>OY757910.1:9340146-9667646 GCA_963585895.1 Sepioteuthis lessoniana
AAAAAAAACTACCAAGATGAAGACAAAAAGTCCGCAATAAATAAAAAAAATTAATTCTCAGATTAAGAAGCCTCATCTCAAAATGATTCCAATTAAAGACAAGTACCAAATGGTATATGCACAAACAGAATCCATCCTAAAAAATAAGATGCATAAAATTCTTTGGGATTTTAATATTTGATTCTAGTCAGCGAACCACGGAATGAAAATTTTAAAAAAATTTGATAAATTGATAAATACTTGGACATTGACAAAGGACTAAAAAAAATGGTTGAAAATGATGACTCACCTGATACTAATTAAAATTTATGTGCATAGAAGTGTTTCCAAAGGCTTGAAAAAAAAACTGGCATTCCTAAGAAAAAATCGAGACTACCCAGGTAACAGTATATTAAAGTTCGAAACAAATGCTCAGAAGAGGTGCGGGAATCAGAGGAGACTTGCTATCACTCAGACTCTTGTACAAGCCCAGTGGCTAATACTGACCTGAAAAACTCACAAAGAGTGAAATAATAATAATAATAATAATAATAATAATAATAATAATAATAATAATAATACCTAGACCTTGCTAGGGAACTGAAAAAACTGTGGAACATGCAGGTGACAATTATACCAATTGTAATAGGTGCGTTTGGAAAAGTAACTAAGGGATTACTAAAGGGACTAGAGGACTTGGAGGTTGGCGGACGAGTGGAGACCATCCAAACGACAGCATTGTTGAGAACTGCCAGAAGACTAAGAAGAGTCCTGGAGACTTGAGGAGACTTGCTGTCACTCAGACTTCAGTGAAAAACCATCGGCTATTGCTGATGTGAAAAGCTCTGATGAGTTAACAATAATAATAAGAGTAATTCAAAATACTTGACCTGTGTTAATTATCAAGGTAAAAGAACTAGTCGACGAAAGTATTTTGCGTTTCAGTGGACCACTGTATGAAAGAAAGAATAAAATAAAACGCAGAGATCAACAGATAATTGGATATTGACAGTGCACTAAAGAATATGTGTAACAGGAGAATAAGGATGATAAGAATTATCACTGGTGCTCTAAGAACTGTCCTGAAGGGTTTGAAAGGAAACCGGATCAGAGGAAGAATCAAGACACCTCAGAGTGCAGCATTGTGAAGATCAGCAGCAATACCCGGAAGAGTTCAGGGGATTTGAATAGACTAACCGTCATTCATATTCTTGTAAATGACTGTCAGCTAACACTGGGGGTAAAAAAAAACTCCCTAGAAGTAGAACAATAATAATAAGAAAAATAAGAATGAAAAGCAAAGTCTAATAGCTATCCGCAAAATTTCGGCAACACACAAATCCACACACACACACACACACACACACAAATATATATATATATATATATATATATATATATATATATATATAATGAAAAGTATGGTTTCATCTGATCTGATGTAGAACAGTAAAAGTAAGGTTTTATACATTTTCAATTCCCTCTGGTGTTCAATTTTCTTTAACCTTCCGTACAATTTCGAGCTTTTTGATTATTTTATTCGTTGGGAATATGCATTTGATGTTTGAATTCCATTTGTTGACGTTATTAACTATTTTGGCCTCTTTTCATTAGGATATTTTTCTTTTGCACTGTTTATGGAATGATTAAGATTTTATTGGCTTTTAATGTGCATTCAATGTACATTTCTACCTGCAGCAGGTGTTATTGACTGGAAAACAATTTATAATCGGCAATCTCTTTCAATTTTAGCTTTTTGAAAAGCAAGAAATTGTTAGGAGACAAATTTCACAGTGAATATGAGGGGGAACTGATAATCTTAGGAGATCCAATGTAATGTCATAAACATGTACATGATGTAAAAATTGGGAAGTAGAACTGTTCGAATAGAGACATATTCTCGTGGTGCATTCAATAATTTTCCAGACATTTTTTTGTAGAAGTATTTAAAATTACTGTAGACTCTTGAATATTCAGTATGTTATTGGTATATATCTTATGAGATGACTGAACACGTTTTATGATTTCATGTTCAAATGAACTGCTACAGCAGCAAGTGGAATACACCCTACTAAAGCCTGATTGTCACAGCTGGTGAATTTCAAAAATGCAATCTGGACGTGACGACACTTTAGAAGAACGATATGCAATACAATTCTGTTTTAAACTTTGAAGAAAAGCGACATAAACGTATGCAATGCTTCAGACTGCTTTTGGAGCATCTTGCAAGAATCGAGTATCTGATTTTGAGTGGTATAAGAGATTCAAGGAAGGTAGGGAGTCTGTTATGGGTGATGAGAGATGTGGGAGGAGTAAGGAAGTTGATTGGTCAAAGGGTTAGGGTTAGGGTTAGATTTACTCTGTTGAGGTTTTAAGGGAGTTCAGGAAGAGATTCTGTCGAAAGAGACCAGCACTCTTCAAATCGGGTCAGTGGTATTTCCAGCAGGACAATGCACTAGTCCATAACTCCATCCTTGTCACCGACTATTTGACCAAGATAGACATCAACACAATTCGTCAGCCTCCCTATAGTCCAGATCTTGCTCTCTGTGACTAAGCTCACAGTCTGTCGTTATGAGACAATTGAGGAGAAGAAAGACGAAGGTCATTGACACCCTCACATAAGAGGACTTCTATGGAGCCTTCCAGAAGTTGTTGGAACGGTACAAAAAGTGCATTGCAGCCGAAGGAGATTACTTTGAAGGGGACTAGAATTTCATGTGTACCATCAATATAAGTGCCCATACGAAAAAAAGTCTGGAAGCTTATTTAATGATTCTCGTATATTTAAACTTTAAATCTTCTTATTCTCAAATTGTCGTCTCTGGGGTCTGGCACTAAACTGCATTTTGTGGAGTTGTTCGTTTTCTGTAGCTTAGGAGAAGAATCACCATTATTAGTAAATAAACTCTAACAAGGAGTGCTCTTCACTGTTAGGGTCCCATCTACAGTTTTGATAGATTGCTTTGAGATAATGAAGAATTTACAAGCTTATAATTATTGCAAAGATATATATATATATATATATATGTGTGTGTGTGTGTGTGTGTGTGTGTATGTGTGTGTTTGTTTGTGTGTGTGTGTTATTGCATCAGATCAGATTAATCGAGTTTAACATAATGTCAATCCGTCTAGGATCATTTTAAACATAGAGGTTCTTTGTACGTTCGTATTTACTTTTTGTGAAATTGTTTCTTTGGAGTTATTTTTTGCACATGGTCCCACGAAATCCAAATAATTTTGAATCAAACCTATTCTATGTATAGATAGGGCACTATCAAGCATTCTGTATTAGAATGGACTTAGGAGAAACGGTAATAATGGGGTATTCAACATTCTGCAAAGCTCCTGGAATGGATCCTTACTATCAGATGAAGTTTAGTGTCATATCCAGGACAAAAGTTCTACTTTACCGATATATAGGACCCTCGAAATACTACTTCTCCAGGTCAGAGTGGACCTTGGATTAATTGCAATGAAGGGGAACTCAACATTCTTCATATTTCTAGAAATAGAGAATCAACGTCAGATGCAGTTTAGTGTCATATAAAGGACATACGTTTTTGGTGAGGACTTTTACCGCTCTGCAATGGGTACAGAGGCAGTGTATTTAATTGTAAATCATAAAAGTTAATAGCAGTTTTGATATAAAATCTTCCTGCAAGTTTTGATAACCTGTAATTCTAAGCAATCAACCAACTAAGCAACCAAATGATTTAAGAATTGAAGCAAGTACGTGTTTACAGTTTCCATATAGTACTCCCAAAACGTGTGTCATTATTTGCTTCAATGGACGAACGTACCCTTTGATTATCTACTTGTTTTGGTATTGTGAAAGCTCACACAGTAGCGCCTGACTGCCGATAGAATAAGCCCAGAGGAGATTATTAACGCTTGTATAGTAGTTTCCTTGTTAAGGTAGTTAGGAAACCTGATTAATATCTGTAAAAACCCTCACATAGCATCAGTATGAAGATTCAATTTTTAAACGTGTTTTTCCTTTTTTTTCAGGTATATAAATCCATACAATTCTCTGAGTTGATAAACCTGAAACTTCAACAAAAAATCGTTTTGCCATCAAAGCAGATTTTTTTTAAATTATTAATAGTTAGGTCAATTATGTGGACTTGGATATCGTCTAACCTCGAATTCTTTCTGTCCTCTGTTCATCCGGGTTTCTTTTTTCCCACAGGCTGAAACTATTGATTCGAATTCGTATAAATTTGAGCATTGGGACAATGACTAATTGAATTGTATTTAATATTTGTTTAGACTAATGCCTTCGTTAAAATCACAGATCTATATTTAAATAGCAAGATGTAATATGAAAATAAATATTAAAATAGAATACGAAAATAAATAAAGGTAAAGATGTATAAATGGAACAAGAAACTACACAATTATAAAAGAATCAGCAAAGAAACTAAAAATAAACACTAATAAAAGAAACATTTAAAATTGCAGTAGACTCTTGAAAATAAAGTATGTTATGCACACGGTCCCACGAAATCCAAATAATTTTTAATCAAAATTATTTGTTTGTTATTACTTGAAAATGTATAATTGTGTAAATGATATCTTGTTCTGTTGGTTGAAATAAGAATATGCCTACAATTATATAAAAAAAAAACAGATTCATTTTATTAATATTATATTATGTTATATTTTGGTTTTGATAAGTTTATGTGAACAAGTTTTCGTTTACAGTTTGACTAAAACTGGCATAATGTCACTGAGTATTAAATGATCATTGGGTCTGAAATTTACGGTGGTGGTAATAGTCAATAAATGTAACTTAATAATTAATATTTAATCACTAGGTTTTTATTGACAATTACTAGAATAGTCTGTAAAAGGCAACACTCAATGAAAATCAAATCCAATGCAGCAAAGTTAGTTTATTCCATGAGAGAATTTTCAAAAAAATATCCCGGCATTATTGACTCTTAAAACTTTGATATTGCGAGTAAGTCTAAGATCATTAACTGTTTAAAATTATAGTAAATTTTAATGCTATATTGGCTCGTAAAACAATGTATGATGTACTTACTGTTTTGAATGAAATCAAAAAAAAAACTATTCTAGCACCTTTTATGATGACAGAAAAAAAAAGAGATTAGAATCTGCCAATGGAATCCTCTTCGGATGGGTATCTACAACAAAATAATGCCATGGGTATGATAGAAAACTACTTCTGGTGGTGAGGTTTGAATGTCGGAACCCTTAGAAGTTTTTAGCAATCCCTTCATTGCTATTACTCTCAGTTATAATCTCACCTAGAGCGAGAGTACATGTTAGGACAAATAGATCTGCTTATTTGTATTGGATACGAATATCTTATATCAAAAGTTGTGTGCAAATAAATGGTTTTATTGAAATAGAATTATTACCGTTAGATAAGAATGCTTGAAAAATTTTAACTGCATGGGAATTACTTAAATTAAGAATAGTCGCTTGAATCTACAAATTTTACAAAGATTAATTTGTTGTTACTTGAAAATATATAATTGTTTAAATGATCACTAGTTCTGTCGGTTGAAATAAGAATATGCCGACTACATCATGCGTAGAGACGAAAGTCGTCCTCTAAAAAGGTGTTCTGGGTATGACAGTAAACTGCATCCTGTTGGGAGCGTTCATTTCTGGAACATTAGAAAGCGGGAAATCACCTCTTTATTGTCACTACTCTTGACCAGAGTGGTTTTCAGTGTAAGTTACAGCTACGGGTGAAGTGTATCAAGGGGTTCAAACCCTCCCAAAGAGTATTTGTTTGAATTTGAAGGTAATTGCACGACTGGAGTTCGAACTCACGTACTACTACCAGTGCAGGGGTGTCCTCGTGGTGTAATGGTTAAAGCGATGGACTACGAAATCTTAGTGAGCGAGTTCGTACTCCAGTCGCGCTATTACGTTCACTTTCGGCCAAACACCCTTAGGAAAGGAATTAAACCCCTAATCCTCACAGCTATAGGTTAAATAGTACCACTACTGTTCTTCTAGGAGAATGGCTTTGGCATTAAATAACCTACAAAGGTTGATATGCCATTAAACAAAGAAACCAAACAAAACTACCAGTGCATTAATCATTACGTCATTGGCACAGTTTCTTGCTTCTCAGAGGCAACTTGCTGAATCAATCTGTCGTGAATCGACAGGAATTCTTTTTAGAATTTTCCATGTACCCCATCGTGTTCTGGTGTCCTAACTCTTTGTTCATAATATTTAACCATTTAGCTTTTCTGTTGAATTGTTTCTGTTTCCATCGTTTATTTCAGAAATTTTTGTTTCATTTCAATCCGTTAACTCATTTTTCAACACTGATTTGTCGGTAGAAGTTTCTTTCGTTATTTTACAATATTCTGTTTTCTTGTTTTGTTTTGAATTTTAGGATCCTTTCCCAGTTTCTTTCTTTTGCCAATTGTTTTGAGTTATTTCTTTCTGTCTTCTCTGTTGTTGTTGTTTTTTTTTTCCCTGAATTTTCATTCGATTGTGTCCATGTGTATTTTTCTTTCCTTACCTCCTTTGCATGTTCTCATAGGTACTTTAATTGTTCTTCTACTTTTATAGTCTTCTAATCTCATTTTCCAAACAGCTCTTTTATTTCTTTTTGGATTCGCTTAAGGAATACCAATTTTCTAATTAATTTTGTTCTAGCATCAATTAGATCATTCAGTTCGCTGATGTTGTGTGTTGGGTTATTTTTACCAGTTTTGATTCTTTAGTGATGCTATAATTATTATTATTATTTGGAGGATCTTTCACACCAGCGTTAGCTGATGGATTCTCACTGGAATCTGAGTAACAGAAAGTTTCCTCAAATCTTCAAGTCTCTTCTTAATATTCTGACCAACCTCAACGATGAATTAGTTCGGGTGGTCTCCACTCGTCCTCCAATCACTGCACCAATTGGTATCACCGTCACTTTCATGTTACATAGTTTTTTTTTTCAATTCTCTAACAAGATCTAGGTACTTATCTCTCTTTTCGCTTTCCTTCAAATTCACTTCGTGGTCAGTCGGAACTGCAAAGTTCCCGATTTGGCTGGTTCTTTTTTTTTTTTTTTTTTTTTGACTATCGATAGTTTTGGGCGTATCTCAAAGTCCCAGAGAAGTGTGTACGTCCCCTTGTTAAGGAAATATTCTGGGCTCTGCATATACCATTTGTTCGTATAGTCAATGTTTTTGCACAATTCTTAGCGGATCAACTTGCCATCACAGTCATGCATTAGCTTATAGCTTTTGGTTTGGTTCGGTTTCTTTGCTTAATGGCATATCAACCATCGTATATTATTCAATGACAAAGCTATTCTCCTAGAAGAACAGAAGTGGTACTATTTAACCCATAGCTGGAAGGATAAGGGGCCCATACCTTTCCCAAGGGTATTTGCCCGAAAGTGAATGTAATAGCGCGACTGGAGTACGAACTCGCTTACTACGATCCCGCAGTCCATCGCTTTAACCATTACGCAACGAGGACACCCCCCTTATAGCTTTTCAGCGCTAACTTACAGCATTTGTATTGTGTGTGATTGATCGTTTCGTATCTATCACCACGTAACCTACATCTCCTATTTTGTTGCTTATTTTTACTTTGACATAATCCTCATGCCAATGATTTGTGGTGCTATCAAAAGAGATTCATTTTTTCTCTAAAGGTTTTCATTTCTAAGGCATTTCCAAGTCTTTTTGTTTGCAATTTCTCTCATGTGTCGGTTAAAATGTCCGTAGAGTTTTTTCCCCATTTTTGTTTTTTGTTCATTTTCGTTATTTTGATGCTTGTTTTGTCTGTATTGTTTCTGTTGGCTGTAATCAGTCTCTTTCACGCATTTTTGTGTGGTCTTCTCGTTGTTGTATAGATGCTGTCCCGAATCTTGGCGCATCCTATTCCTCCTTCTTTGCTTAAGATATACAGTCTGTCTATGCATCGTCATGAGTTTTTTCGGGACAATTCATGAAGTAGTCGAATGGCCCCGAGAATCTTTCGAGGTGGACAGCCCAGTTATTTATCCTATTAATGTGATTCCAGCTGTGTAGTTTGGTTTCAAGTAGTTTCCTCATTCTCCCGATTATTCTGCTTTATTCCTTGAAGGTTCTTTTACATCAGTTTTAGCTGATGGTTTTTTACTGGAGTTTGAGTGACAGCAAGTCACCTCAAGTCTCCAGGATTCTTCTCAGTATTCTGCTCGTTCTCAACAATGCTGTAGTTTGTATTGTATCCACTCGTCCTAACTTCAAAGTCCTCCAGGCCCTTTAAAATCCTTTAGTTACTGTACCAAAAGCATCAATCACAATTGGTATAATTGTCACCTTCATGTTTCATAGTTTTTTCAGTTCTCTAACAAGTTCGAAGTACTTATCCATCTTTTCACATTCAGTCAGTTTTATTCTGTACTCACCCGGGATAGCAAAGACGACAACTTTGCTAATTCTCTTTTTTTGTAGATTATTATGAGGTCTGGTCTTCTGGTCGAGATTAGGTGATTCGTTTGTATGGCAAAGTCCCATTGGAGTTTATGTGTGTCATTTTCTCGGACAGTTGTTCTCTGGTCCCCTTCAAAAAGGGTCCCAAATATTTAACGAGGAGTACGGCCCGGCTATTTTTTTTTTTTTTTGATTAGGTTTCTGCAGCATAGTTTTGTCTCAAGTAGCTTTCTAGTTCTCCTGAGATATTCTTTCTTAGATTTTTCTTTCTTAATTTTTTCTCCACTTGTTTGACGCTGTCAGCCTCCAAGATGCCCATGTGTTTATAGGTTTCCTTTAAACCGAGCGTTCTAATCACGTCTTGATTTGGTTGTTCCATTCCGTCACCTACATGCTGTTAGCCACTTTTCATTCTTTGCGTGGCTCATTTTTCAATACCAAACTCCATTCCTATGTCTTGACTGTATATTCTCACTGCGTGTATTTGTATGTAAAGTTCTTTTTCATTTTGTGCAGATAGTTTGATGCCAAGCATATACATTAGAGAAGACAGAAAAAGTTACCCCAAATGACGAATATGAAAATTTTGTTGAAGCACACCTTGAGGCGGCATCGAAGTGTATCCCAACAAAACCTAGAACTAAATATAGAGTCACTTGGGAAACGTCAGCGGTTAGAGAAAAACGTGCACTCGTGAAAACTGCCTCCAAAAGCTATCGGAAGAACCCAACAAACACAAATGCCCGAAAACTAGAAAAAGCACAATATCAATTAGCAGGAATATATCTAAAAGAACGGGCAGAATACATACAAAATCAGATTGATAAGATTAGAGACTCGGTGGAAGACAGACGATCCAGGATTGCCTGGCAAACAATAAACGAAGTAAGTAGAAGGAAGAGCACAGCCAAAGCAAAATTAAAGCTGCAAGCCAACAAGAAAGAGTAAAACTGTGGGAACAGCATTTCAAAAATCTACTTGGAAACCCACCGAAAATAATGGATGAACCGATCACCGGAATTATCAGTAAGCAATTAGACATTAAACTAGGTCCTTTCACCAAAGAAGAACTCGACACAGTTCTTAAAATATTAAAAATAGGAAAGCTGCAGGGCTGGACGAGATACCTCCAGAAGTGTGGAAGACTAGACAATTCGACGATATACTGCTCCGGCAATGCAACGCAGTCTATAGTCAAAATAGGATAGAAAGATAGATGAAGGGATGCATCCTTCCTTTCCCTAAAAAAGGCGACCTCGGATTAGCCAAGAACTACCGAGGGATAACCCTTACATCCATAGCAGCCAAAATCTACAATGCCCTACTTCTAAACCGCATAGAACCCAAAATAGACAACATCCTTAGGAAAAACCAAAATGGCTTCCGGAGAAATAGATCCACAACCTCACAAATATTGACCATCCGTAGAATCCTTAAAGGCGTTCGAGCAAAAAACCTTCAGGCGACATTACTATTTGTCGACTTTACCAAGGCCTTCGATTCCATCCACAGAGGGAAGATGGAACAAATCCTACTAGCATACGGCCTACCAAAAGAAACCATAGCAGCAATAACGATTCTCTACAGAAACGCAAAAGTGAAAGTAAGTTCACCAGATGGAGACACGGAATACTTCGACATTGTTGCAGGAGTACTACAAGGAGACACGCTTGCCCCATTCCTCTTTATTATCTGTCAAGACTACGTGCTTCGAACTTCGATCGACAAAATCAGAGAAAATGGCTTCGAGTTGACTATGAAAAGAAGCAAAAGGTACCCCGCAAAAACAATCACAGACGCCGACTACGCTGATGACTTGGCGTTACTGGCAAATACACCTAATCAAGCAGAGACTCTACTGCATAGTTTGGAACGAGCCGCAACAGGCATTGGCCTCCATGTCAATGCACACAAAACTGAATATATGTGTTACAACCAAACGGGCAAAATTACCACACTAGACGGAGCCTCTCTGAGGCTGGTGGACATATTCACCTACCTAGGATGTAGCGTCTCATCAACCAAAAACGACATCGACAAACGACTGATGAAAGCATGGACGGCTATAGATAGGCTCTCGATCATATGGAAATCAGACCTGACCGATAAAATGAAACGCAGTTGCTTCCAGGCAGCGGTTGTATCGATACTGCTATATGGATGCACTGCATGGACGCTAACTAAACGACTGGAGAAGAAACTTGACGGCAACTACACAAGAATGTTGAGAGCAATATTGAACAAGTCCTGGCGACAACACCCTACGAGGCACCAGCTGTACGGCCACTTGCCTCCCATCCCGAAAACTATACAAGTTAGACAAACCAGACACGCAGGACACTGCTGGAGAAGCAAGGACGAGCTCGTAAGTGATATACTCTTATGGACCCCCACATATGGCCAAGCAAAAGCAGGACGACCAGCCCGAAGTTACGTACAGCAGCTATGTGAGGACACAGGATGTACCTCTGAAGACCAGCCGGAGGCGATGAATGATAGGGATAAGTGGCGAGAGATGGCCAGGGATATCTGTGCTGACGGCACGACATGATGATGATGATGATGATATACATTAGGTGATTGAACTTCTTCTGCGATCTACTAAGTTTTTATCTGGCAGTGAATTTTCTGAGTATGCGTTTAAGTGGCATCATGGCAATTATGAATAGTGACGGTGATACTGCATCTGCTTACAAAATATCTATTTTCTTCAGTTAAGCTTCTTCATCCTGCTGTCAATTCTACTCTCCAGGTTTTCATGGTCTTCTCCATAAAGTTTATGACTTCATCTGATAGCTTGTACATTTTGTGGCAGTTTGACCACGTCATATGCATTATTATTATTATTATTATTATTTACTCCTCTAGAGTTTTTCACATCAGTATTATCAGATGGTTTTTCAGTGGAGTTTGAGTGACAGCAAGTCTCCTCAAGTCTCCAGGACTCGTCTCAGTATTCTGGCCGTTCTTAGCAATGCTGTCATTTGGATAGTCTCTACCCGTCCGCCAACTTCCAAGTCCTCCAGGCCTTTTAATAATCCTTTAGTTATTGTGCCTAACACACCAATCACAATTGGCACAATAGTTACTTTTATGTTCCACAGTTTTTTTCAATTCTCTAGCAAGGTCGAGGTACTTATCATTCTTTTCACCTTCCTTCAGATTTATTCTGTGGTCCGCCGGGACAGCAAAGTCAACAATTTTGCAGATTTTCTTTCTTTTTTTGATTATTATGAGGTCTGGTCTTCTGGCCGGGGTTAGATGATCCGTTTGTATGTTAAAGTCCCATAGGAGTTTATGCGAGTCATTTTCTAGGACAGGCGCCGGGTTGTGCATATACCATTTGTTTGTATGGTCGAATTGAAATTTCCTGCATATTTCACAGTGAATCACCTTGCCGACCCAGTAGTTTCTCGCCTTATACTCCTTCTGGGCTAATTTGCTGCATTCGCTTATTATGTGATTGACCGTTTCCTCTCTGTCACCGCATAGCCTACATTTACTCTTTTGATGCGTCTTATCTATCCTCGCTTTGATATGATTCGTTCTTATGGCATTGTACTGTGCTGCTATTAGGAGGGATTCCCTTTCTCTCTTAAGGTTTCCTTTTCTTAACCAGGTTCAGGTTTTCTGGTGTGAGATGTTATTTATTAGACGTTTAAAGCGGCAATAGAGTCGTTTTCCTTCCCATTTTTGTTTCCTAGTTATTATCATTTTTTCGTTTATCGTGTTGTCCGTATCGACTCTGATGGTTGTAATGAGTCCTCGTTCGTGTTTTTCTATGTAGTCTTCGCGCCGTTGTATAGATGGGTCAACGGTGTCTCCGATGCTGGTAAGTCCTCTTCCTCCCTCTTTTCTAGATACATATAGTCTGTCAACGTCGTCTCTGGGGTGTAATGCCTTATGCATGGTCATTAGTTTTCTTGTCCTTTGGTCCATTTGTTTAAGTTCCTCTCTGGTCCACTTGAGAAAGGGTCCCGAATATCTGACTTGGGGCACAGCCCAAGTATTTATTCCTTTGATGAGGTTTCTGCTGGAGAGTTTTGTCTCGTGTAGTTTTCGCGTTCTCCTGAGGTATTCTTTTCGGATCATGTCTTTCATTTGCACTTGTTCGATGGTGTCAGCCTCCAAGATGCCCAAGTGTTTGTAGGTTTCATTTTCTTCGAGCTTCCTAATTCTGTCGTGATTTGGTAGTTGCATTCCGTCAGTCACTTTTCATGACAAGCATGACACATTTTTCTATGCCAAACCCCATTCCTATGTCCTGACTGTATGTTCTAACTGCGTATATTAGAGTTTCCAGGGTTTTTTTTTATTTTTTGCAAATAATTTAATGTCATCCATGTATTTTGGTGGTTGATCTTCTCTTGCGATCTGCTGAGTTTGTATCCGGCAGTGTATTTTCTGAATATGTGGTTCAGTGGCATCACGAATTGTGAGGGTTACAGTGTATCTCCTTGGAAGATGCCTCTTTGGATCTTTGTTTCAGCTATGCTTCTTCCTCCTGCTGTCAGCTCCACTTTTGAGGTCTTCATGGTCTGTTCGATGATGTTTATGACTTCATGTGATATTTTGTACATTTTGAGACAGTGTAATTTCAAGCTTTGTGGGAGCATATCATATGCCTTCTTGTAGTCAATCCATGCCATAGCTAGATTTTTCCGTCTTGTCTTGCTCTCATTTAGGATGTGTTGATCTATGAAGAGTAATTCTGCTCTGCCTCTGGATCTTTTGCGGCATCCTTTCTGTTCGTCAGGAAACAATCAGCGGATTGTTAGAGAATAGTCGATCTTTATCTTTTATTTGTGCTGTTAGTATTTTCCACATCATTGGTAGGCAGGTTATGGGTCTGTAATTGTTTGGGGCAGTTCCTTTACTAAGGTCCTTTTGGATTAATGTAGTCTTTCCTTTGGTCATCCATTCAGGTACGTGCGCGTCTTGTAAGCATCTGTTCATCTCTAGTGCTAGTCTGTCGTGAATGGAGGTGAATTTCTTGAACCCGAAGCCATGTATTCCATCATGGCCTGGTGCTTTCCAGTTTGCTATTCTTTTTAGTGTTGTTTTGAGTAAGTCGACGTATATTTCGATTTTGGGGCCTTCTTCAAGTCCGTCTAGCTCTCTTTTAATGTTGTTTATCCATTCAGCATTTTCGTTAAGTTTCTTTGGTTCCCATATTTTAGCCCAAAATCGCTCGGTTTCTTTTGCATCTGGTCGTTGGTATGTTTTCGTGTCACTCCATCCCAATTGTTGATAGACTTTCCTTTCGTTATTTTGGAATGTCCTGTTTTGTCTGTATTGTTTTACCCTTTGTGGATATCTCTTTAATCTTCCGTCTTTGGCCAGTATTTTCTGGTTTATTTCCTCAAGTGTACTGTTATTTTCCCCCATGTTGCCTGTTCCTTCTTCCCCCGCTTATTTCAGCGCCTTTCTTCATCATTCGGGCTTGTTTTCGTTGTTTTTTTTTATTTGCGTTTCCAGTCGAATTTCCCATCCCGGTATTTGCTGTTTCTTCGTGCTTTTTGAGGGGATCCCAATATTTTCACAAACTAATTTCGCTCCTGCATATATCAATTCATTTAACTCAGTTATATTATTCGTTGGTATGTAAGTTAGTATGTGATTTATTTTATTCGTTTCTATCTTAAGTGTTTTCCATTCTATGTTTCTTAATGAAGGTAGACTAGTCTTTTCACTATTCATGATTCTCGGTACATTTTCTAGATTTACTTTTTGTTCTTGCGATTGTGTTTCTTCCTGGTTGTTTGGTAGTGTATCGTTTGGGAGTGTGGTGTTTTCATTTACCGAGGTTTGCAGTTCTTTTTCGTTGGATTGTTTTTGTTTGATACCACTTGCTGTGTATGGTACTGGGTTATAGTTTTGTTTCAGTGTTTTTTGATGGATTTCTAGTAATTCTAAGTCAGAAAACCAACCCTTTTTCGTTATTGTCCTAACCTGATCTGCTAACCTTTGGCTAGTTGTCTGAAATGTCGAACGTTCTTGCCATATCTCAATCATTCTTTTCCTGTAGCCTCTTTTTGAGGGGTTGCTCCTGAAATAGCATTCTAGCACAAGTTGATTCTCTTCCCTTGTCCATGTTCTGCATATAGGTCTCTGTTCGTTGTGGTTTGTTACGTCGTCGTTTATGTATCTGAAAAAAGAACAGCCCACATTCGTAGGATGACGATCGGGTCTCCCATGTTAGCTATCAGGAGAGTACCTGCCGATCATGACACCCAGTTCTGTTGCTTGGGTCCCACGTTGTGTAATATCGTGATTTGACATTTTTATCATGGGTGGCATCATTATTATTATTATTATTCACTCAGAGCTTTTCACATCGGCGTTAGCCGATGGTTTTTCACTGGAGTCTGAGTGACAGCAAGTCTCCTTAAGTCTCCAGGACTCATCTCAGTATTCAGGTCGTTCTCAATAATGCTGTCGTTTGGATGGTCTCCCCCCGTCCGCCAACTTTCAAGTCCTTCATCCCCTTTAGTAATCCTTTATTTACTGTTCCAAATGCATCAATTACATTTGGTATAATTGTCACCTGCATGTTCCACAGTTTTTTCAATTCCCTAGCAAGATCGAGGTATTTATCCTTCTTTTTACATTCTTTCAGTTTTATTCAGTGGTCCGCCGGGACAGCAAAGTCGACTATTTTGCAAGTTCACTTTTTTTTGTTGATTATTATTAAGTCTGGTTTTCTAGCCGGTATTAGTCGATCCGTTTGTATGTTAAAGTTCCATAGGAGTTTATGCGAGTCATTTTCTAGGACAGGCGCCGGGTTGTGCATATACCATTTGTTTGTATGGTCGAATTGAAATTTTCTGCATATTTCACAGTGGATCACCTTGCCGACCTAGTCGTGTCTCGCCTTATACTCCCTCTGTGCTAATTTGCTGCATTCGCTTATTATGTGATTGATGTTTTCATCTCTGTTACCACATAGCCTGCATTTGCTATTTTGTTGCGTCTTATCAATTCTCGCTTTGATATGATTCGTTCTTATGGCGTGGTTTTGTGCTGCTATTAGCAGAGATTCTATTTCTCTCTTAGAGTTTCCTTTTCTTAGCCATGTCCAGGATTTGTCGAGTGAGATATTGTTTATTAGTCGTTTGAAGCGCCCATAGAGTTGTTTTCCTTTCCATTTTTGTTTCCTAGTTATTGTCATTCTGTTGTTCATCGGGTTCTCAGTTTCGTTTCTGGTGGCTGTTATCAGTCCTCCTTCGTGTTTTTGTATATAGTCTTCGAGTCGTTGTATCGATGCGTTAACGCTGTCTTCAATGCTGGCAATCCTCTTCCTCCCTCTTTTCTTGAAACATAGTCAGTCAACGTCGCCTCTGGGATGCAAAGTCTTATGCATTGTCACCAGTTTTCTTGTTCTTTGGTCCATTTGTTTAAGTTCGTCTCACATCCACTTGAGAAAGGGTACGGAATATCTAATGCGTGGTACAGCCCAGGTTATTATTATTATTATTATTATTGAATTAGGTTTATTCCATGAAACCAAATAATTTTGAGTAAAATGTTAGTATTTGATAGAATATCTAAAACAATACGAATTATTACAAAGCATTGGCAATAGATAGTAATTCTTAAAAAAACATAACTGTGTGGACATTATTTGTATTAAGAATAGTTGTAACACCACGGCACTAAATAGTCTTTGAGTGTAGTACTGCCCGTTAGGTTGAAGTTGAACCTCGTAGTAACTTCGCTGCTCAAAGAAGTGACAAACACAGAAAACATTGTCTTTTGATTCGCTTGATACAAAAGTTTATTTGCTACAAATTGTTCCTAGTAGTCACCAAAAAGAGGGCAAGTAAGTATGAATCCCTTTGAATGCTGTACACCGACGGAGAGAATAAACCGTCTAGAGAAGAGTAAGAATGTCACTGACCTTTTTCATGTTTTCGCGCACGGTACTTTTATGTGGTGGTATTACTCTGGAATGCTAATGTTCGTTGTTATTCCTCAGTCACATATCTAGAGGGAACGCTTGAAATTCATTATTTCTTTCTGCCCTAAGGTTGTCTTTACGACCACCAGGTGTATTGTACCGGTGTAGGTTGGTTCTCCTAGAATAGCTGTCGATTTTTCGGCACGTTTTCACATCACGCCGGTCGGTGTGGAACTCACTTTCTTCTCTGTCTTCTATTCCCCAACAACTTTAAGGACTGCTCGTTTGAGTTTGTTTCGGCTAATCACAGCCCCTCGGCCGATTGCTTTTTATGTTTCCTATTTTTCACTTGAGCACTCCACCTGCTGCTATCATCGCTAAGAGTTGGGGTTACCTTGCGTCACACACCTATTCGTTTCAACATTATTGTTCTTATAGCCATTCTCTCTCTTAGTCTCTGTGACCCTTATCAGCATTCCTCCCCCCACTCTCTCTCTCTCTCTCTCTCTGTCTTGAATCCCTTTCTTCTATATGCCCCTCCTTTTTCATTGTCATCTAAGTCTAGCTAAAAAACAACTTACTACTAAAACAATCAACTAAAATCCTTAATTACATTACATAGTTGATTTAAGTCATAATCGTTTATTGAGCTATATCATAATTGATTTTTGATAGGAATACATGAAACTAAATAACTGTTAGCAACCAATTGACTATTGTTAAATAGGAATAGTTACTTGAAATCATATAACTGGACATAAATTATTTTTATTGGATAGAGATGCTTGATACCATATTAATAGCTATAATGAAATAAAAAGTAAGATTAAAAAAGTGATTATAACGTAACGTTGAAAATACAAATCCTTATGATTGTAACCAACGATTACAAATGAATCAAATTTCGATATTACATTGCCCCCAAAGAACTCGTATACTGTTATTAAAAATAAACACATGGAAAGGCTCATCAATGTTTGACTTGGACATAGTGTTAATAAGGATTTTCTGCGTGACTTGATTACATGCTGGGATTCGTTATGAGAAAATCAATGCTGATTCACTGCAGCATCCATCTAAAAATGAAGAAAAAACGATGAAACGGTGACGGGAATTTGTTTATAATTGTTGGGTGAATGTCTTCTTATTTTCTGAAGACTACAAAAGGCATGAATGATTGAACAAAAAAAAAATCAGGAATTCAGTTTGACAAATTATACACTCCTGGACTATAATATAAAATCACCTTCAAAAATGAAGAAAAAAGATACTGTTTACAATTTTAGATTATGAAAATCAGATATATGAAAGATCAGGTTAAGGGACATTTATATTTAATATTTTATTTGACTTATATTTATGTCAAAACAAAATGTTTTAATTAGGCATAAATGCAAATATACATATACAAACTGAATTGAAATTTCTTCATATTTTCAATTTAATTGTCTTTATGCCCTATCTTTCATATATATGATTTTCATAATTTAAAAATTATAAACATATTTTTCTTCATTTTTGAGGTTGGTCTTAGATTTTTATCCAGGGGAATATGCAAAGTATCAAAATGATATTTTTAATGTATAACTGTAAATAAAAAATATAAATATGCTTTACTTGTAAATGGTCTGTAAATCGATATATATATATATATATATATATATATATATATATATATATATATATGGGGTGTCTGTGTGTGTTTTAAATAAATAACATGTGTTAGGTAATTTGGTATACGTCAAATTCACCTTTAATCCACTTTTCTTGCTGAAATTTATGTTCAGCGAAGGTCATTCCGTCCAACGTCACGTGACCTAGCAAGTTAACCTTCATCATTATAAAAACGTATAAAATAAGCACATAAATGTGTCGCTTAATAATACGAATGAAATTAATATAAATTTAGAAATTAACAATAATAGATAAAAAGAAGCCAAAAAGGATTTAGAATTCAATATATACGCATGAAAATTTATATAAAAGACAATGAATATTTACATGAAGACTTGTAAAAAATGTTAGTCATTACGCAATTTCGTCGTCTTGTCGATTTGTAGGTTGTTATCCTAACAAACGAAAAAAGGTTGATATGCCATTAAACAAAAGAAAAATTTATATGCCATTAAACAAACAAAAACGATATGTATTAAACAAAAGAAAGGTTTCTATGTCAAACAATAGAAAGATTGATATACCATTAAACAAACAAAAATGATAATATGCCATTAAACCACAAAATGTGATATGCCATTAAACAAAAGAAAGGTTGCTTTGTCAAACAATAATAGGTTGACATGCCATTAAACAAACAAAAAAGATAATATGCCATTAACCCCAACAAATTTGATATTCTATTAAACAAAAGAACGGTTGCTATGTCAAACAATTGAAATGTTATGTCATCAAACAAACAAAAAAGATATTCCATTAAACCGAACAATTTGAAATGCCATTAAACAAAAGAAAGGTTTCTATGTCAAACAATAGAAAGGTTTATGTGTCATGAAACAAACAAAAAAGATGATATGCCATTAAAATAAATAAAGGTTGATATGCGATTAAACCTAAGAAACCGAAAACTATTTGCCACGTTATAATTTCAAGGTAAAGAACATCATTTTATAAATTTTATTTATCAAATTCTCAGGTGATTTAACAATAGTCTTTTTTTTTTCATGCTGTTTAAGTTATAAATAAGCTGCTTGTCATCATATTTAAGATATTTTAAAGGAAAATCACTTGATTAATCTCATGATTTTTCTCAGTTGTGTTCATTAAAAAAAAGATTGACTAAATACATATTTAATGTTCTTTAAAGTTTAGCGATAATGATATTTTTCGCGAGTTATTCCCGTTAGTTTTTTGGTGTTTAATTCAATTTTAAGGCAGTAAATTTAGTTCACATAAAGAGCAGGTTGCGCAAAGGCTTTTGGATTAAGTTAATAACGGCTCTCTTTATGACTGCTGTATTCACCTTTCCTCAGATGCCTCTAGCTTTCAGAATTATTTCGGGAATATGGAATCACCCCCCCACTTACTTGAAATCGAACCCCAGGTGTTTTTCCGTGCTATATTTAGAACATATTTATATCGATTTTTTTTCATGATAAAATTTCCTGTATCAACCTATTAAAGCAACTATAAATTGAACCCTGTTTCTACACAACACGCTAAACAATAATCCTTCAAGTCATGCCTTGTGGTAGAATGATTACGTAACGTTAATCCGGACATTCTTTTTTCCTTGATTGTGTCTGATATATAACATTTATTGATTGATTTTAATGGGATGCTCGCTCATCCTGAGGTATTTTATGCATAGAAGTGAGAAATAGCGTTCCTTGCATGTTCATTTATATATTTTTGCTTCTTTGTTCCTTATTTCTATAGGACACTCCTGCATACGAATAATTTTTAAATATAATATTTTGAGCCATTAATGGGATCTCAGCAGGTACTACTAATCCAGATAAGAGCGAATCTGTATGTAATAGCAATGAAGCCTCACAGTCTGACGTAATTTAGTGTAATACTGAAGCCCCCTGTTTTTGTTTTTTTTCTTTTTGGCGGGGGGTTACCCCACTGAAGAGTTATCGAGGTTCACTGATAGTCTTTATATTTTCTTTGGAATTATTGATTAGATGATTTTGTCTGCTGTATTTTTGCGTCTAATTTTTTTTATATCATTCCATGTTTTAATTCTACCATTTTTAAGTGTCTTAGTTCCTTTCTACAAGAACTTTTTTTTATTATTCTTAATCCACATAGTTCTCTGTTTGAAGTTTGATCGAGGAGAAAATGCCAAATACAGATGTAATAATATAAGAGTAAAAATTAGTTTACTCTCTAGCACATCCGACGTCATAAAAACATATTTAGCATGGGTCAAACCAGGGAAACCAAGCGAAAATATCTTGATGCTCGAACATCTTTCTGGAATGCGTATATTTACATGATATTTGCTGATTTTATGTTCGTAACGAATGCAACCGGAATCGAGCACATTTTATTCGATTATGAAACCAATTTCTAAAGGGGAAAAATTCATCTTGTCTCGTGGAAACCAATAACTGTTTCTCATGATCGATACGTTGTAAACATTTCTTAATTACTTGTTGAAATATTATTTTTGACATCGTAAGAAAAGATGAAGTAAAGTATTGAATAAATAAAGCTGGTGAAATATTAATCTAATCTATTCTCTCACTCATCGCGTCCACAAATATTTTATTAAAAGTTTATCAAAAAGGCAAACAGTAATGTATGGAGAAATGTTTTGCTTATAAGCAATGTGGGAGCAATTTGTCTCCCTCTTTCGGGAAGGAAACAAGAAGCAAGGTGAAAAATTATTATTTCTTTCCGTTATTATTTTTTAAAATTTTGTTTGAATATCGATATTTTTGAGACATTTTTTCTCTTTCTCATTTTACAATCTTAGAAATTGAAACATATTTTTGCTGTTACATGAAGATCTCAAATGATTGCTATTTCATCCCAGCTTGACATACCAACAGTTGGAGATTAAGAAGATGAACTCATATTACTGTTTGGAAGATTCTCCAAACGATTTGGTTAAATTGGATCCATCCTAATCTCTTCAAATTCATGCGGGTACATGAAATGCTAGGTAACAACATATACAAAGTAAAAAAAAAAAACAACATGATTTTATTTTCTATAAGTGCCTAATTAAGCTGTTTTTGTATCAGACAAAGAAACGTATTGTCAAGCCCTTCCTATGAGTTGTATCCATGGCATAATATCGTATGTGCTAAACTGCGGCCTCGAAATTAGTGAGTTTGAAATCCATTCGCACTATTACATTCACATTCGGAATAATACACTTGGGAAGGTAATGCGTCCTCTTATCCTGCAGCTAGTGGTCAAATATTTTTCCTTCTGTTATTCTACAAAGATGGTTCGACCCTTAAATAACCCCTAAAATTTGATATATCATTAAAAAAGCAACTAACTTCTTTTTATTCTGTTTTAGTCTCCATCTCTCTTTCTCTCTCTCTCTCTCTCTCTCTCTCTATATATATATATATATATATATATATATATATATATATATATATATATATTCCCGCACTGGATAGGCATCTTGTGTAACGTTTATCATAAGATGTAAATATTAGGCTGTAAATTCAAACCAGTTGAAATTGATTTGAAATGACTTTGTATCGTATCCTTGCAGTATCGAATGGTTAGAGTCCGGGTAAATTTACACGCACCCTTTAATTATCTACACTACATTCTCGTGCCATCATTACTATAAACGACAATAATCGAAATAAAGAGTAGCCCTGAAAGAAACCTTTTAATATTTTAACGTCTATTTGGCATGTTCCTTCGACAGTAAGTTCCACTCTTGATTTTTAATTGGTTGACTGATGAAGTACACTACTTTATCGTTTTTGAAGATATTTATCTTCTTCTTCTTCTTCTTCTTCTTCTTCTTCTTCTTCTTCTTCTTCTTCCCAATAATGGCTGATGATCTTTCACTGGAACCGGAGTAACAGAAAATGTTCTCAGTTATCAAACAAGTTCCAAGTATTTGTCTGTCTTTTAGTTTTCTTTTGATTTTAACTCTGTTTTCTGCCGGAACGGAAAAATCCACGAGATGACAAGTTTTTTTTTAATTCTTTTTGAGTAACACCAGGCATTGTCTTCTGTTTCGGAATAGATGATTAACATGGATCTCAAAATCCCAGAGAATAAAATTCGCTACATTTTCCAGGGCGGATTCTGATCCTTGTATATGCAATTTAGTAACATGGGAAAATTTTCGCCTCTTGACGAATTCTTAGTGGATAACCTTTCCTACCCATTCATGTCTGGTTTTGTTCTCCTTTTCTGCTAGTTTACTACATTTTTTTATGTGATAATCCGTCTCATCTCTTTGTCCACATAACTTGCACTTGCTATTCTCCTGTTTATCATCAATTTCCCCGTTAATATAACTGGTTCTTATGTTATTATTTTATACTGCTATGAACAGGGATTCGGTTTCTAACCCTAATATTACCCTCCACACTCAACATACACACGTTTTGAAAAAACAAAATGAAAGTACAAAATCTTACCGTATATAGAACGAAAATTCAGAAAGCCTCCAAAATGTGACCGTCAACAAGAATGGGATATGTAAAGTAAACATTTCCATATTTATTTATTTGTTTGAATGAATATTATCAGAATTAAAGAACATTCTTTACTTGCTCCCTTTCAAAAAATGTTTGCTGGCCAATCAGTTAAGTGGAGTTTGCTAGAGACTTTTGACTAGCTGTAGAGTTAACCTTTTCATTCAGCAGGGTTTTTATTAGTAATGTTTCTTTCGAATAAAGCTGTATGTTGCATTATCAGTTTTTATGGGACCCGTTTTGAGGAAAGAGATTAAGGCGCTTACATCAGACAGTCTATAGAACAAAAAGCCCAAATTAAAATATATCCGTTGCATGAGAAAAAAATGAATAAATTTTTCTAGAATAAATTTGTCTATGCATAATGATAAAACAGATTATACCACTTGTTGCTGATCAAGCTAAAATGAGAATAATGGAAATTAGAATAAAACATTAGCAAATGATTAAGGACCTATTTTCTTACGTATCTAACGATTTCGAATCCCAGCTCCAGCTTGTGTCTGCGGAAGGAGATTATTTTACAAGCCACATAAACATATAACGATGGAAACCCCGTGATAAAGCGAAGTGGATGAACTCTAAGTTGTGTCAAATGCATTCTTCATCAGATGCTGAGTAGGATAAAAAAATTCAGTCCAGTAACAACTGCTACTCATCGTTAAGGCTGGTGTCAAGTGATGAGGAAAAACCGTCAACAAATGAATAACATGACTCTAACCCAAATTGTACGAACAAACCGTATCGTCCTTTTAAAGCGGGTAAACAAGATGCGCGTTCTACTGAATTTGGAGCGCTGACCCTAGTGTTAAAAAATGTTACAAAGTCCAAACCAAACTTATTTAGATGAAAAAAAAAACATTGTTAACATCGACTTTTAACGTTTGAACTTCATCATAATAAATTAGCTACTGGTGCTTACAGTATCTACAGTCAAGCAAACGTTGTGTGTTACATTAAATGGCAATGCTTGAACAACAATCTTGCTTGAGTCCCACCAATTGCAGTTATGAATCGGATATCACTATCGTCCCTTGTCTAACAACTCCAGAACGTTCTAACCATCAGTGGATACAGTAATACTCATATAGAAAAAGATAAAAATAGTACATTTTGCTAAAAAAAACTCGCCATACAGAAATTTGAACAATGTGGTTTTCATTCGAGAATAGTTTTTCGTACCAAAACGCAAAATTCTAAAACATTTGGGAAAACCATGAACCTATTCCTACCGAAAGAACTCTAAAGCACAGCTAAAACACATACTCATATATAAGAAGTGGATGAAAGCCATTTTCACCTCTTCTTTTAAGAGAGTATCTTTTGATCACATAAGTGTCTTAGCAAAAACACACCTGAGTCTAAGCAGAAATAAGAAAGATTCAAAACCACGCACAGTAACATGTTCTCACTTTTTAATAGACCTGCACGCAAAAATATTAAGTAACTGTAAAAAAAAAAAACACGTATAATACTATTCAGGTGACACCGGAAATACAGACTCCAAATGACGATCATGAAATCTTTATTACTGACCATACAGAAACTGCAGATGACTGCAGATGAACTAAAGTAAGAGTCAAATGCAGAGTTCCATGAGAGTCACAATCATAAGGTGATTAAAAATGAGATTACTTAAAAAATATGCTTACACAATAAGAAAACTCCAATGCATGGAAACTAAAGGAAACTCAGAGAAAACTAATAAAAATATGCCAAAAAGAACTATTAGAATTCATTCAAGGCCCAATCAATAAAATTAGAAATTTGGCTGAAAATAGACTATCAGAATTAGCATGTCAGAAAGTAAATCATGTGAGCATAAGGATAAGCACATTATGAGGGTAATGAAAAACTGCCAGCCAAGAAGAAATACTTTAGAAATAGAAGGAGCATTTCGTAAATCTGTTCAGAAAATCTCCTAAAATCATTTAAGAACATATAAAAAAATGTTAATGGCCAACTCGACATCAAATTGGAACAGTCTATAGAGGTAGAACTTTATGCAGTATTGAAATAAGCTAAAACCAGAGAAGCTGGAGGCCACGACGAAATGCCTCCTGATGTCTCAAATAAAATAAAATTTGAGGACATAGTTCTCCAATTGTGCGACTCAACCTATACAATAAAACACAATAGAGGAATGGGAGAAAGGTTGCCTCCTCCCTTTTCCCAAAAAATGGCAACATAAGAATCACCAAGAACTACAAAGGCATATGCCTTACTGTTATTGCAGTTAAGTTTTATAATGCCCTGCTTCTCAAACTTATCCAACACGAAATTGAGAAAATTCAAAGGAAAATCAGAACGGGTTTCGTATCTATGGCTCCGCAGCCTCGCAGATTCAGATAATCCGTTGAATCATCGAACGAGTACAAAAAATCATCACAAGGAAACATCCTTGTTTGTAGATTTCTCCAAAGTATTTGATTCCATAGTTAGAGGAAAGAAGGAGGAAATACTATATGCTTAAGGTATCCATAAAAAAAATTGTTGCCGATATAATGATGGTCTGGAAAATCACAAAAAAACAAAGGTTTACTCATTTGATGGGGGTAGCGACTTATTTGACATTTTCGATGGAGTGTACCAAGGAGATACATTGGCATCATATTTGTTTATACACTCTCTTAACTGCGTACTTTCAATAACCATAGATCTAATAAAAGAAAAATAGTTTCACATTATAAAAGACAATAAACAAAATACTCACGGAAACTATGTCAGACGCAGAATACGCATGGGATCTAGCTCTTCTGGTAAATACACCAGCTCAAGCAGAATCCCTTAAGCATAGGCAAGAGCAAGAGCCAAAGGTAATGGTCTCTACTGAAAACTAATAAAACAGAGTACATGGGTTTAAAAATGGGGGAACCATATCACTACTAAATGGCAAGCTTCTAAAATTAGTCGACCACTTCACATACCTCGGCAGTAACATCTCATGTACTGAAAAGGATATCGTCATGTGTCTATCAAAGGCGGAAAATGCTATTGACCGGTTATGGATCATATAAAATCTCATCTATCTGTTTAAATAAAACGGGATTTCTTTCAAGCTGTATTTGTGTCCATACTACTTTATGGAATCAACATATATACGCTAACAAAACACGTAGAGAAAAAGGTACATGAGAAATACACATCAATACTGCATGCTGAAGCAATCCATAAAGCAATACACCCACAAACCAGCAATTGTACGGCCACCTACCTCTCATCTTTCAAACTATCTGCGTAAAACGGACATGAAATACAGGACATTGGTCGAGAAGCAACGAAGAACACATATGATATATTTTCTTTTGAACTCTTAAATATGGATGTGCCTGTGTTGGCCGACCAATACCGACTTACATCAACATAGTTCGGAAAAAGAAACAGACTAAAATATATGCCAGGAGCGATTGATAATGAGGATAGATGGCCAGAAACTGCCAGGAAACTGTGCTGTCAATGTAAATTGATATATATATATATATATATATATATATATATATATATATATATATATATATATATATATATATATATATATATATATATATACATATATATATATATATATATATATATATGAATCGAGCTCTTGGTACCCGTTAAGTGGATATATGTAAACAAAAACAATTGTGATACATAAGCGTTTAAATTTTCTTCGATTGTGCTAGTTTCTGAGTGGCTGAATGGTAGAATCTTAGATTAGTGTTGAGTCAATCGGGTTTCGATCTATGCTTCGGGAATCTAGCCCGTCTAGCCACACCGAAGAGTTCTGATAGAACGAAACAGGTCTGTCTGTGGATGACAATATATATATATATCTTTAAGTAAAACAGAAACCGGTCACATTAGCATTATAAATTTATACACTCCTGTTTTCGGTATTGATATGAATCAATAACACCAAAAATAACGGGACTTCTTCAGATCTAATGAATGAAATAAGTCAGAATGACACAGGAAGGAAGAGTGGGAGGAGGTGAAGAGTTTCATCCCCATTTCGCTCACTTCCGGTTTTTTGTTTTTATTATTCATTGTTGAATGATTTTTTGTCCTGACGGAATGATTCCCGACTCTGGTTTAACTGGACCGAATAATGCATATATATATATATATATATATATATATATATATATATATATACATTCCTGTACTAAAATTTTAATTCTAATTATCTAGGTGGGCTTCATCATTAATCATGGCAAAAATCGACAAATTTGAAACAACGTAAATATGAAGAAATTCATTATGTTTTCGCGTCGTTTCCTGTTTGTCCTAGTATTATTTTGTCCAGTTTTTACTTGTTGCGATTTATCTTTCCTTGCTCGGTTTCCTGTATTCTTTCAATCTATGAATTGCTACATTTACACATTCCTTAATGCTGATAAATCCTCTTCTTCTTTCTTTTTATTTGATGTCTATCGACATCATCTCTCATGTGTAAGGCCTTGTATATAGTTATCAGTTTCTTCGTTCTCTAGGGCAGGTTTCTGAGCTCTCGTCTTATCTATTGTAAGAAAGTCCGTATTGCCATAGAAGGGACCATGCACAGGCATTTCCTCCTTTGATAAGGTTTCCGCCACAGAATGTTTTACTTGTTTTCTTATTCTTAAGAAATATCCTTAGTTTATTTTTATTTCTTTCATTAATATTTGTTTGATCGTGGCTGTTCTTACGATTGGCAAGTATTTCTAGATTTCTTTCTTTACGAACATTCTGATATTTTCTTAATTTACCGATATTTCAATAGTATTTCTAGATTTCTTTCTTTACGAACATTCTGATATTTTCTTAATTTACCGATTATATTTCAATTGTTTCTATTTTTCCTTTATTTATTATTTATATTGCACATTTCTCGATACCAAATTCCATTTCCATTTCTAGGCTGAAGATACTAACTGGTTGTTCTATGTTTTCTTGTAAAAAGAAGTTACACCATCAGTTTGTATGAAGTGTTTTTATTTCTTAGAAGCTTCGTGAATTTACACCCAACTTTTCATTTTTATGATAAATTTAAGTAATATCATTGCTATAACTGACAATAATCTAGATAAAGAGTAACTCTGGGAGGTAACTTTTTACTAATTTAACTAGTTGAAATGGGTCTTCTGCAGTAAACGCCGCTCTTACTTTTTTTATTGGTTTCCTACTGGACTACTCTACATTCTCCTTTTAAAAGATATTTAGGTATTATATCTTCTTCTTCTTCTTCTTCTTCTTCTTCTTCTTCTTCTTCTTCTCAAGAATGGCCGATGATCTTTTACTGTAATCAGAGTAACGGCAAGTGTTCTCAGTTTTCCGGGATTCTTCTAAGTATTTTAGTCGATTTTATAAATGCTGATATCTGGATGGTCTCGATTCTTCTGATTTTTTCTCTAGCCCCCTTTCCACTGCTATGGGTTACCCTAATCACAATGGGTATCCCTGTCACCTTTGTGTTGTACAGTTGTGTTTGTTTGTTTTTTCAGTTATCAAGCAAGTTCCAAGTATTTGTCTGTCTTTTAGTTTTCTTTGGATTTTCACTCTGTTTTAATGACTCCAGGCCTTGTCTTCTGTTTAGGAATAGATGATTAATATCGATCTCAAAATCCCAGAAGATAAAATTCGCTACATTCTCCAGGGTAGATTCTCGTCCTTGTATATGCAATTTAGTAACATGGGGAAATTTTCGCCTCTTGCGGAATTCCCAGTGGATCACCTTTCCAACCCATTCATGTCTAGTCTTGTTCTCCTTTTCTGCTAGGTTGTTATATTTTCTTATAATGTGATGATCCGTCTCATCTCATTCTCCACATAATCCTCACTTCCTATTCTCTTGTTTATCATCAACTTTCCCTTTAATATAATTGATTCTTATGCCATTATTTTATACTGCTGTGAACAGGGATTCGGTTTCTCTCTTAAGATTTCGCTTTAGTAGACATGTCAAAGGCTTCTTGTGAGTCTCATCTTTTTTTTTCTTGAGGTGTTTATAAAATTGTTTTCTTCCTTTTTCTATTAAATTAGTTTTTGTTGTTTTTTCTGTTTGACCTCAAGGTGCCACTTTTGTTCATGGCTATAGTAATTTGTCTTATTTTTCTCTGTTCAGTATATATTTCCAGTCCTGGTATTGATGCATATATTCAGTCTTCAGTGCTGTCGAAAAGAATGTCCAGTTCTTGTGTAATCTTGGCAGTTTGTGGCTTGAAATATCAATACAGTTTTTTTTCTTATTTTTGTTTTCTAGTTTTTCTTGTCGTTCTGTTAGTTGACATGTTTCAGTTGCAATGTTACTGACTGCTGTAAGTAACCTTTCGTTGTCTTTTTTCATGTAGTTCTCGAGATATTTTATCCTCAGATCTTTAAGACTTTTATCTGAGTTGATTTTTAATTGTGTTATGGTGTGGATTACCTCGATTCTTCTTTAATATTCACTTTATTAAATCCCCTTATTATGTTCTTGCGGACTGTTCCAAAGGCCACGGATACGTTACGTTTTACAGCTACTTTTGCATATAAGAGTTTTTGCAGCTTATGATCTAATGGTTTGGATTAAGTGATGAGTTCGTACCTCAATGTCCAAGATTATTTAATCCTTAGATCTTTAAGAATGTTATTCAAATACCATTATCAATATATAAGAATTTCTTTTTCTTGTTAATTAAAGTTGGGTATGATCTTATGGTTTGGACTGGGTGATATGTTCGTACGTCAATGTCCAAGATTATTTTATCCATTTCATTTTCATGGACAGATTCCGGTTTGTGGATATACAATTTTATAGTCTTGTAAAATTTCGGTTTCTTGCACAGTTCCAATTCAATGAACTGAACCACACTGTCGAGCCAGTTCTTGAGATAGTTTTGTGTAAGTTTGTTGGATTCACTAATTAAATGGATTATTGATTGATCTCAATCAAAATGTTCGCTATACTGCAATTATTAAATATTTTTTCTTTCTTCAGTATCCTCTTTCGAGACGATGTCTAGATTATCTTATGTACAAATACTTTAAAATGTCGCTTTAAGTATCGATATTGCTGTTTAACTTCCTTACCTTTTTTAAAATAATGTTCCTTGGTGTAATTGCTATTATTGCCTGCTCTAATCGCCCACACACACTCATTCTCTCTCTCTCTCTCTCTCTCTGCTCTTTTTTTTTTTATTTATCCTTCGATTTCCTCAGTTGCATTCTTTCTTATTGTCATATCATCGGAATAAAGACTGATGCATCATCACTTTTCTTCTTGACTGGTCTATCCATCAGTGTTTCCTGTCCAGTTTAAGAAGGATCCAGGGCATCTTATAGGGAAGAGGGCTTACATATTTATTCCTCCGCTTAGATTTCTGCAGCAGTGATAATTTTCAATATTTTTTAACGTTCTTCTGCATTGCTGATTTCTTATTGTTTTTCTTTCAACTCCGTTTGTTTTATGGAGTCTGTTTCTAATATAGAATGCATATTTGCAATTTTCCTTCCCCGAGTATTCGGATGATTTTCTTTTTTAAAAATCTGTCCACTTTAAAATCTTCATTCATGATTGTCTTATATTTTACCGATGAACAAACAAAGAAGACCACGTAGATATATAAAAATATAATTTGTATATCTATTCTTCGATAACCAGCTAGAATCTATAAAGAAAAGTTCTCTGCCGATACAAGTTGTAGCCTTGAAGAACTACTGGCAGCGATGGACGATAGAGACGGGTGGCCAGAGAGTGTCAGGGGGATCCTTGCTGGTGGTGCAGTATGATGATTTTGAAAACGTTTGTGTTTAAAGAAGAAAACAATGGTATCAGTTATGAACCAATCCAAAGAACACTGAGTAGTTTAAATAAATCAATGTAATATACTGGCTTACCTTTGTTCGTCCATGTGAAGAGTTGCACATGAATATGTCGCTGATGAGTTCGTCTCTACTTCTCTAGCAGTGTCCCGCACGTCTTGTTCGTCATATTTGGATAGTTTTCGTGATGAGTGGTAGTTGACCATACAGCTGCTGCTTTGTGAGGTGCTGCCTCCAGGACTTCTTCAATATTACTCGCAGCATTCTTGTGTAATTTCCGTCAAGATTTTTCTTCATACGTTTTGTAAGCGTCCATCTAGCGCATTATAGATGCACTACGTGGACGCTAACAAAACATATCGACACGACTGCTGCTTTGAAAAAATGCGTTTTATTTTATCGGCCAGGTCTGACTTCCATATGACCGATATACTATTGATAGCAGTCCATGCTTTGCTAGTTGCGTGTTGATGTCTGTCTCAGTTGATGAAACACTTCTTCCTTGGTAGTTGAACGTGTCCACTAGTTTCACAGAACTACCGTTTAGAGTAGAGATGTTGCCTCTTTGATTAGAGCATATGTATTTTGTCTTGTCTGCGTTGACATGGAGGACCCTGCCAGCAGCTGCACGTTCCAGACTAGGTAACAGAGTTTCGGCTCGGGTGTGTGTATTTACCAGAAGAGCTATGTCATCGGCGTAGTCCGCGTCTGTTTGTGTGGGGTAACTTCTGCTTCTTTCCTTCGTCAGCTTGAAACTGTTATCATTCATTTTATCAACAGAGGTTCTAAGCACGGAATCTAGACAGATGATAAAGAGGTATGGGCCTAATATGTCTCCTTGCATCACAGCTGCTACGATGTCAAAGTTGTCTGTGTCTTTAGCCGAGGAGCGGACTTTTACTTTCAACCTGCCACTTTCTAAACGTCTTTTTATTAAAAGTGTTCGATTCTAATGATTATGTGATGGAGAGAGGCTTTGATTACTTCTAAAGTTCCTGTTCTTTATGCCATTTTTCTTCTTCCTTCTTTTCTATCTATTTTTCTTCTTTTTCCTCCATTAAAAATATATATATATAATTCAACTTTAAATTCAAAAGGACAAGCGTTAAATATTATTTCGTTTGGACGGATGAAATTTTTTGAAATATTTACAAACATTTAACAGTATTTAGGACATCAACGAAGATTAATTTAAATAGTTTCAAGTGTAGTTTTACATTTTTGTTCCATTTCACTCTTTTCTATATCAACCATTTTTTTTACAATACAAGTTACTAAATATGAGTAATGGTCATCTTTTACAAAACGAGTTCTAGTCAGGGAATCTTGGGATAAGATGTTTCGACGACTTCCAAAGTTCCCTTTTTCTTTGTCATTTATCCTTACTCCATTTTTTACCACTCATCATTTTCCTTCCTTATTCATATATATAAAATTTGACTCATAATTCGAAAGGAAAAATTATTATTAGCATATACTCTTTTAGAGTTTTTAACATCAGTGTCAGCTGATGGTTTTCCACTGGAGTTTGAGTGACAGCAAGTCTCCTCCAGTCTCCAGGACTCTTCTTAGTATTCTGACCGTTTTCAATAATGCTGTTGTTTGGATAGTCTCCAATCGTCCGCCAAATTCCAAATGCCCTGGGCCCTTTAGTTACTGTACCTAAAGAAACAATCACAATTGGTAAAATTGTCAACCTCATGTTCCATAGTTTTTTCAATTCTCTAAGAAGATCGCAGCACTTATCCTTCTTTTCACATTTTTTCAGCCATATTCTATGGTCAGCCGGGACATCAAAGTCGACAATCTTGCAAATTCTCTTTTTTTGTGGTTGACTGTTATAAGGTCCTCTCTTCTGGCCGAGCTATTATTATTAACACTTGAAGTTTGATATGCCATTTAGCAACGTAACCAAACATATATATATATATATATATATATATATATATATATATATATATATATATATATATATATATTTATAAGTACACGAGAATTTTTCGTTAACAAACATTGACAAGATTCTTTTTGGAGATTTGTTTAATTGATTTTCTTTTGTTGTGGTCTTAGATGATTTCGTAATTTTTATTGTTGTTGTTATTGTTGTTATTGTTGTTGTTGTTTGAAACCATATAACTATGTGTAAATTATATATATTTATATATTACATAGCAATACTTGATAACTAGAATAAGTAAAGTGAAATCCTATTTACCAACCCTTCCGCTCGGGCAGGATATGACACAAGGTCAATTTTTTAAGCGGTGTTCAACAGGTTTGAATTTAGAGTTGTCCTTTTCCTAGACTAGTTGCCTCACCAAGGCTGAAGAACCTAGTCTGTCCTACTATTTACCCATAGCTGGAGGGGGAATAATTGGATTCATACCTTTCCCAAGGGTATCAGTGCTATGTGAAATGCCATCAGTCTTGTCCAAGAATTGAACTCGTATCGCCGTGTCCATATCCTGTGACGATTACCATTACACCACGGGCACCTCCTTTTTTGTCCAACCCCTCCGCTCGGGCAGGATATGACACAAGGTCAATTTTTAAGCGGAGTAAAGTGAAATATCAATACATGAAATCCTTTAACATTGAGAAAACAAATGATTGAGATTAAAATGGAATAATTAATGCGAAATAGGAATACATGTAACTATGTAAATATGTGCAAACAAATGGTTAAATAGTCGACAAGTGTGGATATGCTATAAAAACCAACCAACCTACCAACCAGCCAACAAACCATCTGAAATTCGAGAGGCAACAAGTTTGCTCAGCTCTCCAGAACACTTCTTGGTATTCAAGTCCATACCAGAACTGATGTAGGTGATGACGGTCTCAATTCTTCCTTGGATTCTCTTTGTCTCTAGCTCTTCTCTATTTGTCTTTACAGTGATTGATCCAAGTACTCCCTATATGATTGGTCATTCTGTCACTTCCATATTCCATAAGATTTTTAACTCACCGGCAATTTCCAGGTATGGAGTTTTTTTTTTTATTGTTGTTTTTTTTTCATTTAATTTTGCTATACGGATTATGTTTGTATCTCAAAGTCTCAGAGAAGTGAGAGTGTCTCGTTCTCAATAACGGATTCTAAGTTGTGTTTGTACCATTTTTTCATATAGCAAATTTGAATTTTTCCACAACTCCTTTTGGATTACCTTACCCACCCAATCATGTCTAATCTTATCTTCTTTTTGCGCTAATTTATTGCATTCGATTATTATTGGTGTGATCGTTACGTCTCTATCACCACATGACCTACATTTACTATTTTGTAGTGTCTTGACTTTTATATATAGTTGGTCCTCGTGGTGGTATTTTGTGTTGCTATTTGAAGATATTCAATTTCTCATAAGCTTTCCATTTCTTTGCAATGTCCAAGTCTTCTTATATGAGATATCTCTTGAAATGTCAAACCAATTGTTTTTTCTTCTTATTTTTGTTTTCTTGTCATTGTTTGTCTGGTGATGTTTGAGTTGTTTCTGGGCGCTGTAATCTGTTTTTCTTTACTCTTTTTTTCCGTTGTCATCGCGATGTCATATGAATATATCGACGCTACCTTTAATGTTGGCGAGTCCTTTTCTTTGTTCTTTTCTTGACACATTTATTCTGACAATAATATCCCTGGAATGTAAGGTTTTATTCATCATCATAAGTTTTCTTGTTTATTCCATTTGTTGAAGTTCCTCTCTTGTCCATTATAACTATGGTCCCAAGTATCTTACGAGGGGAGCAGTCCAAATGTTTATCACTCTGATAAGATTTCTGCTATGTCATTAAGTTTCGAGTGGTTTTCTCGTTTTCCTGAAGAATTTTTTTTATCTTTTTTTTTTCGTTCATCTCCGCTTGTTTGGTCGTGTCTGCTTCCAATATTCCTGAGTATTTGTAAGTTTTTTGTTGTTTTTTTTGCGCTGGGCGTACTGACTTTTTCTTGATTTGGTAGTTCTATTCCTTCCATCAATTGTCGTTTTCCACTCTTCATTATTAGTATGGCATAATTTACAATCCATCCCTATATCTTCACTGTAAATTATTACTGATTATATCAAAGTTTCAATTCTTTTCGGCGAACAGTTTAACGTCGTCCATGCACATAAGGTGTTTGATTTTTACACATGAAGTTTTTATCCATCACAGAATTTTCTAGGTGTATAACTGGGTGGCAGCATCGCTATTGCAGATCTTAATGGTAATAACTCATCTCCCTGGAAAACCCCTCTGTAGATTTTCACATCAACTAATCTTTTTACTCCTGCTTTCAGTTCCACTCCGTAATTTTTAATGGTTTTCTCAATAAAATTTATGACTTCCTTTGTTATCTTGTAGAATTGTAGACTATTATTATTATTATTATTCAAACAAAATTCCTCCCAGTCAGCTTGTGCTGTAAAATACGCCTGTAGCAAAATAGTATGACTACCCACGATGCGAGGCCACCTGTTGTCCGTGGAGGAGTTGTAATGTTTCAGGACGGGATCCTGGGGGCTAAACTATTCTTGACCCGGTAACCGAAGTCGTCAAGTGGTTTGCAACATTCGACTTCGGCTCTTTCTGGGCTGGACAGGCAGTCGGAGAAGACCAATCAGATCAATCAGCGGGTCACGTAAAGGCGTAGCAACTATTTTAATTGACCTGAACATATTTTTCAAATTCCATTATTGCAAACAATTACACAGCACAATTTTATCTGAAACGTCCAAGATGGCAGTGGCTGCCATAACAATACTTGAAGCCACTTAGTGTCCTGTGTACGACATTAGTCTACATATTAAAGAAGTACATAAATCCATTTAAGTGTGTATGTTTTTACCCGTCAGTTTTTTTTTAAGCGGAGTTCAACAATATTGGATTAAAAATGTTCCTTCTCATACATCGGTTATCATACCAAGGTTGAAGAACTCAGTCTTCCTGCACAGCTGGAAGAAGTATAACTAGATTCATACCTCTCCCAAATTGCAGAGTACGAACAAATCATTGCGACTGAAAAAAATATTTGAGTTGGATTGTAGTATTTGAAACCAATTGACTGTGTTAAAACAAATGAGCTCTGCCTCGTTGAAAAATATGGTTACGTAAAAAACTATACGATTAAGAATTATATATATATGTGTGTGTGTGTGTGTGTGTGTGTGTGTTTGTGTGTGTGTCTGTCTGTGTGCTTGTGTATGTATGAATATGATTTAGCATTAAATAAGCCACAAGAGTTGATATACCATAAAATACTAACGATCCAAACCAAGCCAAGTCAATCAAACACTGTTAATTTAAATGCAGGTTTGTTTGTAACTCAGTATCAGGTGAATGAGATTAGGCACTTTGTATTTTTTTCAGAATGTGTGTACACGCAAGTTTTCCAGACATTTAGAAAATACAACTATCATGTGAAACTTTCAGCTGGAAAAATCTTGAATCTCTTGTATATGTTGGCTAGTGTACCAGTTTGTAATGGGAATAAACTTTCTCTGGATGTCTGGGATAGCAACATTAGTTTTGAGTAATTCTTATACATGATTTCCAAGGAAGATATGATCAGGAGGTGGATGATGATGAATAACACAACCAGCCCTACTGTGAAATCCACCATATGCTGATGTTTGATCAATCAATAGTCATGTTAATAGCGAATAAAGATTACAATATCTCTCTTTTTTCCCGAACCAATATTTCCTGACAGCCAATCCAAGAATATTGACTAAATTATCTATTCTGGGGAAAAATTTTGATGGACAAGACAATAATTAAAAAAAAAAATGTAAACATCCCGATCTAGAGAATTTAAGAATTTTTGTTTTCTGGTAAAGTAAATTAATTTTTGCTGCTTTGTTTTATTTATTAATTTTTTTTTTTTTTGTATTATTTTCTAATTTTAGACTATTTTTACCTTTAGAACTAGTTTTATTTTTTGTTAATCATTTATCTATTCATACGAGTTTTCTGATACGAAAAATTTCCAGAGGAATTGCATTTTATCATTATTTTGATTTTCGTTTGTATTCTTCTCTTTTTTTTAGCTTTCAAAACTAAACCTAATGTATCCTTATCTTTTTTCATGTCAATTATTTACTCATTGATTTGATTTTTTTTAAATCACTTTTTTTTCCATTGTTAATAAATAAATAACTCACGCATGCTCAAGTAATGTGTAAATAAAATCTTTCTGAATCTGATATTTTCAGAAATTAAAAACATATTGTTAGGAACGTTTAATGTTTTTAGGACATGAATGGGTCATATTGTTAACAATTTAAATGCACAGCCAAAATAAAACGCTAGTTTTCATTCGTTTGAATTCTTACATTTAGATCGCGATGTTACCCGCTTTCACATCTTGATTAGGAATGTTTTCAATGACACTAACATTTCATTTTTGGCAATCTAAAATATCATGTTGTCCCTAATTTTCTGGCATGCAAAAGATATAGGGGATGAATTTGCGACTGAAACCTTCCTTGTTTTGCTTTGACAACTCAAGATATTTCTTTTTTTAGAACTTTTTTTATACAGAAAATGAAAGAATTTCGGTGTATCTGTGGAAAGTCATAATAAGAAAATTTTGATATACAGTAACACACTTGAATGAAAATTCTTATAAACCTTTTGAATTCAAAGTAATTTTTAAATACTGTTTTTTAGACAGTAGACAATATTGTACAGAGTGTATGGTTATATAATCCAACTTTTCCATAAACGTTTTCTTGGTGAAGCTGAAAATAAAACGCGTGTGTCCTCTGTTGACGGATGAAACCTCCTTCGGTGGTATATACAAATTTTATGGGTGTGATTCCCTTGGACTGAATCTAGTTAGTGCGTATAACATACGGTGGGATGGACAAATTTGATGCATTTCATTTCCTGGGACTGAATCTAGTTAGTGCGTATACCATTCGGCGAGATGGACAAATTTGATGCATTTCATTTCCTGGGACTGAATCTTGTTAGTGCGTATACCATTCGGTGAGATGGACAAATTTGATGCCTTACATTTTCTGGGACTGATATATTCAATTTTTTGGCGCTGCTATTTGAAGGGATTCAGTTTCTTTAATTTTTTTTTTCTTTTTGTAGTCATATCCAGGTCTTCTTATGTAAGGTTTCGGTAGTTTTTTCTTTGAAATATCCATAGAGTTGTTTTTTTTTCCCCATTGAAGTTTCAAATTTTGTTTGTTTATTTTCCCATTATACATACGAGGATCATTAAATAAGTTTCCAGACTTTTTTCGTATGGCCACTTTTTTTTGATAGTACTCACATGAAACTCTAGTCCCTTCAAAGTAATCTCCTTGTTGTGCCGTTCCAACAACTTCTTGAAGGTCCCATGGAAGTCCTCTTGTGTGAGCGTGTCAATGACCTTCGTCACAGCCTCTTTCATCTCCTCAATTGTCTCATAACGACAGCCTGAGAGCTTAGGCAATAACCAAAAGTCACAGGGAGCAAGGTCCGGACTATAGTGAGGATGAGGAACTGCCTTGATGCCCATCTTGCTCAAATAGTCTGTGACAAAGATGGAGTTGTGGACTGGTGCATTGTCCTGCTGGAAATGCTACTAACCCGATTTGAAGAGTGCTGTCATTTTTTCCAAGCTTAAAACAGAATTTTATTGCATATCGTTCTTCTAAAGTGTCCTCACGTCCAGATTGCATTTTTGAAATTCACCAGCTGTGGCATTCAGCCTTTAGTTGGGTGTATTCCAATTCCTGCTGCAGCTGTTCATTTGAGCCTGAAATCATAAAAATTGGTCAGTCATCTCATAAGATAGATAGAAATAACATACTGAGTTTTCAAGAGCCTACGACAATTTTAAATGTCTGTACAAAAAAAGTCTGGAAAATAATTGAATGCATGCCGTGACTTGCTATCTTAGGAAATATTTTTTGGTGTTTTTATTCTTATTCCTCCCTTATACATTTTGAAAATTGCTCTGAGCAATTTACAATGAGATCAACTCGGTTGTTAATTCCTCTTTTGCCATGTTTGGTTCCTTGAAAATTTCATATTTCCTGATTTATCTGTTCTCCACCTTCATTGTTCCACTTTTCCACGTTTTATGATCAGCATGACAAAAATTCCATTTCTATATCCAGACTGCATAGTCTTATTACTTGTCTAAGAGTCTCAATTTTTCTAATTTATATATTTTTGCAAATATATTCATGCCTTCCATATACATAAGGGTATTATTCCTTTTTTGTGATTTTTAAATTCATAGCCCTCCCTTCGCCTTGTGCACTTCCTAAATAGATTGGAATCATTGTTCTTACAATTAGTATTGGTGAGAATGAGTCACATAGGAAATGCCTCGATATAATTTCACTGCTGCTAGAAGCTGTCCCCAAGCTTTGCATACCATTTTTCAATGTTTCATGGCTTTCAAGAGTTATTATTATTATTATTATTATTATTATTATTATTATTATTATTATTATTCACTCATTAGAGCTTTTCATATCAGCGTTAGCCGATGATTTTTCACTGGAGTCTGAGTGACTGCAAGTCTCCCCAAGTCTCCGGGACTCTTCTCAGTATTCTGGGCGTTCTCAATAATGTAGTTGTTTGAATGATCTCCACTCATCCGCCAACTTCCAAGTCCTCCAGTTCCTTTAGTAATCCTTTAGTTACTGTTCCAAACGTACAATTACAATTGGTATAATTGACACCTGCATGTTTCACAGTTTTTTCACTTCCCTAGCAAGGTCGAGGTACTTATCCTTCTTTTCACATTCTTTCACTTTTATTCTGTAGTCAGTCGGGACAGAAAAGTCGACAATTTTGCAAATTCTCTTTTGTTGTTGATTATTATAAAGTCTGGTCTTCTGGCCGATATTAGGTGATACATGTGTATGTCAAAGTCCCAATGGAGTTTATGCATGTCATTTCCTAGGACAGGTGCTAGGTTCTGTATATACCATTTGTTGGTATGGTCAAATTTAAATGTCTTGCACATTTCCCAGTGGATCACCTGGCCCAATCAGTCGTGGCTAGTCTTGTACTCTTTCTGTGCTAATTTGCTGCATTCGCTTATTATGTGATTGATCGTTTCATCTCTGTCACCACATAGCCTACATTTGCTATTTTGTTGTGTCTTATCTATGCTCGCCTTGATATGATTGGTTCTTATGGCGTTGTTTTGCGCTGCCATTTGGAGAGATTCCGTTTCTCTCTTAAAGTTTCCTTTTCTTAGCTGGGTCCAGGTTTTGTCGAGTGAAATGTTGTTTATTAGTCGTTTAAAACGCCCATAGCATTGTTTTTCTTCCAATTTTTGTTTCCTGGTTATTGTCATTTAGTTACCTATCGTGTTGTCAGAATTGTTTCTGATGGCTGCAATCAGTCCTTATTTGTGTTTTTCTATGTAGTCTTTGGGTCGTTGTATCGAGGCGCCAACGCTTTCTTTGATGCTGGCAAGTCCTCTCCCCCGTCTTTTTTTGATACATATAGTCTGTCAGCGTCGTCACTGGGATGTAATGCCTTGTGCATGGTCATTCGTTTTCTAGTTCTTTGTTCCATTTGTTTAAGTTCATCTCTGGTCCACTTCAGAAAGGGTCCCGAGTATCTAACGAGAGGTACAGCCTAAGTATTATTATTATTATTATTATTACTTATCTGTCTCTTTTTTAAAAATCTTTTTCCGGCATTGAATTACTGCTATATGATTGAGCCGCCTTGGAAGAGGCGAAGTGAGAAAAAGAACGGGAGGCTAATTTCTGAGGAAGGAGAGAGAGAGAGAGAGAGAGAGAGAGAGAGAGAGAGAGAGAGAGAAAGAGAGAAAGAGAGAGAGAGAGAGAGAGAAAAGAAAATTATAAGACGAAAAAGCAGACAGAGATTCTATGGAATGTTCAGCTGACCTGAGTGAGTCAACCCAAAGCACTCGTGGTAGGTTCGCTAGTCACTAGTGAAGGACTACGGCAATGAGAATTGATATAACAAAACAAAGGTACCAAATCTTCTGTGTCGGTGTGTGACCACCAGAAACAAATATGTTCCTCCCTCCGAAACGGAAGTAAAGTTATGGCTCAGGTTTTAAAACCCTGCCACGATTATATAAAGATAGACGAAAATTGCGGCCCCTAGTTTGGATGGAGCTCTGGAAATGTGTTCCCACAGCTTTGCAGATTAAACCAGCCCACAAGGACGTTACAATTGCAAAATAAAATCCAATGCCAGTGATTACTCTCTCTCTCTCTCTCTCTCTCTTCCCATGTGACATATTGTTTCTCTTGTCCAGCTAATGCAAGTGACTCAGATTTCCCACTCAGTTTCTTTCTCCGCATCAACTACTTAAAAAATATAGTAGCGCATAAACTTTTGTGTTAGTGAACTAAGACATAGTTTTGTGTTCTCGTCACCTTTTTCACAGCGGCGTTGCAACCGTACATTTGATATGTAACAGTATAACATCCTATTTGGTCCAGAACCCTCTATTAGGGACTCGTAATAAACAAATATGCTATCAACCAAACTAAACTAACAATCAAATTAAACTTTATCTAAATTGACTACTAAAGATCGTAATAAATAGTCCAAACATTTTCAAAAAAGAAATTTACAACTTTACCTCGAAATGAATTAGAACCATCTTCTTCAGAAATAGCCCAATATAGCTGATACAACTTTTAAAAACTTTTTTCTTTAATTTCTGTAATGTTCTGGAATCATTTGGAGGAGAGTGTTTACGTGTCATATTTTTGGTATATTCTAAGATATAAAAATATGAACCTCATCAAGGATTTTAATTTTGGGAACAATATAAACACTGCAGATTCCAAACAGAGAGAGGAGGACATTTAAGGTACGAGTGTTACTCTGTGCTAGGCGAAATATTCTCGATCCAAAACCAATGACTTGAAAGGTCGTTCGGATATAGGATCGTCTTTGTTACATCTTCTTTCCGTGTTAAAACTAGTGACATTGCGTCCGCTTAAAACAATCCTTCCTATAAGACACGTGAAGCATAAGAAAACTTTCCCTAAACGTCATTTTCTTGTGTTGAAAAAGAATTTCAGGTAAAGAGCATTTTATTGATCAATGTTAAAAGGTCACAACTATGCACGCTAAAACATCTCATATTACAGTTTTCGAAAGTTCCCATTTTGATACACCTTCGATATATATATTTACCAAGACCTCTGCCCGAAAGGGATATGACACTAGGTCAATTTTTAAACGGAGTTGAGCAGATTAGCATGTAGAGTTTTCCTTTTCCATGATTAGTCTCTATTCTGTTGAAAAGCACAGTCTGCCCTACTATCTAACCAATGCTGGAGGGGTAATAGTTGGTTTTATACATTTCCTAAGAATATCAACACAAGACAAAATGTAAACAGCCCAGTATACTCTATTATCTACAAAATGCTAGAGGGAGATTAGCAAGTTTCCTACATTTTCCAAGGATAATATCGCTATACGAAATGTAAACAGCTTGATCTAGAATTTGAACACGGATCGCACGCGCGCCTCCATTTACACACTCAAAATAAGTTCATATCCATGATCAAAATCCTTTTGTAGATCTTTTAGAACATTAGGGGTCATACCTTATTTTCCATTACTACGTTCTGACGTGAAGAAGCTGTAACTGTTAGAGTCGTATCTAGATGTGCCTTAAAGTGGTACTACTTAGATAAAATAGTTGAAACTATTTAGCTGTAGACGAATCATTAGTATAATAACTCTCACTGCTCCTATAAACAGATATGATCATTACGACTCGAAGACTGGATCATGCTATGGACATGAATTACGTGACCGAACCCATTCCTCTCCATGTTTACAAATGATTTGGAGTTTTCGATCTTTTTGGCAGTTGATATATTAAGTTTAAAGTGCCAAGTTTGTCCTACTACAGGGTGACCCCCCAAAAAATCAGAACCCATATATTTTTGATTGAAATTCATAAATTTAATTCTAACCTTTTCTTTTTTTCACGATATGAAGTAGATTCTGTGCATGAAAAATTGGGACCATAGTATTCACCAACATGTCCAAATTTTCGAGTGGACAAAATTAGAATTATTTTGATTTATTTTTGTAAAAGTAATAAAAGAAAGTTTATGTGTATTTGGGGGGGGCACCCTGTATTTAACAATAAATGGAAGTAGAATAGTAGAATTTATTCTTGTTTTGTAAGGGTATTGAGACTGAATAAAATATAAACAGCTTCGTTCAGGTTTTGAACTCAAGCAAGCGAGTTTACGTCTTATGATCATAACCATTACGCAACGAGCGAATCCTATAGGTTTAGATAGGAATCATCCAACTATGTGGAAACGATTGTATTTTAAATAGGAATAGGGATGTGAAACCATATAACTATTGACCAATAATTAGTATCAGATCATATTTATATATATTTTGTACTTGTGTCAACTTTATTGTTATTTGATAGTAATATTTGAAATATAATATTGAATAAAAATCTTTTATATTTTGAAGAAATGGTTGAATGAATAATTTTTTACGAATGATGGTTATTAATTGAGAATTGAACCCATAAACTAATTTTTTAAAAATTACTGACTTTGCCATTACATAACTCAGTACGGTTTGACGTGCAACCGAACACTTACTCAAAGTTATATAAAGTCTATTAAAATGTTACTATTAGATCGGTAGGCATGAATATATTTACATATCCAACGTATTTGCATGAGAAGAGTTGAGTGATTTTAATCGCATGGTAATCTGTCCAGGATTATTTTATGTCTAGAGGTTTGGGAATCTTATTCATTGAGCACAGATATTTATACTTTCGTGTAGTTGTTTCTACAGAATTGTTTATTTGATTATTTTTTGCACACGGTCTTATCAGATGCGAATAATTTATAGTAATAGCAATGAAGGTGTCTTCCAAAATTCCTGTATCACCGTAGCTGGAGCCTCTCCATCAGAAGCAGAAAACTGGACACCTAATTTGGGAGAGGGGATCTATCTCCTTTTTTACAGTCAGCGTATTTAAAGCCTTACTTACTGGGCACAATCATCAGCAGCATCATGTCGTGCCGCCACTCCTCCCTATCGTTCATCGCTTCAGGCAGATACACAGGGTTACACCCTGAATCCTCACAGAGATGCTGTATGTAGGTTCGAGCTGGTCGCCATGCTTTTGCTCGGCCATTTGAGGGGATCCATAGGAAAACATCACTTATGAGCACGTCCCTGCTTCTCCAGAAGTGCCCTACGTGTCAGATTCGTCTAAGTTTGATAGTTTTCATGATGGGAGGTAGATGGCCGTACAGCTGCTGCTTTGTGGGGTGTTGCCTCTTGGACTAGTTCAAAATTGCTCGCAGCATTCTTGTGTAGTTGCCGTCAAGCTTTTTCTCCATCCGTTTTGTTAGCGTCCATGTAGTGCATCCATATAGCAGTATCGACACGACCGCTGCTAGTAAGAAACTGCATTTCATTTTATCGCTCAGGTTTGGGCACAATGCTTAATTGACATCATAAATGTTTACAAAAGATTATTATCAAATAGGTTTAGCTTTTTGAAACAATATCATTTTTTGCAAAGAGGTAAAAGACAGATCCTGGAGTTGAATTAAAAAAAAGTCTTGGCATGCTGTCAGATCTTCTAACAAACTAATTAATATCGTCTTTTGAGAATCGAACTTCCTCCTTTTTAGCATTAATCGTAATCTTGTTTTAAAGAAAAACGACCATTTTCAATGACCCCTGCATACCATGTTTAAAGCAAGGATTGTGTTTGCTTTTTATTCCAGAGAGTCCATATATATCGACCTGCATATTTATCTTTTGCGTGATAGTCTCACAACTTGGCTACTATATCAAGTTAACAAATATCCTGCAATGCAGTCAGTCTGAGTCCCTAATGTATCCAGAATATTTATACCAAACCAACATTAGCTTTTTTTTTTTGCAACTTTTCAGTCCTGGCTCTTAAAAAGGAAAATGAATCATTCTAGCAATCTAGTCAATTTGGAGTGTTTGACAGCTGTAGTCCAAAGACAATACCAGGCCTCGAATTTACAAGAAAGTCACATTTGTTAAAATATATTAAATACCCATGAATAAACTAGCTCTTTTGCAAGAGTATATTTTCCAAAGTACAGCTTGCTGTGATGTGTCACATGTAAAAATAGCAAAGTGTTGTCATGTGTAAAGCTTATCTTTGTTTGACACAAGGTCAAATATATGAACTACCCAACGTGAATCGAACTCAGATGATCATGCAACACACTGACTATTACACAATGCTCTGTGTCCATCATTACGTTATTCTTGCTTGCTTTTCGGGCCCTCACACGCAAAAAATCTTTCCTTGGTTTTTTGGTCTAAGTTTGTGTAATATAGTGTGCGTTAAAAAATTCTCAAAGAAAAGGCAGGGTCTTATTTGTAGAATTAAAAAAAGAATATTTATCCTGTTAATTAATATTACAAAATTATATCTAACCGATTGCTCACTTCTGGTGAGTCAAGTGAATTTGAGTCAAGTGAACTGCCAAGGCACCGAAAGAAGCCAAGTTATCCTTTTTGTTGCTTTAAGTCAAACTTTCGACTGAAGAAGAATTGTGGCGTATTTTGTTTTATTTTCGTATTTTGTTATTTGTTTTATTTTTTAAAAAAATTATTAATTCATTGATTCCTACAAAGGTTTTCGGGGTGAGGGTTAAAGTTAGGTTTGGTAAAGTTTAGGAGACCAAGAGATGATATTCTTGATATTGTTGTATATTGACCTCCGACCCGGCGAAGCTGTCAAAATAGGAAATGCACCCGTGTAAATAACTGGTGCATCCGATCGAAGATATCAGATCAGTGGCGACCTTGACTGTCGAGGGGTTGAATTGAGAGCGAAATTGTGACGCTGGCAGGAAGAAGAGTTGGTGTCAAATTATTATATAAGCCCGGCGACAGGAAGTTCAGATTATTTGGAGATAAGATGTTGTAGAGAGAACAAACACCCAGCAGAGGAGGCCCTCAGGACCCCCAATTGAGCAGTTGCAGGTGGAGAGAAGAAGCTGGGATGAGTACCATGTCCCAGAGAGGCTGGACCCCCAGGCTCCCGGTTTAGCAGCCCAAGAGAACGGGAAAGAAACGCTGTTATGGGTATAAGAGTGGGGGTCAATATGTTGCAGTTCTGTTCAGTCTCCAACTCACCTCTCACGCAGTAAAACCCTGCGTAACCCTTTCGAACCCTTTCAAATGAAGTGAGAGGTATATTTTTCTAAAGAAATGTCTTCGCTCGTCCTTATTGTGTTGAATATGTTTCTGCATGTAGATGTGTATGTATTGTGGTCATGGATATGCAACAATATCAGGAAGAAATGGAAAGTATGAAGTTAGAAAAAAATAACCACTCCAACGTTTATTTCTTTTTTGACCTTTCTCAAAAGCAGGAATGCGTGAAGTGGTTCCTTGTTCACTCGATCAAAGAAATTCTCATACTTGGAGAAAGCAGTTTCATTTAATCCCAAAATTCAGGTCATTACATGACTCTGTTTGAAAGGCTGACACTTTTTTTGAATACCAAGTTTTCATGTCTAACTGTCAATCATCATCTAAACGAGAGTTATCATGACTGACCTTTTGTTATCTCTCACATGACTGGGTCCCAAGGTTGCTGGTTGGTGTGGAGGGTGACCTCAAGATTACAATTCAGGTATAATATCACTCTAAAGTGTAATCTTTAAAAAAGTAAAGCGAATCTTCGTTTCGCGAAATTGGGTAAGAAGACTGGATGTATTTTAAACTCTGCCCAAGGGTACGCGTATGGGCATCCTTTTTAAAATAACTATGAAATGCCTACTATAATGAAGAGTATATAGGTAAATTCGATTTTGTCATTTAAGCAGGTAGTTTTAGTTACTTATTCCAGTTCGGTTTTTAAGCGCAATACCTTAATTATGACTGCTGATTCATTTCCTTGAAATATATTTACTTTTGTAAGAATGTTTGTTCTAACATAGCTTTCTGCGATTTGTGACACCACTTTGCATTAGAATACAAGAAGCTAAGCTTAGAAATGCAAAATAAATATATAAATAAAGGAATAAATAAATAAGATCTACTCATGATGGGAAAACAATCTGTATTTTCAACCGACTGTAATGTCTGGTGTTCAAGCACAAATAAATGCCACGCTTTCCAAAATAGATTTTCTCTGCCAATAGGCATAACTCAATAGAAGAAATCATAGTAAAATCCTCCTTCTCTCAATTTATCATAATCACCTCTGTATTAATCTGAGATAGCCTTGGTAAACATTATTTTATATGATTAATAGCATCTAAATCCAACAGAAAAAGAATATTTGACAAAAATTAATTTGGGATAAACATCTGAATCTCCTTATCTAATGACCCAGTTATGTTTTAATTTTTAGGGGTCACCTGTTGGTTTGGATTTTTTAAATAATTGTAAATTTTCACTGCATGTTTTTTCTCGTGTAAAATAAATTTTCTTTACCAAGTAGACGAATATATTGATTGTATGCAGAGACAAACATTTTAAAAGAGGTGCGTATGTAATCAAGGAAAATAATATTAAAAATGCATCGAAAATTAGTTTTGTTCTTTGATGATTTTGCAACCAGAGGAATCACAAGTTACAGTAAAGACTGCAATATATATATATATATATATATATATATATATATATATATATATATATATATGTGTGTGTGTGTGTGTGTGAGTGTATAATTTTTTGTTGTGTGTCCAAAGTGAAAATAATTTTTTTGAAATAGGTAGGTCCACGAAGAGATTTGTATATTTTAGAATTTTAAAGAATTTATTTTGTTCTTACATATGTGTCTGTTTTCGGCTAGATGCTTTCGTCAGAGAACATATACAGAACAAAGCCTTGTAAGTGAGGTACACAAGCTTCAAACAGGGTTCTTTCACAAACAATAAATTTATTGCTTAGTGAAAATTACTGCCTTGGGTTTGCGTTTCTTTATCGTTTTTTTTCCTTCTTTTATTTTGAATAAAGCTTAGGAAATTGAAATAATAACCATTTTAGTTTTGCTTCTGCTACGGTTGCAGGAAACCGAGCAATTTATTTCATCCATATATATATATATATATATATATATATATACATATATATATATATATATATATATATATATATATATATATATATATATATATATATATATAGAGAGAGAGAGAGAGAGAGAAATAGACAAGAAGAGAGGTAGTATGTCAGTGTGTTAAATAGATATGTGCATTTAAATCATTTAAAAAAAATGTCAACGTTAGTCAATTATAATTGTTTCTTTGTTTTTGCTTCTTTGTTTTTTATAAAATCCCCCTGTATTCTTAATTGGGGTTTCACATTCGGAGCAAAATGTTGTCAATACTGACTTGAATGTAAAGATTTCAGGTAATCTTGTGTGTCATAGACCATTCTCGAAAAAAATATGAGAAGTCAACAAATCTAATAACTTTGATTATAACATTTATAAATTTTTTTGAGAAGGTATTCTTAACGGTAAAAATAATAGGATAGATAGATAGATAGATTGATAGATAGATATGAAGAAACTGTGATAGATAGATATATATATAGATAGATAGATAGATAGTATAAAAACCTGTGATATTTGCTCGAAAGCTGGTCCTCATCAACTCATATGATGCTTGATAAACTCTTTTTATGTGCAGCTTTTAAAATAGAAGTGTAAAGCGAAACCAAAAGATGTGAGCAGAGCACAAACCAGATGTAATGAAATCTATTGTAGACATCTACATAAAACCAAAATTTTATAAGATAAGAAAAATGTCCTATATAAAAAAAAAGAAAAACAATAAAAAAAAAAGCCAAAATAAAACAAAAAAGACAGAAGAAAAACAAAGAAAATCTCATTAGGATATTTTTTAATTTTGTTTCTTTTTTTAAATTCCTTCTACTTTTGGCTTTCTAAGAAAATGTTTTCTATTTTAATTTTAGAAGGAAATTGAATCAATGATTTTCATAAGACAATTGACAAGTGGAGATGAAGAAAAATGCATGATCACATATACGTACACACATAAATAAACGCATATTCCTACAAAGACACGCACATACATACATACATACATACATACATACATACACGTTATATGCACACACATATTCTCAAACACACAATTACATACATATGCACACATATATTGGGAGCGTAAACAGTTTTCAATAAAGCCGAAAATTGCACTCCAAAAATCAGAAATAACATTTAGAGTTGTTTAAATATGTTTAATTAAGATAATATCAAATGCATTGTATATTTTTCCTGGAGTTTGATGAACTTATTTTATCTTTCTAATATGCATGAATGGGCATGTGCGTCCAATGTCCACACACACACACACACACACACACACACATATATATATATATATATATATATCATCTTCAAGTAATGCTGTCAGCAAGGTGTGCTTCACCAGATGGTAAGTGTAAGATGGGCATAGTATGTAGAGTTTTCGTCAATGGTCTTGGAGACCAGAGTTCAATCCCAGGACGAGTCATACCAAAGCATGAAAAAAAAAGTTACTTGATGCCTCCTTGCTTAACACTCAGTAATATGTTTATCGCCCATAAATTAATATACTACAATATATTTCTAAAGAAAAACGCTGGCTTTCAAATGAAACCTACCAGGATATCATTTCTAGAGTAACATTTTACATTGCCAACAAGTATCATTAGTTATTATCTATTACCAAACACTACAATGTAGAAATGTTTGAAGTAGAAATATGAATATGGATCAGACAAAAATTAAAACAACCCTTATACAATGGGATTTCAGAGCTATTGTACTCTAGTTTTCTGTAACGTAGTTTCAATGCTGTAAAGTTGAGTAATAAGAAAAATTATAATGTTACACTTCTTCATGGTAAAAGTTTTTACACGAACAAATAAAAGCCTTGTATCTTTGGATTAGAAAGAAATTACATATTTTATACTGAAAGTTACTATCGATTTAATTATCCGTGAATGATAATATATATATATATATATATATATATATATATATATATGTATATATATATATATATATATATATATATATATATATATATATACACACCCTACACTACCTCATATATATATATATATATATATATATATATATACACCTACACACACCCTAACACCACCCCATATATGTATATATATATATATATATATATATATATATATATGTGTGTGTGTGTGTGTGTGTGTGTGTGTGTGTGTGTGTGTGTGTGTGTGTGTGTGTGCACGTACGTGCGTGTGTGTGTAAACAAAGAAAGAGAGACAAATAACGTAGACAGCATTTTATTTCTTGCATTCAAAATGATTTATAGAGTCTAGAATTTATCCAGCTACTTTATATTATTGAAATAATGACTTACCGAGAGCAATTAGGTGTTAGTCCCCATGAAATTACTCCACTTGATACCACAGTCTTATATCTCATCATAGATTCCTCTTTTCAAAACAGTCTGAACATATTTTCCATCGGCTGCCTCACTGTGCTCTTAATCAGACAAACAGAAACAACTAGAAACAACTAGAGATCTGAAAGTTCTAAATCTGCATTTTAGAAGCGCTGTTAAAGGCGCGAATGATGTGATGAATACATAAAAAACAAGAACTTGACATGAAGAAAGTTTACGTCTGAGTTTCTCCATACTACTGTCATGAAGTATACAAGATCCATTACTGGCATCCTAATGCCGATTGAGGAGTAAATATGTGCAGTGAGAATCCCTATGACTCGTTGTACACATAAATGCCGATAACCTTGTTCTCGAGATAACTTCATGCCTTCCGGAAGAAAAAAATGAAACAGAAGAATGTTTGGCAGTCAAAGGATGTTGCTGTTTAACAGCGTTGACATAGTTCTATGAATCAGAATTGTACAGAAAAGTAGCTCTCAGATTTGCGAAAATTAAATTATTTCTGATATAAAACGTGCACTTTTCAGAGCTCACTTTATTAAACCTAGGATTTATTTGTATGACCAAGCTTGTTAGACAACGTAGATCATAGAAATTCTCTAATAGACTACAGTGTAGGCTAAAGAGTTTGAAGGTACGCTGTGTACTAGACATGCATGTACATTTTGTTTAATTTCATTTTCATTTTTCAGCACAGTATTTTAATGTCATAAGCTATTACTTTTGAAATGTAAAATATTCAAGTTTACTCTGTCATTCATATGGCAGTAAAATTACGTTTTATGATAATTTAAAAAAACTCAGCTGATCACGATTAAATGATAATGAAAATGACAGGAATAATAATTTGTGTTGTAATGTTCTCAAATTCAAACCTCTGTGTGTCTTTAAGATATCTATTTCAAGATACATTTTCATTTTTAACACTACAATACTATACACTCCTCTGTTTGTGAGTGTACGTAGGTACAATAATGCACATGCATGTAGTTACTAACGTATTTCTGTGAGCATGTATGTGTGTATAAGTAGTGTATATACGTGTGCAGAGAACGCATCTGCGCATGTGTATTGCTATAAGAAAGTTAAAGTAAGTATGTAGATAAATGCATGTGTATGGTAAGATACCTAAATGAGTGGAGAAGATCAGCAGATTTTCACAAGTGATAAAATCGGAGAAAGATTCTTGATCGATATGAAAGTTTTTAATATCTGCCTTACACAGAGGTCTCTGTTGCTAGTACGATCAGGGGTCAGCATACAAGAGTATTATTTTTTTCTTAAGTGAGTTTGTTTTAAGAGATCCATTAAAGAGTTTTTTCGGGTTCTTTTCGCGGAATAAAGGGCTCCATATTTTCTGTAAAACAATAGTGAGGTAGTCAGATGAGTGTGGCCCAAGGCTGTAGATGGTTAATGTCAGCAACCACAAACTCGTCCAACATGGTCTAACGGAACATAGACAACGCGGAAATGGCTGATTGTTAGAAAATATGGGATAACCGTGATAGTAAGGAAACAGCACCTAATTTTTTGACGTGTCAACTGCACTCATACGATCGGGAAGGAGTCGAGTGGAAAATAAAAAAAGATTAAGTATATTCTTGGGATTGGGTTTTGCTTCTCTTTTCTGCTGGAGCTGACGCGTTGCTTGTACGGTTTTGACCAGTACCAATTTCTAATATATCTCCTTTCGAAAACAATCACAATATGGGGAGCTGTAAAAAAAGATGGCCCCATGGCGTTTTTTTATGTCTTTTTTTTTCATTTTTTATTCACTTGCTTTTTATTTGATTTTGTTTATTTTATTATTTGCAATCATATCATCCATATTCTATATTTTTCTTTTTCTTACTTTCCTTTCGTTTTGTTCCGTTTCCCCTTCATTTTTGTCTTTCTACTTTTTTTCCTTCTTCAGTTGTCCTTTATTTTCATTAGTTAGATTATTATCTCTCATTCTGTAATACAAGAAACTTACTAAAGATATTTTGGAAGTCATGAAGCTGAAAAGAGATTTAAGTTCCTGATTTAAAACAAATAAGACAGAAGCTTAAGGAGGGATAGAAAATCCCAAAGAATTTCTACCGGTAAATCGTTTCATCGTGTTACTTTTTCTAAGATTAATCCGCTTACTAAACTGGCTTGGCACTACGTAGTCTCGCTACGCGCCCAATAAACGCCATCAAATATTTGACATTGTCTGCTTATATTCTACGCTAAACTGCACCTTAACGCTTTGTCAGAAGAGGAGTGATTACAGCAAGACTCTGAAGTCAGATCTGAGCCACGGACGGAGGGTTTGCAGTTCCAATAATCGATCCTTTGGCTTGGAAAATAAAGTCATTTACTCATAAAATAAATACTTATTTTTCCGATATTCTCAATGGATTGATATATGTACACTTAGAATCTTTGTTGATATTTTCATTTGGGTTCAGCCAATGCAGTCTCTAACCATCATCAAGTGCACAATTAATTTTGTTGGGAGATAAATTACTGCCTGAATGACACACCAAAAACAGTAATCAACACATATCTGAATGTTTCTTGTCTCTAACAGAAAGTTTTATTTCCAACTTGCCCATAAAAACGTATTTTTCTTCGCAAATGTTGCTTTTGTGACCTGGGTAATGCAATTTTTAAACATTACCATTACTAAGAGTATTCCAGGTAGATTCAGAGTTGAGTAGCTAGTAGAATGATTTTTTTGTTTACGATAATGTAAGAATTATTTACCAACGTTAAACGCTATGGGTTCTTTTAAAAACATCACCAGGGTAATATTAAAGCTTGATGTATCTTCGAAATTATGTTCAGTTTTAAAATTAAACAGAAAAATGAAAAAATCATAGCATCCTATTACCGTTAATATTGTTCAGTTTCAAAACAACGCGATGTTATTAGTATTTTCTAATAACAGTTTCCATAAGGTAAAACAAAGATATATATTTTACGCTATTATTCAACCACAAACAACATCGAAAAGAAAAAAAAAACCTAAACCTTCGTATCAAAACAGTTGTAAAATTTTCAAAAACAATTAAGAATATACTCAAAGATAAAAAAAATATTATAATTATAAGAATAACAATAACCACATCAAATGTCATACAGGAATAAACCCTATTCAGTTCTTTGAATGCAATACAAATATGTTGCTGAAACGTCACAATCAATCAAAAAACAAATTTAGGAACATTAAAAGGACATAAAATCGGTAATGAAAAGAATGCTTCGTCAAAACTTATTTAGAAATTAATCAATTTAACTTTTTTTTTCACATTTCTGTGTTTACATAGAATCGGATGCATTTTTAATTGCACTAAAGTATATATATATATATATATAGAGAGAGAGAGAGAGAGAGAGCGGGAGGAGAGAGAGAGAGAGAGAGAGAGAAGGTGTTTGGGTTGGTAGAACAGCAATGCCTATTTCCATTTCACCGCCTCGAGTCGGCCACATTAGCCGGCCAGTCCCCGTCACCACATAGATGCCTTTTGCGCGTAACTTTTTTTTTTCACGTTTCTGTGTTTACATAGAATCGGATGCATTTTTAATTGCACTGAAGTATATATATATATATATATATATATATATATATATATAGAGAGAGAGAGAGAGAGAGAGGGGGGATGAGAGAGAGAGACATAAAGAAAGAAGAGAGTGAGAGAGAGAGAGAGAGAGAGAGAGAGAGAGAGAGAGAAAGTGTTTGGGTTGGTAGAACAGCAATGCCCATTTCCATTTCACCGCCTCGAGTCGGCCACATTAGCCGGCCAGTCCCCGTGACCACATAGATACCTTTTACACGTGACTCGGTCCAGGGTGTTTGGTCAAGCGTAGCATACTGAACTCTGTAAACTCGCTTTGTCTTCGTGTAATTTATCTTTTCGCGCTCTGTTACCTATCACTTAAAATATTACATGATTATACTCGAGATACATGAACATATTTTCTAAAAAGTGTTTCGATCAAATAATCCCTTCTAGCTATGTCCTACTGATTACTATATAATACATGATATTCATTTTTGTTTTAATTCTCTGTTCATATCACTCTTCTTTAAATGTTAACAATGAAATCATAATTAAAATGAATGGTTATTTCTAGTTGAAACTGAACACTTTTTTATCTATTCTTAAAAGATTGGGGCATCAGGTTACTTTGAAACATTTTAACATTTTTGTTTCAATTCTCACATTAAACAGGCTCTAATAACAAGAATATGTTATTAACAAAAACTACAAATTCAAACTGAATTAACATGACCAGAAAATCCGGCAAGCATTTGCGCGCAACATACAGAACCATTGGACTGCGGTTTCGACTTTATTAGGTCTTATCAGCAGTGTATTCTGTGATCTCCCCTTCTGGAGATATAACCAGTGACAACAGAATGCAGAGCCGAAACTTTACTACTTGTGTATGATGTGGACGGTGGCTAAGTGATAGGTGTAATCTGGATTGTGCATATGTCATTTGTTCATATGGTCAAATTTAAATTCCTTGCACAATTTCCAGTGTACTACCTTCTCCACCCAGTCATGTCTACACTTATATTCTTTCTTTGCTGTATTTATCGTTTCGTCTCCATCAGCTAATAACCTACATTTGCTATTTTGTTGTGTCGTATCTATTTTTGCTTTGACATAGTTGGCTCTTACGCTGTTTTGTGTTTCTATTCGATGAGATTCTGTTTCTCTCTTAAGGCTTCCCTTTTTTTAACCATATCTAAGTTATCCATGTGATATTTCATGTGTTCGTCGCTTGAAATATCAATACAGTTGTTTTTATTCATCTTGTATTGCCATGATACAACTATACAAATATACGGATGCAAGGAAATCCCGAAACACTGACGACTCTCCATAGTTCAGGTACGAAACGTTTTTTCACTTCTTGACTTTTAGTTTTTCAACACGATGAGAGAAAGAGACACAATTTTTACTCTGCTGACTGTTCCTACATTGCACACAGTCAACTCCCCAGCTGAACTGCCCGGCCGAGAGTCCAATCTCAATTTGCCTCGTCCAGAGTCAAATATCAACTCACTTCGCCCAGAGTCAAATCTCAACAAACTGACCCAACAAACGCGCCGCGCATCCCGTAGCCCCCAGCTGGACTGGCCTCGCCCAGATTCCAATCACAACTGACGTCTTTTTCGAAATCATCAAATTCTCCCAGCCCTTCGCTTCCGGGCCTGACGTCATTCACACCCCAGTCATATTTTCTATCTGGGGTTTTTATTATGATATCTGTGAGTGTCACATGCCCTGCACGTGAGCGTGAACACCTGCACTAACAGCCATATAGTTCAAAGCCAAACCAAACCGAATGATAAAATATAATTAACGAAAAATCATTCCGCAATTATATAACATTCCCATTTTTACTTCCGAGTTATTTTTGTTCTGTTGATAATGGCTTTTTTTCTATTGTTCGTAGCGGCTCTTAATTGTCCTTCTTTGCTCTTTTTTATGTCGTATTCGAGTACTTCTTTCGAGTTTTTAATAGCAGTGTTAGAGGATGATCTTTGTATGGCGTATAGGATAAGTCTTCTTGATACAATACAAATGTGTATATACAAATGAAATGTACAATCAAAAAATAAAATGGGGCCTTTAAAGTATAGTTACTTTAAATTAAACATGTCCAAATGAATCCCATTTCCATATGAGAGGATGATATGCTGCTAAACATATGAATCAAATCAAGCACCCTCACTAGGTAACGTACACTTGTGCATCTGTGCTTGATTAATATAACATTTGCAGATAACATTTTGGTTTTTCACCGTATAAAGTAAAGTAAAGTTGGCGACCGAAGGTTCCCTTTTCGATAGCTACTACACTGATGTGTAAGGGGGGCGCAACTCCTTTCCTTGGATTGCTCCACTTTACACTTGATCCATACCTTATATTGCTGAGTGCTAAGCAAGGAGGCATTAAGTACTATTTTGTAAGTCTTTGTATGACTCGAGCTGGGATTGAACCCCGGTATCCCGGACCATTGGCGAACACTCTAACCATCATACCAATGTCAATACTACTTTACTCAAGTTGATACTCACTGGGAGACTAAGACTGTGCCCCATATATATATATATATATATATATTGCTTTTCAGTATTTCAATTCAGCTAAGAAACAAATCTCAAGAAGGATTATGGCGAATTCACGCTTAATGCACCTGTTCCTCATAGCTTACTGAAGTTAAGCAATGCTAAGCCTGTCCAAGTTGTCACAAAGCAATAGTAGTTACTGTAGTCAAACTTGGGTTGTCTTCAAAATAACCAAAGCTATAGCAAATAACCTGAATATTATCTCCAAAGCCTTTATTATTGTAGAGAACACAATATTCAATGGATGGCCCGCACTTTTTTAATAGTGAAATAGTGATATAAAGAAAATATCTTAGACTGTCACCGCTGAAGCATGGGTGTATATCTTGTCTTCTAGGTAAGAATAATTAAAGTGAGATCGGTTTTTAACCAGTGACCCAAAAAGTTTTGCTTTGTGCAAAATATATTTAGTATACCACCATATTATAATTCTTCTGAAATATTGTTAATAAACACCTTTTCATCACTGTTGAAGTATATTGATCTAAAGGTAAAAATTGTTGCTCTGTGCCAACTTTACTTAAATTCGCAGAAAAAAAAAGTTTTGGAATATGTTTCTATAGTTAGTTCGGTTGTGGAGAGTCAGTACTAAATTTAATAAATAAATTTTTCTCATATGGTTACCGTGTAAGTACGAAAAAACAAACTCGTAAACCTTTAGTAATGAGTCAGACCATCACTTGATGACTCATAAATATGGTGTGAGACAAGCTAAGGTAAGTAAAACATCAAATAAGCAATTTGGTGTTTCCTCCGTAAAGTAATGGTTAGCAAGTTATCTTAGTGTTCTATTACTGTCATCATGAATTCTATCAATATTGGTTCCACTATTCTTCTGTCAACGTGAATAAAAAGTAGACTTATCAAATATTACGACGTATGTTATACCTTTAGTTTTAAGAAAACTGATGTAACTAACTTCAGAAAAGAATTAAGTAAAACAAAAAAGGAAAAAGAAAAAAAAAAAAAAGACAAACGTAAAAATGTTTTATTTTCACGAACAGTAACTAAAATGTTGCCCTCTGTTCAGCATTTCCAAAAACGGAGAAAAGTTTCATCTAATAGAGAATAGCCTTGCGGCTGTTAACAAACAAACCTATAGCGGTGTAGGAATTGTTTATTACAACTACCCAGTATGATCACGTTACGCTGTTGGGTGACTAAAATCCTTTTAGCAACAGAAAAATGTATTGTTTTCATATACAATTACTGTTCACCAAAAAGTCGAGACCAAGTTTACTTGCATATATAAAATACAATATGAATTAATCTTTCTCTCTCTCTCTCTCTCTCTCTGACTCCCTCTCTCTCTATATATATAATGAATTACAAGAATCAGAAACATTGTATGTCACAAGGGTTGAGAGCAAATATAACAATATTAAACACACACACACACGTATATATATATACATATATATATATCACATCATCATCAAGTCACACTGTCAGCAGGTGTGCTTCACCAGATGGTAAGTGGAAGATTGGCATAGTGAGTTGAGTTTTTGCAAATGGTCTGTGAGACCAGGGTTCAATCCCAGGACGAGTCATATCAAAGACTGAAAAAAAAGTTACTTGATGCTTCCTTGCTTAACACTCAGTATTATAAGGATAAATGGAGTAATCCAGAGAAAGGAGCATTGCCCTCCCACATAGATCGGTGTAGTAGCAAGTGAAAAAGAACCTTCAGCTAGCTCTCGACTAGGCTCGGTCAACTTACTAATATATATATATATATATATATGTGTGTGTGTGTGTGTGTGTGTGTGTGTGTGTGTGCAATGATGATTAAATTACGGAACAATAACACAATTACTCACTATAGAATAATCAAAGATAACATGGACATAAACTGTTTCACCTGGTCATTCAAGGAAATTTCAGAAACATGCTGTTGGCATGCTTTATTCTAATCTAGTGTGGAAATATTGCTGACCATTCGAACAATAACTTTCTCCTTACAAATAGGTGGTAAGTTTAAATAGCAAAGATTATCAGCTCGAACCGAGATGATTTCAATGATTCCATCATTAAAAGTTAAAACTCCGGTCCTGTTTTTGGGGTTTAGATTACATAGACTATTTGCCCCACCGATGGGTTAGACACCCCATCAGAAATTGGTGTTCTAGGAATGACTCTAAACTCTATTTGATTGTAAGGCTCCTGTTTGGGAATTATAAGAAATGTTGAATACTCATTCGTTGTCAGTACTTCCATGTTTACACTGAACCGGGGTTTTACTTCATGTTAATATCATATAGATTTATTTAGAAATTAATCGTATTCGATATGAATACTTGATGCCATAAAACGATAAATCATTTATTTTAAGAATAGTTTCTCGAACCTATATTTATTTACTGAGGATTATTATAAGATACTTGATATCATGTAACTATATGAACACAAGTATCTATTTTAAATGAGAAAAAATTGCTTGAAACTATATAATTATCAGTTTGGGATAGGAATAGATGCAACCATATTGTAGACAAATTATTTGTTTTAGATATAAATAATTCATATTTGGGCTTTCAAAACTCATATACAGAATTTACATAAAATGCGCGTTATTTCCTATATTATCGGATTAAAATAACTCTAGATGGGTTGATTTGCCATTAAAATATTTCAATCAATCACTCTTTAAAAATTATAATCAGTGTTTGTTTTTGTTCTTTTCTGTTACATTACATAGCAAATTCGATGGTAATCACTTTAAAAATTTCTCACAATTTTTCATTATTATTGAGAAAAATAATGACGGAAAACCTGTTTAATCCAACATTGCAAATCCATCCCTTGTACTAATTGAAGCTTCTGTAAAATAAAAAAAAGATGCACTACTATCATAGAGCCCTTTGAAAAATCTTTATCAATGAAATTTCACTGTAAATAGAATAACTATATTTTATCTATAATCCTGCCAATTATATATTTACAAAGTATTAAAATAGTGAAACTATTTGCAACACTCCGTATGTTGTATTTTGAACTTCGACCCGGCCAAAAATGCCATTCCAAAGTGATGCGCCGGAAGGAAGTGACATATTCCAATGGCCAGTAATCGAAAGAGATCACGTGGGTGGATTTGGCTGATGAAATGGGACAAGGTAAAAATCCCATGATACACTCATAGACTGATGCACCGGAAGAGAGTGACCTCTGAACTGCATGACAGTTATTTCCGCTTGATGACGATCAAATATGCCATTCAAATGATTGAGTGGGCGATTAAGTAGGCGTTGAACTATTATATAAGTCGGTCAAGACAGGAAGTTAGACAGTTAGAGATCGGACGGAGTTAGAGAAGAGATGTGGTAGGGAAAGCCATACCAGGCTGAAGGGACTCTCGGGGCCCGCGATTGAGTTGGGGTCCAGAGAAGTTGCTGATAAGTTGTGGTACGGAAAGCCACAACCGGCTGAAGGGGCCCGATGGAGTTTGGGGACCAGACCCGTTAGTGATAAGATGCAGTAAAGAAAGCCATTATCTAGCAGAGAGCTGGGCCCCTGGGCCTCCGGTTAAGCAGCCCTGGAGAACGAGAAAGACACAATGCTGAGTGGGGGTCAATATATTGCAGTTCTGTTCGATCCCCGTCTCCCTCTCACAGTAAAACCCTGAGTAACCCTTTTCGAACCCTTACAATAAAGTGAGAGGTACATATTTTTCTAAAGAAGTCTTCGCTCGTCCTTTATCGTTGTGTCGTTGTGATTCTTTCTGCATGAATCTGCATATAACTATACAACACGTATTTATAATCATTTAACTATGCTATTTTATTATATAAAGAATATCATTATTCTATCAAAAATTCTTTTGACCACAAACAACCGCTACTTGATTTGAAATGCTCTTCTATTGTAAAAGCTCTTGCAATGTATTTCAACTGTAAAATGATTTGCTATGCTTTCATCTATGAAAACATATTTGACTGAACGATTATCCACGAGGAAAATCGATTCGATGAGTCGAGATCAAATTCATATAAAAAACAAATCGCTTGCTTACTTTTATATGGTTTCAAGTATTCCTATGTGATTAGTTCTGCATTACTATGTGACTAAACGTAACGGTTGATATTTAATAATAACACAGTCAAAAATCAAACATATTGCCTGAGATATTAGGCATTTGGTAGATCAATTTGGCGGCTAATTTTAAATATGTTATTATTTTTTCTGTCTCTTGTTAATATATAATTCACCCCTAACTGTTGTGCATACAGCTGTTCGGGCACAAGGATTGATGTCTACCAATCAATATCACTGCCTTTTTGGTTAATAAGAGGGTTTAACACATGTATAATTTATTCATTTATGATCAAAGTACATCATATAATCAGATACTTGTGAAAAAAGGATCGCATGTTACCTTAGATATATTGTTCATTAACTCAGACATCTTACAAAAGCTGTGTTTCAAACACTTCTGGTGAGCTGCCTCAAGACAATAGCAATAATACATTATCATGTGCCTATCCCAGTTTTCCTGGTATCTTTCTTCCATAGTTTTGAAGTCTTGGTAGAATCGTTCACTCTACTTCTTATTTAAGGTTCCCATGTTTTCTTGGAAACGATCCATGAACTGGTGAAGTTAATGCACTTCGATGTTCATTTTACAGACAAGTTCACTGTAATCATCTGCTTTAAAGTTCCGAAAAAATTCCTTACAACCAAACGGAACAATGCATCCACCTCAGTATTGTTCATTGAATCTTCGAAATGTGGATCCTGTGTGAGTTCCCTGATTTGAGGAGCGTCAAAAATACCAGCCCTTTGCTTGTCTATAATCAGTGTTGGAATATTCTGCACATAGCCAAAGCAGTCTCCTTCTTTTTTCGGAGTCTTTCCAAACTGTTTCATTATACCAAATTCGTAAAATAAATTTATCTCTGTCAACTAAATCTTCTTCAGTTACATTCTTTTTTTCCTCTCTCGATGTTTTCTCTAAATGCCCTGGTTTTCTCACGCAGTTTTCTTCCTTAAATCTGCTGTACAATCTACTATTATACAAATAAAACAAGAACACTTAGTTTATTGCCTTTGCTGACAAAGAAGAAAATTCATCTTCTTCAAAGACGCTAAGATTAACTTCTGGTGATCCTGCTATAATATCTTCGATAGGATCATGGTGATTGTCTTTTGCTCTTCAGTCACATTAGTTGAGTAGCCAATTGATATTGGTCAGTTTGAGTTACTACTGTGTAGACGCACACATTTTAAGCTATACTTAGCACTATCTATGCACAAAATCCATTTATTGGTAAATAATTTGAGATAACCATTCTGATCTGCAAGACGTCGTTGCAAAAAAAATCCTTTTCTTCTGAGAAGGACGGTGACTATTTTTCCCCTTTACGATATTATGTGATTTTGTTTCCCAATATAAATGAGTTTTTCCCCATTAGTCTTTATCCTAATTATTCTGCTGATTTCGGCGAGAGATTTAGCTCTTTTATGATGACATTGAACTCAGACTTAATAAAAACTTCTGAAACTGATGAAGTTCCTTCATAATCACTGTCACTTTGCCCATGATTACTGTCTACTGTTGAAGTAGATGATTCATCTTTTTCAAGGAGCTCTCCAAGATGAATAAATGGTGGGACAGGTATTTGAACTTTGTATGCAACAGGTTGTTTTGCAGAGTCTAGTTTTGGATACGTCAATTTACTCCGATTGCATTGATTAATAAACTTTATACTAATACTAACCAGTCAGAAGTAACACTCTTCACTGAAGTTCCTATGTTCTCTCCAGACCATAGATATGACAAACTGCAAATATTTCTTCTTACTATTGGTCTATAGATGAAAATGCTCAAGATAAGTTTTATTAACAATTTCTGAAGCCCACATTATATCTTGTTCCTCAAATTATATTTGGACATAGATTACGTCGATTTAAAAAAAATATCAGTTATATATTTCCCCTGTGCCATGAAAGTGTACATGTTGCCAAAAGAATCTGAAGGATTCAAACTTTTTCTTCACGTGGGAACCAAGCTCTTTGTTGAAAACTGCAAGTGCAGTGTTCAATGAACATTTATCGATAAGTGCACTATCTCGAAAATTAGAGCTGCCAAAAAGAAATAAAAGCAATATTCTTATTTAATGTATAAAATAAATCTAAAATCATGTATTGAATGTCAGACACCAAATCTTTTTTTTTTAATTTGTTGACCAGAGTTATCATTCCTGTATACACTGTTATATAGTTTTAAATATTCGTATATAGTTTGTAGAAATTTTATCGGGAGATATTTCCAATAAGTCCTTATTTCTTCTTTTGGGTATTTCATCATTAGCTTTCCTTTTATTAGTATGAGATTTAAATTATTATTACTTTAAAAATATTCTCATTTAAATATTGTCCGATTCATTGACTTTTTTATCTTTGTATTTTCATTATTAAAATATCAATACAATAATATGATGATATTTCACACGCATTATTTTATAAGACTAACGAAGACAAATTGCGGTACCTAAAAAAGCATATATTAATTTGAGTAAATAAATAAATATAAATCATTTTCAGTATATTTTTCTCTGATAACTGTTTTTTCGTTTTCTTTCTTGTTTTTTTTTTCTTTTTTTTTCTTGTCTCGTTCTTTTTTTTCACACAAAACAAAAGAAAATATATTTTTCCCGATGAATTTCTTCATTATACTTTATATATTCCAATTCAGAAAATATTTTCAGCAAAATTTCGAATAACATTTCAGATTATTTATTTTCACTTTGGATTTATCTTGATATAAGTACAAATATTCATTTTTACCTTGATAGGATAATTTATAAAATTTCTTGAGACGTGTTGATTGACGTAAAAATCTTTTCATAAATCTTTCTGGCAAAATGCCATTTCTATGAATATACATCCTTCGTAAATTCAGAGATTGTAAAATTCTTATTGAAATCTTTCTTTATCTCTCTCTCTCTCTCACACACCTTTCTCACATATACACAAACAAAGAAACACACACACACACACACACAGACATATATATATATATATATATATATATATATATATATATATATATATATATATATATACATATATATATATATAGAACAAAAACCTTTTTCGGACACGCAGCTGTTATATATATATATATATATATATATATATATATATATATATATATATATAACAGCTGCGTGTCCCCCAAAAACTTTATTTGAATATAAGACAGAGGCCAGGTGTTTTTTCAGTGCTCCAATATCATTGCTACTAACCCAAACAAAGCTCTGTATTGGATTTCCTTCCTACCTTCGTTATACCAGATCAAGATCCTTCTTTTTGTATATTCACGTGTTTTAATCGTTAAATCAGTGATGTTAGTTAGAATTGAATTACGAGTTCATATCATCATAACACACACACACACACACACACACACACACACACACACACACACACATATATATATATATATAGTGTAATTAGAAGGAAACTCAAACCTGGTTAAGTTGTCATCATAATATTTTTCACGGGAGAATATTATCATACTCTCCGTCTCGTCAAATGACTTTTTACATGTTAGACTTTATATATATATATATATATATATATATATATATATATATATATATATATATATATATATATATATATATATACGAAAACTTATTCACAAGTTAACCTTCTCCCAAACTGTGTAACTTAACCAGATTGCCTTGAATATCTGCTTTTATTATGCCTGCAGTTTTTTTCAATATTTTAAATCTCATACAAGTGAAGTTTCCAATTTGTATATAAGTACAATAATAAACTGAAACCTTATTTTCTTCATTATTGATATGATGGCTTAAAAGATCCTGTATATCATAACCTGTGGGTGATTTACTTCGTACTATTGTGTTTTCTCAAAAGTATACATATAAAGAAAAAAAGAATAAAAGCATAAAATGTTTCAGTTTGATTGTCTTGTTTTTTTTGTATTCTTTAAATGTTCATTACATCATATAAATTTCATTCAATTTAATAGATAATATTTTTGAAAAAACGTTTACTTTTTTATGCGGATATAAAGATACCGAAACAAGTAATTTTTGTTTGCAAAAGTGATTTGTTTCGTCGAAACCTGTGTAATATGTTTAATATGATGGACTTTGTATCTAGTGATGGAGATGCTAGTATTGTTCCAGTTATCGTTGGCGGAAGTTGACTCGTCGAATTGAGTTAAAAAAACCTGAACGATGCTGTTTACCTTTCACGTAGTGATAATACTCATAGGAAAAAGTATACATCCAACTAATCTGTGGGTAAATATAATGGCAGAATGGGCACTTTAAACTTGTTAACGCAATCGATTTAGGATAAGGAAACCTCTGAATTCAAACCAGACCTGCAGAAGGATCAGCTTGGCTATTCTAACTCAAAACAGGCTATAAGAGAAGCGCCACCGTGTCTAAGACGGGCCGAGGAATAAGTCATTTTTTTCTTTGTAGAGATACGTTTTAAAATCAATGTCAAACCAATTTAATTTTTAACTTTAAAAGCTTAACATACAGGATCATGGAAATTTTGTATCTGTCATTAATCAAAACTAGGGCACCAGCGACATCACAAATTCTTTTCTTATTTACGTCACATTCACCATGTTCTTTTCTGGATTTAATTTTCAATAATTAATAGGATTTGCCTTAGCTATATACAAATAATACACTCTCATATATATATATATTCAATCGAATAGCGATTTGTATTTATATTTATACTGTGAACAAAAGTTTAAATTAGATATTGATAAAAATATTGTATTTTAATAAATATTTGCCAGATATCATTGATTTCTAATTGTTTGGTTTCATATTGATAAATATGAACAAAATCTCAATCAATACATCTTTAGAATATACAAAAAGAAATTATTGTAACTTTATTCTTTACTATTATCTAATACAGTAAATAGGGAAATTTAGTAATAAAAGCCGAGAGCGATGTGAAGAGATCGTCTAAACAGTTCAATTTTTTATTCTAATCCTCCTGTTTCTAATACGTTTGAAGTAATCACCATTATTAAATTATACAGAAATCAATGAGAGTAAAATAAAAACAAGTTTGTTCTTTTTGTAGATTTTCTTATTTAGTTTAGTTATTGTTTGAATTAAATACCATATTCTATTACATTAAAACTCAAACCATTTGGCTAGCTAATTTTGATTATCCTTTTCTTTGCCTGTTGTGTATAGAAAGACGCAGCTGCAGAGAACTAAAACCTTCTGATGAATAGGGGTGTTCTATCGACGATACTAAATTGCAATTGAAAGAATTCCATTTTTAGAGATCAAAAGAGTGTGGCGAACGTGATTCTCTAACCTATAGACATAAAATAAACCTAGACGGCCCGATAAACAATGACAATCAATCATCAAATCCTCCTCGAACAACTTCGGATATCATAGTATTTAATTGGGTTTAATTATATTAGTATTTAACTTGGGTATAAAAGTGTTTAAATATTACTCTTCAAGTAATACGGCGTGGTAATATGACGATCATAATTTAGATGGTTGGATCGATAAGTCGTCGTTTTCTGCGACCACAAAAGCGTTTCTCAGTCTTCCTTGTGAACTTTTACTTGACAGGTGTCTCTTGTGACATTACAGAATTTCGGGCAAAGGGATAAAGCTAAGTTCTGTGGAAAAAGCAAGACCGACACAAAAGGATTTATGTGGAGGACACTCTACTCTCAACAAGGGAAGACAAACAACTTTAAAGTACCGATGCGAAAACATCCGCTTTTAAAAATATTGTGCAAAAATAGTCGTTATTTATTCAACTTCCCTTTGGAGATGAGATCGAGATTGGTCGATATCACTTAGAGAATCTCTTCAAATTGCGAGAAGGAGAGGTTTTCGTGACGTGAGGTCTGAGAGTGTGCAGGGATGTCGATAAGGCCGACGAATCTAAAATAATATACATGAGTTCATTTTTTTACTGTTATCCATTTTATTCTTGTATGCAGTGTGCACAATAATTGAAAAGGATGATGAAGATCTGAACAGAATCCACTAAATTGAACCGAAATTTATGCCAACAAATCAGACTTGCCGACCAAGCCAGGCTGATATTAACGAAAGGCTGGTTCTAAGTCACTGATCGCCAGGAAATATGTGGACTTGTATATAGTGAAGAACTCCCTAGACGGATTGAAACACAAAATATTAAAAACTAAATCACCACTCAAGCCAGAAACACATCAACATTATCAAAAGAAAACAGGAAAAATGTACAAATATTTTTTTTTAAATCCCTAAGGTTTAAGAGAACAAAAGTCAATTAAGAGACCGAAAAAGTAAATTAAGTATTGCAACATATCCCAACGGACAATATTACCGAACTGAACGAGTTAATCTATACTGTAGAAAACATAAGTAATGATAAAATAGGTATAGCCCTAAAGAATCGGAGCAGAAATACAAAACCTACAGAGGATATGAATCTAAAAGCATAAAATACTGTGACATGCCAAACTATTAAGGAAGAGGTGCCCGTGGTGTAATAGTTATCGTCGTAGGAAATGGACACAGTGACACGAGTTCAAATCCTGGACGAGACTGATTACATTTCACATAGCACTAATAGCCTTGGGAAAGGAAGGAATCCAATTATTCTCTCTCCACCTATGAGTAAATAATAGGGTAGACTGTGTTGTTCAAGCTTAGTGAGACAACAAGTCTTAGGGAAGGATAACTCTGAATTAAAACCTGTAAATTCTGCTTAAACATTGATTTTGTGTCATATCCTGTCCGAGCGGAGGGATTAGTAAATATGATTACGGAAGAGTAAAATATTCAGGAACAGAAAGGAAAGGAAGGACCCCCGAAAACACTACAACAGACAAGTCTGACGTCACAACTGAAAGAAATGAATCAAAATATTGTCCGAAAATATGGAAGACACAAAAGGTCTCGCTGTTGCATAGTCACAACCATGATCCATATACAACTATACACAAATACAATCGGAAACATATTCAACAATAATGACGAACGAACGCACTTCTTTAGAAAAATATACCTCTCACAATTTATTCGACATGGTTGCCAAATGGTTGCGAAAGGGTTATGCGCGAGAGGTAAGTTGGAGACTGAACAAACTGCAACATTTTGATCCCAAATTCCTCTGTCTTTAGCAGCACTTCTTTCTTGTTCTGCTGGGCTGCTCACAGGGGGTCCTGAGGGCCCGGCCCTCTCTGGGAACTGGTTCTCACTACAGCATCTTATCTCCAACTCGACTGACTCCAACTAACTGAACATGTCTCTGACACCGGGTTATATAATTGTTTGACACCGACCTGCTTCCTGTGAGCGTTGCATCTGCACCCAATTCTACCCGTCCACAGTCAAAGTTATACCCTGATATATTTGACCGGATACACCTGTTCCTTGATTGACGGCTGGGTTGAAGGTCAATATGTAACATCGCGACAGGTTCAAATGATACATAAAAACGAGATATTCTAAAACAAAGAAAGAAAAATTTAACAGGAGGTTAGTGGAGAGTGCACAGAGACAAATCATCAACCAGAGACAAAAGAAACAAGTTAGATTAAAATATGAAGACGGAAAGAACATAACAGAAGTTCTGTATGGATGAATAACATGAAAAAAAAAAGGACCCTAGATGAACATACGCCTGAACTTACTAAGAGTAGCACTCGAGAAAATATCAAATTAGAAAAAAACACCAGGATAAGATACCATAAATCAATACTAGTTTTAAAAATATTAGGTTCATCAACGACCTACTGGTACTGCAACTAAGTAAACCCAATACGGAATTAGCATACCTGATCGCGAAGAAGCCAACAAATGGACCATCCCAGTAAATATAGATCGTTCACACGTGCTCTTATCTATGATATGGTCCGACAAACGTAGATCTAAGAGTTTCTAGAAATCTATAAAATGTTCAACAAATCTGAAACTTTATTTCTAATACCATGGGAAATTGCAATGAGGAATTGATAGCAAGTTGTCAAACCCTAGGAGATGTAAAAATCCAAAGAAGCACTTTCCCAGGAAACGAACTGTCGCCATAGCTATTCATTATTGCAATGATGCTACTCTACCACGTACAATTTACAGAGGACTACAAATTTTCAAAATTAAAAGGAAAATTTAATTACTTTATGAATATGGATGGCATAAACATAATTTTAAAAAAATGAGAAAGAACAGAACCTGATACAAACAATAAGAATATTCAGCCTAGATATAGGAATGGAATTTGTCTTTGAAAAATGCGCCCTGCTCATAAGGAAAAGTGGGGAAATAAAATCAGCCTAAAATATAGAATGATCAAATCAAGAAGGCATTAGGAAACTTACAGGGAAAGAAAACTACATTTACTTGGTAATATTGAAGGCGGTCACCATCAGACAAGCGTAGATGAAGGTAACAATTAGAAAGAATACTTTAGTTGCCCGAGAGAACTTTTCAAAACCAAACACAGCAGTAGAAATCTCATCACCAGGGATAAACACATGAGCAGATCCCTTGTGAAATACTCGGGACCATTCCTAAAATGGATGTAGGAAGATAGAGAAATAGAGAAGAGGTCAAGAAACTTATTAACTACGCCCAATACTTTACAACCGACAGAATGTGTCAAGAAAAGAAGGAAGAAAATACGCTTGCATTGTGGATTGCGTAAACGCATGAATACAAAGACTCAAGATCTATATTAGGAAGTATGAAAGAGTAATTTAAGAAGATAAATATAGCAGTGAAGACGTAAGTGGAGGGAGAAAGATTGCAAAAATCTAGAAAGCATAACTTGGAAGAAAAAAGAAATATATGTATATTTCAAGCAACAATTTCCCAAAATGGTAATCAAGAAAAGGGGCCACGAAAAGGAAATCTCCATAGAAAAACTGAAGCTCTTCTATTTGTTGCACAAAACAAGGCAATGAAAAAGTACTATGTTAAAGCGAAAGTCTATACTTTGCAACAGAAGAACAAGTGTAGATTATGTAGAGAAAGAAACGAAGTGATTAATCACATGATAAACGACAGCAGCAAACTTACACAAAAGGAGTATAAAACAAGACAAAACTGCGTTAAAAAGGCGATAAATTGATCATCATGAAAAAAATTGTATTTTGAATATGCACCAACCAAAATCCACTCGAGAAAATAAGACGCATAAAATTCTAAGAGATTTTGAGATAGAAACAAATCCCCTTTTACCAATCAAAAGACCAGATCAATTGTTAATTAATAAAAAAATGAAAAAAAGAGTACTTGTCATCAGTGGATTTTCCGTTCTAGAGGACTACAAACTGAAAATGAAAGAAAGTTAAAAGATTGTCAAATACTTGGACCTTTGCTGTGATTTTTTTAAATATGCAATATGCTATTAACTGTGATATCAATCGTAGTTTGTGCCCTTGGAACCGTCACCAAATGATTGGAACAATGATTGGACCAGCTCGAAATTGGAGGGAGAATCGAGACCATTTAGACAACAGGCATGACAAGAACTAAAAAATTATCCACTCGGAAGTTTGAAAAAGATTAAAGTTCGAACACATAAATTCCTTTCTATGGAAAAATTCCATTTTTTCATTTTCTAATTTTTCATTTTTTGCAAGGGTCCATCATTGAAGTAATTCATGGTTAACTAAAATGTGTCTTAATTGACCGGATATGGACGATGTTTTTAACAATTCTTTATCACTGGGTGGAAATAATATTACCATATATATATATATATATATATATAGAGAGAGAGAGAGACAAACAGATGGACAGACTGAGTCAGAGACAGAGAGAATGAAAGAGAGAGACAGACAGACAGACTGAGACAGAGGCATAGACTGAGAATGAGAGAGAGAATGAAAGAGACAGACAGACAGACTGAGACAAAGGCAGAGACAGAGAATGAGAGAGAGAATGAAAGAGAGAGAGAGAGAGAGAGAGAGAGAGAGAGAATGAAAGAGAGTGAGAGAGAGTCATTGATTGACAGATCATTGTGACAGAACCTAGTTATAAAAGATCAATTTCATTCGAGTAAGATATTATACTTATATATAAAAAATATACTTGACTTATTTGTAGATATTAATGAAACAACTCACCAAACTAAATGAAATAATCGACCTCTATAATAAAATGATATAATCTACATGCATTATCAAATAATTCCTTAATGTTATAAAACGAGCTGTTAGTAACTTGGAACGATTCACAGTTCTTCATACTCTTATTTTATATGTTTCATAAAATTACAAAAATAAATGTTGCATTATATCATAGTGAACTGTGTCAAAACTAGACAGATTTGTGAATAAAATTTACTAATATGGTCCATGGGACGTTTTAAACCATTTAGGGATTTTTATTTTTATTTTAAAACGGTCAACTGAAATGTGCAAGTCCTCTGGTAAAATGTTAATCAAGTTTTTAAGCTTCTAATCCGTTTACCCTTCTGTGTTGAATCAAAAACCAGCTAATAGCCATAACTTCAATATTTTGAAAAGTTCTTCCAACACAGAGAGTAGCATTTCAACTAATGGAGTCCAGAAGATGGCAGAGCCCCCATTATTTAGTCATATACAAAGAATCCATGCAAGACATATCGATCATAGAAGACAACAAAAAATAAATAAACGACAAAAGAAACCAAGAATGCCTTCTTATCGAAGGCTGTTCTGAAAACATCGTCTACTTTCAGTGTACAGCAGGAGTAACTGACAGGAAAATATGCGATACATGTTTAAGTCATTTCCATTTTTGGGGAAAAATTGTGGAAAAGTATCGAAGAGAGAGAGAGAGAGAGAGAGAGAGAGAGAGAGAGAGAGAGTGAGAGAGAGAGAGATTTGTAAAAACGTGACATGTATTAGTAATCTTAATCCTCTTCTCAAATCTTCATCCTGGGGTCGTTGTACCAGAAAATGCTTACTTCGTATCAACCGCAAGCCAGCATATGAATTGGAGCGTTTTTATTGGATCTCATTTAGCCTAACCGAAGACAGAAAAACTTTACACCTACCATTCAATATCAATAACTACGGATAAATAGCTTGTCTTCCCTTTATATTCGGCCATACGTTTTTTAATGAGAAAAAAAACATATCGGATTCTTTTGTCTTACTAAAATAACGATACACAAACATTCAGATGTTTTTTTTTTATTTATTTAATGAAAAGTAAAGCTTTTATTGATTAAAACATTTATTTTTTCCGGTTTGTTAATATTTACTTAAGTATTATGAAAAGTAATCGTTTAAAATCTCCAGTTTGAAAAAACTAAATATAAGCCGAATGATAAATATCAAAAGCTTTTTATGACACAAACACACATAGAGAATGTTTGATTAGGTTTTTTTTATTTAACAGTGAATAAGCAAATAGCAGAGGAGACGAAAATCATTTTTATTCAATAGCTTAGTAAACTAGATTGTGGTATATATGTTATCGATATAGATTTCTCCTAACCATTCATAGGAAAATATTGTAAAAATCTTTGGGACAAAAACTAAACATTCCTATAATTTATATTCCTAAAATAAATACCAACAGAAGCCAAGGCATGTAAGTCAATCAACAGAACAAATAAAGTTCTTGCAGACCTCAAGTAATTGGAAATACATTAATGAAAGAAACAGTGGTTCCTACAAAAGATATATCAGTTGGAACAATGAAAAAGATCGTAAAACTTATTCAAGAAAGCAATACACAATGGAGTGTGTTGAAAGACATTGGGTGGCGTTGGTAGTAAGTTGTGAAATTTGATGAAAATACTTAATAAATTGATTTGTTAAAAAAGAAAATCTACTTGAATACCATGAAAGGCGTTCCCATGCAATACGCAAAACTATGTGCTATGAAAAGAGAAAAAATATGAAAAAAACTATGGATCATCAAGTTATTGGTGATACCAGTTGTAAATGGCGTATTCAATGCAGTCCCGAAAGGATTGGTTGAGGGACTGAATGACTGGGAAATAAGAAACAGAGTTGATACTATCCAAACTACAACATTATTGATATCGATTAGAATACTGATAAGAGACCTGAAAACTTGAGTAAACTTACTGCCACTTAAACTCCAGTGGAAAACAATTAGCTAACGCCTGTGTGAAAAACTTTCAAATGAATGAAATAATTTTATAAACGAGATCATTCATTAAGTGTACTATTTCTATATTTTCCATATAAGTGGAGGGTAGTAATTATATTCTTTTTGAAAGTATATAATTTTAATTTCTGAACAGTTTGAATATGGCATTTTTGTATAGTTTAATTTTAGTAACCACCTCCCACATCCCAATGATATAAATTCATTTTTTTTTTTATTATCAACTTCCTTTTGAGTCCTGAAAAATAGAAAATCGAAAACTAACGTCAGAACAATGAAATTGAATTTTTTAAAACCCCGGAAACAAAATTTGTATCCATGAACGAAATTGATATTTCCACCATCTTTAAATTGAATGTATTCTAAGTTGATATATCAGGATGTAATAAATCGAAGTAGTAATCTACTAAGCTTTTTCCTGCGATGTTGTATAATTTCGTTTGAATGGGGCACTAAATGAGACTCGAACTCACTTATGAAGATTTGCTAGTCTAGCTTGCTAACCATTATGCTACTTGAGGCACCCAATATATCATGCTAGTGGTGTCACATATTCTAATAAATTAAGACCAATACAAAATGTGTACTTTCTCATCACTGTTAACTTGTGACATTCGTAAATAGATTTATTGATAATGCAGCGTAGTCAACGATGTCTGCTATGTCGATGGTAGCCAATAGATGGATTGGTGTGAATAACACAACCACACAAAAACACAATTCATCTTATGCGTCAGGAGTTAGTTGCTATATACTATCCATTCAGTTTTTGAGACGTGGGATCTGGAAGAAATGGATAACAGGCACACTATATGGACTAGCTTCTTTGTTTTTCTTGGAACCTACTCCAACCGTATATGTGATTAATTTCCCGTTCAGTGTTGGCCCAAACATTAGTCAGCTAATACCCCCGCCACTAATAGAGCAAAAGAGGCAAAAGTTCGAACTCCGTCGTCTTATATCTAGGTTCATAGTACATCCCCCACCTCGAGGAAGTGACATGATTCAGACAGCTCACGCCATCATATAGATACCCTTTGCCGGCTAGACACGATTCAGGGTTGTATATCAAGCATATTTTGTTACATTAAGCCTATTTACCAACCCCTCCGCTCGGGCAGGATATGACACAAGGTCAATTTTTAAGCGGAGTTTAACAGGTTTGAATTCAGAGTTTTCCTTCTCCTAGACTAGTTGCCTCAACAAGGCTGAAGAACCTAGTCTGTCCTACTATTTACCCCTAGCTGGAGGGAGAATAATTGGATTCATACCTTTCCCAAGGGTATTAGTGCTACGGGAAATGCAATCAGTATCGTCCAGGATTTGAACTCGTGCCACCGTGTCCATTTCCAACGACGACAACCATTATACCACGGGCACCACCTATTTTGTTACATTAAGCACACTAGATGAGACGTTGAATTTTATCCACTCATCTTTATTTCAGCCATGGACGTTTTTGAGTATAATTCGATAATAATGTTATATATACTCTTTAAACTCTTATGGCAGGTATATCTGTGTAATACGTAGTTAAAGAGGTTGATTAAACTTTCCATAAACAAAAGTGGAAATCACTTTATAAAAATTTCAATGTTGGGGCATATCAAATGTATATTATTTTGTTTCCATCTTTATTTGATAATTTATTATTTTATTGCTTGGACTTTTTCAATCTCATCTGATTTCATTCTTGTAGAATTGCCACTATCTTTGTAACTCCAGACATTTTTAAAGAATTTAATGATTTTTTTTCTTGCGTATCAGTTTTTCTATTTTCGATGACTTGTCTGTTTCCCATTGGTTTTCTTTCAAAGGTTTTACGGTCGTTTTTTTTATAATTAGATTTTTAAAAAGTTATTTACTATAGGAAAATGAGATGAAATGTAATGGAACATGAATGTGTGTAGGCATAATAAAAATTAAACCGGAAAAATACGATAATATATATATATATATTTATTTATAATGGTATATGGATTCTACTGGGTATGACACACAACTGTCTGTGATAGTAAGCCTAAATTTCTGGTAAATTTGTAGTCACTGCATTGTTGCCATTACTTCACCATAACTCATGACATGTTGGGATTGTTCGTGTTCATAGAATTAACTTGAGATAAAATTAATGTTGAAGTACATTTGCTCATAATATATTGATATTGTTAGTAATCTTGAAGTGTTTGATATACTGATTTATGAAACACTGATATTGCAATTCGATAGGAAGAGTTACTTATATATATATATATATATATATATATATATATATATATATATATGTATGTATGTATGTATGTATATATGTGCGCGTGTGTATATAAAGAGAGAGTATATGTTTAGCAAATAATAATAATAATAATTATACTTTTGTAAGACGATTCCATTTGAATAAATATATCATCAAATACAAAACCTAATGATAATTTACAAGAAGCAAAGACAATGTCATCTAGTTGATATTTCTCTTCCAGTCGGCCACAGTGTGAGAATGAAAAAAGCGAAAAAATTCTCGGATCTTGCTACAGAACTAATAAAATAAAAGGCTGTGGAATATGTTGTCGTCGGTGGCGCCTATTGGAACAGTCCTTAATAGCTTGGGAAAATGAATGAATTTTAACTCAGTGGAAGGACAGAGACCATAGAGACTGCAGAATTGTTGACATCGTCTAGAATACTCAGAAAAATCCGGTAACCTGGAGAGACTCAAATGAAAAGTCACCAGGTAGTGATGGTGTGAAAAATGCATAAGTGATATAACAATGATGATAATTGGTGCGCTTGGAAGTGCCTTCAAGGGTTTGGAGAAGGGATTGGAAATATTGAATATCTGTGGAAGTTTCGAAACCATCCAAACTACAGCATTGTTGAGATCAGCCAGAATAGATAAAAGAGTTCGGACGACAAGAGAAGACTTGCTGTCACTCAGAATTAAATTAAATACCCCCAGTTAAAGCTGGTGTGAGGAATTCACAAAGAGTGAAATAACTATCGACGAAGTAAACAACCACTCAAATCAGAAACATCAACGGAAAAATAGACCAAGAAAGACAAGTTTTTTTTTCTGTTATGGTAGGAGCATATCTACAAAAAGCGGTGGATAAAAAGAATGATGGACAAGATTCAAAGTTGCTGAATAAGCTAGGATGATAATAAAGAAAGACTGGTTTTTTGACCTTGAAATATTATAAATACACCAACAAATAATTAGGAAATCATGTCAACAAGACTTTAATAGAAGAATCAAGACGGTAAATACTGAAATACAAGAACACTCAAACCGAATTGAAACGCGATTGTAATAAATATACCATACACTTAAACACAGAACAAATACAAGAAGATTTGAATGTAGAGACTTCGTATGAAAACAAATGAAATGTAATTTCTGAATACATTATCATGACAACTTTTTTTTGATACCCTTTATCTATAACTAAGAATGTTGTCGTCAGAAAAATGAACGAAGGTGAAATATCATTTAACTGATGAAGAATATAAAAAAGAAAGAAAAAATTAAAAAGAGTTCCGGATATACAATTGATAGAGCGAATACTAAAGTAAATTCTTAAAATAAACTACACGTCGTTAACGAACATTTCACTCCTTTTTTGAATCATTAAACCGGCACTAAAAATGTCTAGATTGCCAGCCTGATGATCTTAATAAACAATTTAAGATCAAGTGATCAGTAAAATAGTTTGGGTTTTAATGTTTTGAGAATTACACGCACACACACATACATATAGGCAATTCTAAAAAGATTAAAACACTATTTTCTAATTCTTATATATATATATATATATATATATATATAGTTCTACAACAAATTCATGCTTTAGTAGGCGGTAAATATGTGTCATGGGAGCGTAATAACGTTACTTCTAATCTGACTGTTTTAACAGCTTCTTGAAACGCACAAATGTGTTACACAAAAATAACTTTACTTCGATACACATTTCGTTTTATATAAGTGGATTTATTGCAAATGAAAAATTAAGAGAAGTAATTTACAATTATCATTTAATAATTAACACACACACAATCGCTAACGGAATAAAGATTAAAAGATACTCAAGGCAGAAACGGAAAAAACAAATAAATTATTGGCACATACCTCAACGAACATCATGAAATTAAACGAACTGGTTTATGCTGGAGCAAAATTAGTTTGTACCTAAGTCGGGGTTATCCCAAAGAACACGGACAGAAACTAAAAAAATGGATGGAAAATTAGACAGGAAAAGCAAATTAGAAATCTTCGACAAAAAGCAAAACCGCTTGAATATGTTTGGACGAGAAGAAACAACTCAAGTAAAGAAATTAGAAGGTATTGGCGAAAGAGGTAAGATTAGAAAGATACCAAAACAGGTAAAAACAATACCGACAAAACAGGATATTTCATAACAACGACAAAATATCTTTCAGTAAGTAGCGTGTGAATGCAACAACACATACCAACAACTGGAGTACAATGAAATAAAACAATTTTGGTGCGAAATATGGGAATGAAGAGACCATAAGAGAAAAGCCGAATGGATAAATAATATGGGAAAAGAGCTACAATCACTCGAAGGACGTAAGGTGAAATTACTCTTCAATTAACTCAGGGGAACACACAAAAATACCAAATGGACAATTAGCAGGCCATAAATGTATACATGAATATTGGTGTTAAAAATCACTCCACGACGGACTGGCTACCGAAATGAATAGATGTCTGTAAGAAGAGGGCAAGGTTGAATGGATGACAAAAGGAAAGACCATCCTGATCTAAAAAAGACCGCCCAAAGGAAGCGCATCTAACAACTACAGACGCATAACATGCTTACAGATGTTCTGAAAAATACTAACGGTAAAAATTAGGGAGGTGATTCACTATTCGCTAATAAACCGCAGATTCTACCCCGAAAAACGGAAAGTAAGCTGCAATACAACTAAAGGAACAGGAGATATATAATATATTAATAAACACATTCTCAAGAAGAGCAAATCAAGACGGATAAATGTAGCTATGGCATAGATTGCTTACAAGAATGCCTTCGATATAATCAAACAAACCTGGATGATAGACTGTCTCCTAATTTAAAGATACCCGATGAAATCATAAAGTCCATGAAGAAAACGATAAAAAACTGGAGAGTGGAATTGATAGCAATAGTAAAAAGATTAGGGGAGGTAAAAATCCAGAAAGTGATATCACAGAGAGAATCGCTACTACCATTACTATTTGTACGACGCCACTCAACAACATATTTAGGAAATGCACTGGTGGATACCAACTTCATCAATAGCAAAGAAAGATTCACTACCTAATTTACATGGATGACATCAAATTGTATGCCAAAAATGAAAAAGAAGTGGAAACATTAATACAGTCCAAGAGGATATACAGTTCGGATATACGGATGGAATTTGGCATTGAAAAAAGTGCCATGCTAATAATGAAAAGCATTAAACGGCAAATGAGGAAAGGAATAAAACTACCAAATCAAGACAAAATATGAACGCTCGGAGAAAAGGAAACTTACAAGTACTTGGAACTATTCGAAGCAGACACCATCAAATAAGCGGAGATGAAGAAAAAATAAAAGATAAAATACATCAGGAGAATACTCGAAACCCAACTATACAGCAGAAACACCTGGGCTGTCCCCCTCGTAAGATACTCGGAACCATCCTAAAAGGGGACGAGGAAAGAACTTCAACGAATGAACCAAAGAATAAGAAAACTCATTATGGTGCATAAGGCCTTACATCCCAGAGATAACATAAACTCTATATGGCAAGAGAAGAAGAAAAACGTGGAAGAGGACGCGTCAGCATTGAAGAGAGCATAGATACATGGATAATACGACTCGAAGACGACATAAAAAATTCAAAGAAAGGCTAATTATAGTAATTAGAAACAGCACAAACAACACTAAGATCAAAAAAGTAATAACTAGAAAACAAAAATGGGAAGAAAGGCAATTTTTTGAATATTTTAAGTAACAAACAAACGAAATCTCACGCAAGATGTGGACATGGGTAAAAAAGGGAAACCATAAGAGAGGACCTGGATCTACAAAACGAGGCCACGAGAACAAACAACTTTAAAGCAAAAATATATTAGACGCAACAGAATAGCATGTATAGTTTATATGTTGATAGAAAGGAAACTATCAATCATATAATAAGCGAATGCTGCAAATTAGCGCAAAATGCGTATAAGACTAGACGTGACTGGGTGGGGAAAGTTATGAACAGGGAATTGTGCAAGAAGTTTAAATATGACCATACGAACAAATGGTAAATGCACATCGCAATATCCATTTGAGAATGAGACTCACAAACTTCTCCAGGATTTTTTGATACAAATGATTACCAAATCTCAGCCTGACGATCGGACCTGGTGGTAGTAAAATAAAGACCTGAATAAACTGTAGAACATGGAGGTCACGGTAATACCAACTATAATGTGTGCACTTGGAACGATATACAAATAATTGGTCAAGTTTTTTTTTATCATTAAGGGTTTTCGGACTATTGTCTTCATCTTTATAATTATTTCCACAAAGTTTCGGCCAATATGTCCGCTAGCATGCAGGACACATAGCGTAACGGTTATAGGCGTTGGTTCCCTTAGCTTCTAAGGAGACAATCATCTGGAGGTTTCAGGTTCAATCCTGACAGCAGGCTAGTAACTATACAGGAATACTTAACATATGTACCCGGTGATGGCTTACGGAATCAGAACAGACTGCCACCATGGAATAAAATAAAGGACGTAGTTCGATGTTCCGTGAAGGTTCCCGAGTTTGACAAACACCTGAAGAAGGCCGGAGTACATATCGACCAAAACGTTGTAGAAATAACAATAAGGATGAAGACAATGGCCCGAAAACCCTTAATGATAAAACTCATCAAGGTTCGTCTCAGAAATTTAGACTACTGATTGGTTAAGGGATTTGAAAATTGAAGATCACAGGACTGGTAGAACTCATCCAGACTACAGAATTACTATGATCGGCTAGAATACTGAGAAGAGTCCTGAAGACATGAGGAGACTTGCTGTCACTCAAACTCCAGTTAAAAATCATCAGTTAGATTTATTAAACTCAAATGGGTATATAATAATACTGAGAAGAGTCCTGGAGACTTAAGGAGACTTGCTGTTACTCAAACTCCAGTGAAAGACCATCAGAAAACGCTGATGTGAAAAACTCTAATGAGTATGTAATAATAATATGGTGATACCAGTTGTAGTAGGTACACATGCAATGGTTCTCAAAGGCTTGGAAAGAAAACTGAGGGAATTAGAGATTAGAGATTATCCAAAACAAAGATCAGCTCGAATGTTTTCAAAAGTCCTGGTGGCCTGGGGAGACTTGTTGTCATTCAGACGTCAGTGAAAATCCACCTGTTAAAACTGATATCAAACACTTTGTGTAAAAATGATAAGGGATAAACAGAAACACAACAATAAAAATAGTAAAAAATGAATCGAAATAAAACAAGTATATAGATTCTTCAAGTTACACATTTAGGAAAGTGTGCACAAAATGAAATGGACAATTCTAGGAAAAGGAAAACCTAACAGTCTCAGTTTTGAATAAAAGGGTAAGAGGCAGAGATATGCAGCACAAACTAAGACTGATGAAGACTACGCAGATGATCAAATACTGTTTGTAGATTATCGAGCATATGAAAATCTGCTCTGTCTGATAAGATAAAACGGGGTTTCTTCCAAGTTGTAGGTGTGTCAGTACAGCTGTATGGTTTCACCGCTTGAACTCTAAATAAAGTCTCGAAGAAAAAGCTGCAAAAGGATGATGCGTGCTGTTTTGATCAAAACTTCGAGGCTGGATCTTACAATAATGCAATTATACGGCTATTTACATACCATTTCGAAAAAAACATCCAAGAAAGATGAACAATGCATCCTGGGAACTGTCGGAGAATTACGGACGAACTTCATAAGTGACGTTCTCCTATGGACACATGTGCACACCAGTTCTGGCCGATCAGTAAAACTTATATTCAATCACTTTGTGCAGACACTCCATACCCTCTAGAAGACTTACCAAGGGAAATGATCGATAGGGATTGGTGGCGAAATCGGCATGCCTTAATTGGTGATCAAGATGGTGATATAATAAAAAAAATTAATAATATACAGAAAATAGCAAATGTGGGTTACATAGTGACAGAGAAGAAACAGTTATTGATATAATATACAAATAGAGTCAATTAGCATAAAAGAAATACAAGAGAAAAAAGAGCTTGGTGGCACAAGTGGTCCACTAATAATTACTGAAGTGACTAAATCTTTTGGCAAGTTGAAAAACAGTATATGCTCAAATCAGAACACCACAAGGAAGATTTTACAAAATTTAAATAGACCACTATCAAACCCCAGCAAGAAGACCAGGGTGAGAGTTAATTAACAAGAATCTTGTCATCAAATGGGTTTTGCTGTTCCATTAGAACATCGAAGTAAATGAAAGAAAACAAAAGTATAAATATATCGAGTCACTAAGATATTGCCAGAGAAAAGCCAATGTCGAGCATGAAGGTAACAATGATGCCAATACTATTTGGTATCCTTACCAGAGTACTAAATTAACTGGAAAAGAGAAAGGTGTCATTGGTGTCTCGAAGAAGAGTCTATACCATACAGACTAGAGCATACATAAGAGAACCGGGAGACCAGACTTTAGTGGAAAATGACGTGTGAAAACTGCTATCATAAACTCACAATTAATAATAATAATAATAATAATAATAATAATAATAATAATAATAATTTTGCTGTCCCAGCTGACCACAGAATAAAACTGAAAGAATGTGGAAAGAGAGATAAGTACCTCGACCTTGCTAGAGAATTGAAAAAACTGTGGAACATGAAGGTGACAATGATACCAATTGTGATTGGTATTTTTGGCACAGTAACTAAAGGAATATTAAAGGGTCTGGATGACTTGGAAGTGGCCAGCTGAGTGGAGACCATCAAAACAGCAGCATTATTGAAAACGATCAGAATACTGAGAAGAGTCCTGGACACTTGAGGAGACTTGCTGCCACTCAATCTCCACTGAAAGACCATCAGCTTACGCTGACGTGAAAAATTCTAATGAGTAAACAACAACAACAACAACAACAATAATAATAATAATAATAATAATAATAATTGGGATCATTCTTGAAAAAAAGGGAAAAACTAAGACAAATGTACCAGAGGACGAGAAAACTAAAGAAAATGCACAAAGTCTTACATCTGACGGTTGGCATTGACTAATTACATGTATTAAGGAAAGGAGGAGGAAAAGAATTTACTAGATTTTAAGTCTTTAGTTTAAGACTCGAGAACTACATAATAAAGAACTAAATTACAAATTACAGCAGCTCGTAACCGCACTGACAATATAAGGGCAAACAGAACATCAACTAAAAGTAGGAATCATAAATGGAAATCAAACAACTCTCTAGATATTTCAAGCAAAAAACTGGCGAAATATCAAACGAGAAGACTTGAACAGGGCTATAAAAGTGAAAGCTCTCGAAAGAGATTGAATCTCTTTACAAAATAACACCATTAGGAGCAATTGTATTAAAACGAAAAGTTACATTACGAAACAGTTGAGCAAGTGTCGAGTGTATGGTGACAAAGGCAAAAGGATTAATCATATAATCAGCGATTGTTGCAAACGAGCATAAATGAGTATAATTTTACACATGCATGGTTGGGGAAGATGATCCACTTGAAATTGTGTAAGAAAATTAAATTTGAGATACATTACCAAATGGTATATGCACAAACCAGAATCTGTCCTCGAGAACGATGCACACCAAATTCTCTGTGATTTTGAGATCATCTAACAAAAATAAAAAGTGGAAACTTGCCGAATAGAAGATTTGCTGTTTTTAGCGGACCGCAGAGTGTAAATCAAAGAAAGCGAAAAGAGAGAGAAGTATTAAGACCTTGCCAGAGAACTAACAAAGATGGAGAACATGAAGTTGATGGTGATACCAATTGGAATTGAAGTCCCGGCAAAGAAAATAGGACGACAATTTGTCAATTATCACTAGTTTTTGTCTTCAAGCTGGGATCTGGTAATCTGTTTTTATCTGAAAATACAAGTAAATTTTATGCGTTTGATTCTCTGGGACGGATTCTGATTTTTGCATGCATCATTTATGGAGGATGATGAAATGCGCCAAGATGATAATGAAAAAAGAAAATATGAAAACCAACAGAAGTAACATCATCATCATCATTGTAACATAGCCATTCGAAATACATGAAACGTACATAGAATGTTCATAACATATATACATAGAATATAGGAATCCCGAAACACGAAAAAACATACGACTTCTTAGTTCAGGTACGAAACTTTTTATTACCTTTGAGTTTAAAGGTTCTTCGACATAAGGTGAGAGATACACATTCTTTCTATTCTGGCTTTTCCATATGCCCACCCAACACGTGTGGCACCCGCCACAAGGCCTCGGCGAGCAACCGAAGGTCACCCTTCTTCTTCGTACCGCAAGACGCAACAAACTGACTTTTTTCAAATCCCCCCAAATCCTCCGCGCGCGCTTCCGGTGCATGACGTCATTCACATTTCCAAGGGATTTTTATTTTGAAATCTGTGAACGACACATCCTCCCCGCATGCGCATCAACACCTGTGCTCAAGTTTGCACCTAACTAACCCATGTGCTGAGCCGAAAGGTTCTCAGCCTAGCTAAACCCAAAGGCAAGATATATAAAACGAAATCCCTCGGCCATTATATTACATAATCATATCGTGCAGATAGCACGGATATCCCTGACCCTCTCTCACCACTTCTTCCTATCGTTCATCGCCTCAGGCAGGTCTTCAGGGCTTACATCCCGTATCCTCACATAGCTGCTGTATGTATGTTCAAGCTGGTCGTCCTGTTTTTGCTCGGCCATACGTGGGGTTCCAAAGGAGTACATAACTTATGAGCTCGTCCTTGCTTCTCCAGCAGTGTCCTGCATGTCTGGTTCGTCTAACTTGGATAGTCTTCGTGATGGGAGGCAGGCGGCCATATAGTTTGTGCCTTGTGTGGTGTTGCCACCAGGACTTGTTCAATATTGCTCGCTACATTCTTGTGTAATTGCCGTCTTGCTTCTTCTCCAGCCGTTTAGTTAGCGTTGTGTAATTGCCGTAAGTAACAGAATTATCAAATCAGAAAGCATAAGAACAACAAGGTAAAAGGTAACGAGAAATATTGAATGCAGGCACAATAAACCAAACAGGGATGAGAGAAAAAGTAAGAACAGAGTTCCTCAGAAGAACGAGGAAACCTTCCGAAACCAAACTCAGCGGCAGAAATCTCATTTAAGGGGAAAATACCGGGTGCGATCCCTTTTGTAAGAAACTCTGGACCATTCTTAACCTGGACAAGGAAAAAATAAGATTAAGGGACCAAAAGATAAGGAAACTGTTGACGATGCATCAAAGAGATATGTGTCAAGAACTGAAGGAGGAATAGAACATTGAAGATTACGGAAATACAACTATTTGAAAACTTGAAAAATTCACAAAAAAATCAAAACAACTCTTTTTACAGCCGCTAGTATAAAAAATTTTGACATCAGGATTAGATGCAAAAAAGAAAATCTAGAAATCTGATATAAAAATTACAGGCATGTGATAAAATGTATTTATATTACACAAGAATACTTGAAACCTTATATAATTATAAGTGTTATAAGTACTTCAAATGATTCAACTGTGTGCAAACAAATGATTAATATTAAATAGAATTATTTGTTTTTGATAGCAATTCCTAAAATCATTTAACCATATACAAACTGTAATAACACCCCTGGCCGACCAACTCCCACTATCTTAGCTTCCTTGAATCAAACTACTCATGGCCAGTGATTAATCTAGTGGTTATCACACATTTCTTTACAGATACGCAAAGCACAACCGAAAGAGTGGAAAAGAAAACAAACGAACAAACACGGACTTGGGTCAGCTCCAAGCGCAAGAAGGGGAAGTCTATGTGACACTGAACAGCTCTCCGTTCATTTGTAGACTACCGCTGGCGTGTATTTAGCGCAAAACTTCTACAAAGCCGCTAACAATGCTGACATCTTCTCGCGTTGGTTAACCCAGCCTCTGTGGGTCATCAGGTCTAAGCAGTCGCCTTTCTGACTTCTGTTGACTCTCTTCTCTGCCATACCTCCATCTTCCCACTACCTCCTTCTGCTGACTGTCTCATTCTCTGGACAGCTACCTTAAGCCAACTGTTCTCTTCTGTCATGCTTTGTCAACTGCTCTCTCTGTCTTCTCTCGAACCTTCCTTCCCTCCTTCACTTCCGGTCTCGCAGGAGATCTCGTTCTCTGCCCCTTTATGTGAGTTTTCCGCCTAACAGACAAAGAAATCGTCTGAGTGGCGCCAACACAAACGGAAACGAATTGCTACGCATCGTGTCATAAAACTAATGATAGATACTGAACACACTATTCAATTGCAAATGTTATATATATATATATATACATATATATATATATGTGTGTGTGTGTGTGTGTGTGTGTGTGTGTGTGTGTGTGTGTGAGAACAGAATTGGCCTTAAATGCTCCACAAAGTTTGATATGCCCTAAAACACCACAAAACCAACCCAAACCAACTAAACAAATTCTAGCTGCATTGTTGACTGGGATTAAAATATGCTTCCTGTGTTTCTTGCAGAAGTGAAGAACCACCCTCCCCCACTAAGAAGTAGGGTGAATTGGTTATGATTTTCAACTGCATCTGACATTGATCCTTCAGTTGTAGAGATTTGGGGAGAGTGGAATGCCTCTTCATTGCCATTAATCTGAGGTCCACTCAGAACCGAACTCAAAGTATCTTCCATGGTTCCGTCTACAGGTCTAATTATTATAGGTCAAAACTATTTGTATACGATAAGAATGATTTTAGACAAATCACTGTGAAGTTACTTGAATAATTACTTGAAGCTATTATTGTTTATTGAGCATTGTTACGAGTGATTTAAAACTGTGTGAAAATTAATGACCATTATTAGATCGAAATAATTATTATTCTCCCTCTGGCTTTGAGCAAATAGTGGAGAAGACAAAGCTATTTAACTTTGTAAGCCAACTGGTTTTAAAAATGGAAAACACTGAATTCAAATTTCTTTAACTTCTCTTTAAAATTGACATTGAATCCCGACCGATGAGTGCAGAGAATTTGAATATATAATAATACACAAATATATATTAGATTTTATGTATATTTAATAGCATAGATGCTTATCTGATACCACACGTTTCATGTCGTCTTTATACGACAAACATCAGGCAGAAAAAGAAAGAGTTTTGAGAAATCGAAAAATCAAAAAAATACAGTTAAATGAACGTTTCCCTTAGAATTACGTTTAACTATATTTTTTGTATGTGTGTGTGTTTGTGTGTGAGAGTGTGTGTGGGGGGAGGGATTATATACGCGTATTGTTGTGTGTGGTCGGTTAAGTGATTGTTAGTATGCTGCATGGCAGATTTGAGGTTTTCTCATGAATATGTGTATAACAATGTGTAGCGAAGTTATCGGAATTCAAGAGACGGTAGGAGATTTGGCCGAATGAAAATGTTTTATTATGTGCAGTAATGATTTTGATTATGAGACAAATCATCATCAACTTTGTATTATAAAGAAAATTAATTTTTGATTTGACATAAACGAGGTCCCTACAAGTTTCCAGACTTTTTTCGTATGGGCACTGTTATTGATTGTACATATATGAAAATCTAGTCCCATTCGAGGCAATCTCCTTCGGCTGCAATGCACTTGTATCGTTCCAACAACTTCTGGAATGCCTCATGGAATTCCTCTTGTGTGAGCGTGTCAATAACCTTCGTCACAGCCTCTTTTATCTCCTCAATTGTCTCATAACGACAGACTCTGAGCTTTAGGGAATAACCAAAAGTCACAGGGACCAAGGTAAGGACTATAGGGAGGGTGAGTAACTGTCTTGATGCCCATCTTGGTCAAATAGTCTGTGAAAAGGATGGAGTTGTGGAGCGGTGCATTGTCCTGGTGGAAATGCCACAGACCCGATTAGAAGGGGACTGGCCTCTTCCCAAGGAATCTCTTCCTGAACCTTAAAACCTCAACGTAGTAACCCTAGCCAATCAACTCTGGTGTATTGACTTCCTTACTCCTCCCATACCTCTAATCATCCCTCTCAGACTCTCTGCCTTCCTTGAATCTCTTATGCCACTCAATAACCGATGCTCGATTCATGAAAGATGCTCCAAAAGCAGACTGAAGCATTCCATTCTTTATTGTGGCACCTTTTCCAAGTTTAAAACATAATTTTATTGCATATCGTTCTTCTTAAGTGGCAAATTGCATTTTTGAAATTCACCAGATGTGAGATCAGGCTTTAGAAGGGTGTAATCGAATTCCTGCTGTAGGTGTTCATTTGAACCTGAAATCATAAAAATTGGTCAGTCATCTCATAAGATGTATAACAATAAAAAACTGAATTTTCAATAGTCTACGACAATTTTAAATGCCCATATGAAAAAGGTCTGGAAACTTATCGTTGGTTTCGTTTGGTTTGGTTTGGTTTGTTGGGTTTTATGGCATATCAACCTTTGTAGGTTATTTAACGCAAAATCCATTTTTATGTAAATAATCTGTTCTATTGAAAAGAATTCCGTTTAGCATAAGTATACAGTTTAATTGTCAAAAACATTTCCATTTCAAAGTATTCAAGCAGTTATATGTAACAATTCAGTTAAGGGTAAATACAGTTTTAATGTCGAAAAACAGCTCTATTTGAAATAATTCAGTTAAGCCTAAGCAAGCAGTTTAAATGTAAGTACGGTTTAATTATCAAAAACTTTTCTATTTCAAGCTATTCAGTTTAATCAAACAATTCATTTTAGCATAAGTATGCTGTTAGTTCTATTTACCCCATAGAAAGGGCCCTATCAGGTGCTACCACTCCGGGCCAGAGTAGACCTGGGAGCGATGGCAATGAAGGGGTACTTCGCATTCCCAAAAGCTCCAGCACTGATTGTTTAATGTCATATCCAGGACACTCGTTACCATCTGCAGAGGTGCAGTCAGTGTATTCTACATCCCTAGCCGACAGGGCAAGAAATTTATCGTATGCACCTCGTAAGTGTAATTGGCGAAATGTGTATTGGATTTAAAACTTGAGTATTATGGGTGAGGCCGGAATAACATGGTATTAAGAGACATGGTATATCGTAATATACTATGGTGTCTTATGCAATACTTTTATTAATATGTTGGAATATGTTTTGTGTTAAATTGTAATATGTACGTTATAATAATTTGTATAAGGTGCCTATTTTATGTTAATATTATATCACATAAACGTTATTGTAATCATGGTATGTATATAAGGAATATGGCAAATATACTATAAATATTCGGTAAATCTGCCACGCAGTTAATATACACACACGTACTAACAACCACATATATGAACACACACAATAATACGCAAATATAATCCACACACACACACACACACACATACATATTTCTATTTCTCCAAAATCTTTTTTTTTTCTGCCAGATGATTGTTGCATAAAAACGACATAAAACCAGTGGTCGCAGATAAGCATCTCGCTATTAAATATATGTAAAACTAAATTTATATGTTTTATTCTTATATTATATGATAGCTCTATCACAAAAATTGAGCACTCGCCAAATTATACTGTATTTAGCTTGCCACAAATCCACTAAGTGCGATAGTGACAACAATTCATTGTTGTAATATATACATATATATATATATATATATATATATATATATATATATATATTTGTATTGTAAATTATAACTTGAAGCTATAATTGTTTATTGAGGAGCATTATGAATTGATTGAAACTATATAGTTGCGGGCAATTTATTTATTATTAATAAAATAGAAATAATTACTTGTAGCCATATAAGGATTTGTATTAAATAGCTATACTTGAAATTATAAAACAACGCGCAGAAAACTCTTTAGAAACAACACAAATATATAAATACGAATGTACAATGAATGCAAGTCTCTAATCTATGGACACGAAATAATTCTAGACGGATTGAAACACTATTAAAATCAATCAATCAATCAATCGATAATTTTTGGTAACCGCTCCATTACTTTATTTCTTAACAACTTGTAATGTGCAATTTATATTTGAATGAAAAAGGCAATACATGGATTATATCATACCTTTTCTTCAGAGAATGATGTATATTTAGAAATATCAGTTTAAGTGCTTACATTTCTTTCCTTCTCCGTGATTACTGTCATAATTTCATCCCAAGGACACAAAACATTGCAAGAATTTTAAATTCAAATTTCCAGTTCAAACAACATCCATCTCGCCGAACTTAAAAAATAGACTGCAATATTTTAGTGAAGACTTGGTGTCTCAGATATGTAGCTCAAGAGCCGCATGTGACCTGCAAATTATTTTTCTATGATATACGTCAGAAAGAGAATCTCAACTGATATTTTCCTAAAATTTGGTAATTTATCCCTCACCCCAGACGATGTTTGTTCTCAAAGCTCGGTTGAATGTACTTTGAATATTTCAGTTGCTTTTCCTTAAAAAAAGCTAGCAAATAAAATTATATATATATAATTTCCTTAGAATATTTTTGATAATAATGTTACTGAAAGATTCAACGGCTTCTTTCAAAGACATATTGTAGTCGAAAGGTCGTTAAGATTATGGAAAATTAATTTATAAAACCTTTTTTTGTTTCTTTGTTTTAATGGCATATCAATGTCTTTTTTTAGGTTATTTAATGCCAAAGCCATTCTCCTTGAAGAACAGTAGTGGTACTATTTAACCCATAGCTGGGAGGATAAGAGGGTTCATACCTTTCCCAAGGGTATTTTCCCGAAAGTAAACGTAATAGTGCGACTGGAATACGAACTCGCTTACTACGATTCCGCAGTCCATCGCTTTAACAATTACACCACGAGGACCCCCCTTTTTTCTTGTTTCATAACATGAGAACAAGTAGACTTGACAAATAATGTTGGTGTGACGGGGGGGGGTAATTGAGAGGACAGTAATATAAAACATACAATAGAACATAAGGAAATATTTTTGTTTCATAACACAGGAAAAATAGATGCGTTAACTCATATTGGTATGGGGGGGATCATTGAAAATATTCGGTTTGATATGGTTGTTTAATGGCATATCAACCTTCGTGGGTTATTTAATGCCAAAGCCAATCTCCAAGAAGAACAGTGGTGGTGCTAGGAGGATATGGGGGTTCATACCTTTCCCAAGGGTATTTGACCAAAAGTGAACGTAATAACTAGACTGGAGTTCGAACTCGCGTACTTCGATTTCGTAGACTATCGATTTAACCATTACACCACGAGGAGACCCCCAGAAAATATTCGAGAGCGTTTGTTAGATAAACGAAAATTATATCTATTTCTTTAAAAATGATTAAACTTTGAATATTACGTGTTTCTCAGTATTTAATGTATAACAGATTCAGGTATCTTTGTTTAACGGCATATCAACCTTTGTAGGTTCTTTAATGTCAAATCCATCCTTCTAGAAGAAGTGGTATTATTTAACACATAGCTGGGAGGATACGGGTTTTCATACCTTTCCCAATGGTATTCATCCGAAAGTGACATTAATACCGCAACTTGAGTTCGAACTCGTTTTTTTTTTTATGATTCTCAAGGTCCATCGCTTTAACCATTACACCACGAGGACACCCCTCGAATTTTTTACAATTTACCCATAAAATAAAATGGGGAAAAAGTCAAAATAGAAAAAGTGAATTTACCAAAAGAAAAATTTGAATCAAGGGAATTTGTCTCTTTATATTTTGGATTAATATACATATCTCATTCAATTATATGCGTATATATTTTGATGGAAAAATTGTTGCCCGTCAGCTATAGTGTATATTACCATTATAATTATAAAATATGCTCCCCCTCTAATGTAACTACCCTTTTGAATTCTTGTGTTTGATTTGATGGTATGGTTTGGTTTCTTTGTTTAATGGTATATCAAGCCCTGTAGATTATTTTATGGGAGTCCATCCCTCTAGAAGAATACGAGTGGTACTATTTAACCCATAGCTGAAAGGATAACGGGGGCCCATTCCTTTCCAAAAAGGATTTGTACGAAAGTGAACGTAATAGCGAAACTGGAGTTAGAACTCGTTTATTACGATTCCGTAGTCCATTGTTTTAACCATTACACCACCACGACCCCCTTTTGTGTTTGATTTGCGATCCCTGGCCAAGACATTCTGATAAACAGGAATTTGGAATCTCGAGACACACCTTGTTGATCTGTATATTCATATTCTTTTCTTTTCATCCTTAACAATCTAAATTCTATTTGTATTCTCTTTCTTTACTCCATCGTCATATAATCGTAACCTTGCTGATTAGTTGCTAATTTGGTCTTGTTTATGGTGAATATCGGTAAAAAATTGAAATAATAAAAAAATAAAAATGGATTGAAAGAATTAAAAATAAAAAAAATATCAATAGAATCATAAGTTAAAAAAATCGATACAGACCTTCCACACAAAAAGAAAATATATTCTATGCATTTCTTATATAAAAATTTGTTATCTATATTTAATCACAAAAATGCACTGACCCAATGAAGAAAAAATAAACTGTCTTTGATTTTACCTTGGGGATGAAAGCAAGAAGACACAAGTGCAAACGAACCGCATCCCGCTTCCCTAAAATTACAGCTAATGGAATTCTAAGAATGGTTTGCCATTCTTGTAAGGTAACATGCCTCAAGAACGTTAGCTGGTACAGTTCTGTAAACATGGCACTCCTCAGTGCGAAATGGAACAAAGTAAATAAATCAGCCACTGAATTTCTAAAAGAGTCCAGAGAACAAATCGTAACGTTCAATATCAAATAGAAAATGCAAATTAGACAAGAAATTATGCAAATACAATCGGGCTTGTAAATAGAATTTATTAAATCAACCATTTCCTATTGAAATGAATCGATTGAAGAAGAAAAAGGTCTGAACAAATCTTTGAATTAGCATTAATAAAATAACAAGAAAGAGAAATTTCAAAGAAAAGAAATAGAAAAAGAAAATCTTTTTTAAAGTGTAAAATTTCAAGAAAAAAATGCGCTTAATTTTTATTCATCTTTAAATTGAATTATGTACTTTTCCTTAATAATAATTATTATTAGCATGTTTTGTCACACCAGAAGAATCTAGCGGTTTCTGCTGACGGTAGAGTGAATGCAAGTCTTTCGAAAATCTCTACAATTCTAATAGACACAATAAAAATAACTCTTAAAACAGTGAGTGTTCCAGTTCATTCTCAGATCTTCACTTAATTCATTTTTCCCACTCGAGTCTTTTCCAAAATTATTTGGGCACCAATAATAATGGACAGGACTAATAATTTTTATATTGCATCTTTAATCCTCTTGTTCTTTCATGGTTAAAAAATCTTCCCGCTTGAGAGTCAAGTATAGTTCCTTTTCTTCGTTAACATGTATCTGAAAGAAGTTCTCCTTCCTCAATTCCTTCTCTCTTCCCACTCCGCTCCCCCTCTCTCTGTTTATATATATATATATATATATATATATATATATATATATGGGATAATTTTATAATAACCCCGTCTGCTCTGAACACGTTGGCTTGGTCAAAGCGGTGTAGTCTTCGTTTTCAGTTTGGAGCCCGTTGGTTCCGATATCCCAATCTCCGTAAAGCTGACGGAAATTGTTGATGTTACTATTCAAAACTGTCAAAGCTTCGTACCAGTTTCAGTTTTTGATCATATAGTCTGGTTCTTCAAAAGTGTTTGGATTCTTACAGACGAAAAAAATTGCTCTTCCCCGAGGTTTACTGGGTCGTGTTTATTTTTTTTTTCTTCTTATGACGACTTTTTTGAATGGAATAAGCTCAGCTTTGTCGAGGAAATAAGAATGCTAGTCTTTGACAATTTGATAAAGGGGAATAAAAAGCATTTATAATCGAATATATGTTAGCCATCTATTACACAAAAGAATTCAAGACATCTATTTGGATTCTGATCTGATGTGTCTGTAAAATTAATTCAGAAATTCAGTGAATGCCAGGGTTTTTTTGTCGTACTTAGCTTGTCTGAATCTGGCGTGTGCGCTGGTCTGTCTTCCTTCTTGGCTTCCCTTATGCTCTTTATAGCTCATAAAAGCCGTCTGCCGTCTAAATGCCGTCTGAATGACGTCACAAAATCGAGCGGAATTTAGACATGATTCTCCTCCCACGTATCAAACTGTTCAAGCTCCAGAATAATTCAATTTTCTATTATTTGAAATTGGGGTCAACGTCCTTTTCCTTACGTTTTGATTTTTCACCATTTAAGTCAAGGCAACTGTTCACAGCACCAAAATAAATTCGGCTGACATTTTCGTATAAAACAACATCAAAAACATTGGCTCTGACCTGTTCTGTTTTAAGGTCACACCTAGCTTTTCGACTAATACTCTTGACTGTGAAAATTAATAATATCTAATCCCACCCTATTCCGTCAAAGTTACTGCTTTATAAAAATTACTATGCTTTTTCCATAATATTTCAAACTTCGATATTCTGCCAAAATCATTTACCTTGTTAACTGTAGAGTGTAGACACAGAGCCAATGGCACTAAGTAACAGACCGTTTCTCATTTATTGACTTGTTCGGATGATTGTATAAGTGAACAACTCTCATTCACCAATGTTCATTGACTCTATATCTACTCGAGACTAATTTACGCATCTATATTCTATCACCGATATCGAGCACCCTTTATTTCTAACTAAAGCTAACAATATATATATATATATATATATATATATATATATATATATATATATATATATATAAGATTCACACTCATAGCAAGCTATATGACGGAAGTATGAATACTGAGAGACCATGATTTAGGTTCAGGACACACTGAAAAATCAACCTTCCTGCTGAGATTATATATATAAGCAGGTTGATTTAATTAACGATGCTTGAAGGGCAAAATTCGACAAGGTCAGGCGAGTATTTGACAAAAAAGATTATGGTGATTTGGCAATCACTCTCATTCGTTTTTTTTTTTTTTTCATTGGCGCAACTCATTAAAGTTGACACTATGAATAAGCAAACGCCAAATATTCTCTAGGAGAACCATACTGTTCCACTGATCACATGTTATTTCAATGTCTTAATATTTGATATTTGTTCAATTTTGTGATAAATTACCTATTATTATTAATTTACTCTTTGTAAGTTTACTGAAGCCCCACCATCAGATTGTTCACCCTGCAGAGATGCAGTTGAAGTATTATACAACTTTATCTGAATGAGCACAAAAAATGTCCTAGTGGGTAGAGTGTTCTCCAATAGTCCGGGAGACCTGGGTTCAATTCCAGGTCGCGTCATACCAAATACTTTAAAAACTGTACTTGATACCTCCTTGCTTAACACTCTGGAATATAAGGTATGTATCAAGTTAAAGTGGAGCAATCCAGTGAAAGGAGTAGCATCCTCCACTACACCTTAGTGTAGTAGCTATTGAAAAGGCAGCCTTCTGGTCGCCATCGATTACGGTCGCCAACCTTACTTTACTCATCATCAATGGAAAATAACTTACGCAGAACAAACATAACGCCCTTGAAAAAATTCTGATTACGTGTCAGCAAATATTGTGTCTGCCTTCTCATTCTGAAAAATGTAACCTGTATTCTGTTGGCCATTAGATAGGCCAAATCGACGATATGACCACATTTATATTCAATTCCTTTGTTCCGGCTGGTATGCTCTGATTACCTTAAATGCGTAAGGTTGCCACTTTCAATACGAAAATCCAGAATTATTAGGAATTACTGAAATATTCTTGGACCAACCAAAAAGGAAAAAAAACAACAGGAATTACTTTTTTTCTACATTGATCCTGTCATTCAGCACACATCACATAATTTTTTTGTATCTACTTCAACATACAAAAAATTTAGTTATTTCTTTTTATTTATTTTGTTTGAAACATTATTCTACAAAAAATCATCTCCAGTATTTGAGGGATTTAAAGGATTACAATAAAACCCGATCAATCATGTCAGCTACTTCATCTACTGTCTGCAGAAATTTAGGCGTATCTGAACTGGTTTGAAAGCTCATACTAAACTCAATGATCATTATTTACAGCCATCTTTTATGAGAATTAAGTAGATCACATTTACTGGTAGATAAACATACGAGGATCATTAAATAAGTTGCCAGAAATTTTCGCATGGGCACTTTTATTGATAGCACATACATGAAACTCTGGTCCCCTTCGAAGTAATCGCCTCCGGCTGCAATGCACTTGTTGTGCCGTTCCAACAACTTCTCGAAGGCCCCATGGAAGTCCTCTTGTGTGAGTGTGTCAATAACCTTCGCCACAGCCTCTTTCATCTCCTCATTTGTCTCATAACGACAGACTCTGAGCTCAGGAAATAACCAAAAGGCACAGAGAGCAAAGTCTGGACTATAGGGAGGCTGAGGAACGGTCTTGATGCACATCTAGCTCAAATAGTCTGTGACAAGGATGGAGATGTGGACTGGTGTATTGTCCCGGTGGAAATGCCACTAACCCGATTTGAAGAGAGCTGGCCTCTTCCGATGGAATCTCTTCCCAAACTACGTTAAAATCTCAACGTAATATCACTAACCGTAACCCTTTGGCCTTTCAACTCTGGTGTATTGACTTCCTTACTCCTCCAACACCTCTAATCATCCCTCACAGACTCCCTGACTTCCTTGAATCTCTTATGCCACTCAGAAACTGATGCTCTACTCATGGAAGATGTCCCAAAAGCAGCCTGAAGCATTTCATACGTTTCTGTGGCATTTATTTTTCAAGTTTTAAAACATAATGTTATTGCATATCGTTCTTCTAAAGTGTCCTCACGTCCAGATTGCATTTTTGAAATTCACCAGCTGTGACAGGCTTTAGTAGGGTGTATTCCAATTGCTGCTGTAGGTGTTCATTTGAACCTGAAATCATAAAAAAATTAGTCAGTCATCTCATAAGATGTACAACAATAACATACTAAATTTTCAAGAGTCTATGACAATTTTAAATGCCCGCATAAAAAATTCTGAAAACTTATTGAATATCCTGCGTAATTTTCTGTTGAGTTTCTTTATTTAATGGCGTATAAACTTTTGCGAGTTTTCTTATACAAAAGCCATCCTTTGTGAAGAAGTGCAATGATGCTATTTAATCCATAGCTGAAGGGATAACAGTGTTTCCGAGAGTATTACTCCGATGGAGAATTTTATAGCACGACTGGTTTTCGATCTCGCTTACTTCGAGTCTACAGTCCAGCACTTTAGCGATTACGCAATAGAACTGACACCCTTTTCGCTTTTGAGAAAAAAACATTCTTGAATTTTATTCACTGAGTTAAGAACTTTTCAGCACCATATTATTTATTCATCGGATGATCAAATGTCATCTATGTTGTGAATGCGCCAAACATCAAAATCATATTTTTAATTTAAAGCAACAAAAAATCGATAATGATTTTAAAAATAGGATATAAAAATAGAATTATGTTTTTTTAGAAAGGATTGCGTCTGCTAAACCTGAACCGTGTTGTTTCGAGTTGCTCTTCCACTGTGAGGGAAACCCGAGACGAGAAAATTTCGACTTGTTTCCCTCTCCAGTAGTCATAAAAAAACATCCGTTCCGTCGACTGGAATGTAGAATACGGTGACTGCACCTCTGCTGTGGGGTAAGATATCCCCCTTACACAACAAGGCCACCAGTTGGCCGTGATAGGTAACACGTAATGCTTCAAGACGGGTTGATAAATAGTTTTTGACTCGACAACCAAGTGATCAAGTAATTTACAACACCCTACTTTGGCCCTTACTAAACTAAAGGCCTGAACTGATCCATTAGCTGGTTATGTCAAACCTCACTCCTATAAGATTTTCCTGATCATATTCTTCAAATTGCGCTTGTCACAAAAACGTAACTATCCCTATTTTATTTTAAAGGTAATAGAAGGTGGTGACCAAGGGTCATTGCACAAAGATTGCAATACTTGAAACCATTTAACTGAGAGCAAATAAATGATTAATATTAAATAAAATTATTTGTATAAGATAGAAATACGTGAAAGAATTTTACTGTGTGCAAAGAAATGTTTAATAGTAAATTGAATTATTTGTACTGGATAGAAATACGTGAAATTATTTAACTGAGATCAAAGAAATGATTAATATTAAACAGAATTATTTGTATTAGATAGCAATACTTGAAACCTTTTAGTACCCTTGGTATAAATTTATTCTGAGGGTAACATTTCAGTCTTGGAATCAGAGGCATATTGATTACCCCTTTATTTCCATTACTCTCAGGTCCACTCTGAGTGGTTGTACATGTTATGGTTCCATCTATGGGTCAACTGGAACTGTTCAATCTCTTGGTAGAGATGATTATCTTAAGTTATTAGCAACCATGCAGGTGTTTGCTAGTTGTTTGTATTAGGTATGAATATTGATAAATGGAATTACGAATGTTAAATTGCAATACTTTATATCTCTCTCTCTCTCTCTCTCTCTCTCTCTCTCTCTCTCTCTCTCTGCTCCGATGAAGAAGAAATTTCAAATCAGCAAAATTATTCAAAAAGTTAAAATTAATTGTTGGGATTATTTGTTCTTTGGTCATTTTGTTGATAATATGTATAATAATTATTGACGATATAAGTCTAATTCTAGTGTAATATAATGGCCGATGAATTCCGTTTTATGCCTTTTGGTTTAGTTAGGCTAAGAACCTTTCGGCTCAGTGCATGGGTTACTTAGGTGCAACATTAACACATGTGTTCACGTGCGTGCACGAAGCGGACATGTCACTCAGAGATGTCACGATTGCCCAGATGGGAAATGGGGCTAGCAAATGCGAATGACTTCACCCACGCAGAGGATTTTGGGATTTTGAAAAAGTCAGTTAGTTGAGTTGTGAACTGGACACCGAACTAGAAGGGTTGACTTTCGCTTGCTCGTGGAGGTCTTGGGCAGGTGTTGCACGAGATGGGCGGGGCGCAGATGAAAAAGCCAGAATAGAAAGAATGTGTATCTCTTTCCTTATGTCGAGGAACCTTTAAACTCAAAGGTAATAAGAAGTTTCGTACCTGAACTAAGAAGTCGTAAGTGTTTTTCGTGTTTCTAGATTCCTATGTTCTATGTATATATGTTATGAACATCCCATGTACATTTCGCATATTCATGTATATGACTATGGTACACAGGGAAGCAAGGAAAATTAACCTTACAATACACTTAGCCACCCAACTGAAATTAAAATATATTTTTCTTAAAATCATTTAATAAATTTATTTCCCAACAAAAATGAGCAAATTAATTCAAAACATCAAATCTTTAATTTTTCTATTCGAGTTCGTTTATTGCTTTGTCCTTTGTTAGTTTGGGAATTATATTTGTTTATTTTTCTTATTGCTTGAGTGATTGTTTATTTAATAACTATCGGCCGCAACAATGATGTTTTTTTTTCGGACCGATAAGGTTAGCCTTATTGTAAATTTAACCACCCACATAAAATCTATGTATGTTTGTGAAGAAAAAAAATAAGATAAAAACGTTAACCTACAAAAAGTAAGCAACTTAATTTACAAATAGTTTTCTTTCATTTCCGATTAATTCTTTTGTGAATCTTTGTTTATTTTTGTTTTTGATTTTTTTCATACTTTTATTTATACTTTTTCAGAGATGTGTATCGCTATCAATTCATCAAATTTCAGAATAATAATAGAAATTGAAGAGAGTTATCTCTGGATGTTTTTTTTTTTTTTTGCAATTGAATTTATGTAATTCACTTATCACTGAAAATTATATATATATATATATATATATATATATAAAGGGAGGGAGAGGGGAAGAAAGAGAGAGAGAAGAGATGTACTTTACTGCATATACGTTCCAATATGTTTCTTCTACTATAGACCAAACATATTTATCAGTTTTCTCAGGACCTTAATAGATGCAATCTGCCACAATTTGAAATCCATTCAATTATTTTCTTTGCCGTGTCGTTGGGAAAAACACGATAAATTCTTAAACATTGATGCGTAAAATTGTTACTTACATATTACAGAACTTTCTTTTTTTAATGTTTCTAGTGTAGAAGTATTTTTTTTTTCCAATATTTTCCCTTTCTTTCGGCTTTGATATCTAAGTTGTAAGAGTGGCATTCACTTTCAAAGGAAATTGTTCTTATTCTTAACGCAGAAGAGATCTGGCCTTTTAACACCGACTAGATTATCCGTTTGAATTTCAAAGTCGCATAGAATTCACTTTATTCTAATCTCTTGGACGAATTCATAAATATGCATACTTTATTGGCTTAGATTGAAAAATCCTTGTTGCTCGCATAACTGTCTGCAGATCATCTTTTATACGCATCCATGTCACGTTTTCTATTCCTTCTGTATTAATTTTCGCGTTTATTTTGTATATTACAGACCCTCTAATCTATCTTTGCAAAAATGACATTCATTATACTGTCTTCAATATAACATACTTTGCCTTCAAGACGTCATCATTTTTAATTTTGCATTATTTTTTTAAACCTGTGTAAAGAGGTGTGTTTTTTTTTTACCTAAGTCTAAGAAACAGCACGTTTATTCATATCTCCAGAGTGTCACGTGATATCCCACGGAGACGATAGAAATAAGATTAATACTATCCTCCCGTTGGAATGAACAGTGGCAACCCGTCAAAAAAGTGACCGTTAAGAAAGAATGTAGGTCCCAGAGGGGATATCAACAGATTTTAGTACTCAGTAACCTCAGGTCGCCGGACACCAGTGGGGAGGAAGGTAGAAGCCAAATGATTGGCTGGGACCCTAAAACGGAAGTGGCACCCTTCTCCCCGTCGGCGAGAAAAACGAGAAGAAATGTTAGTTATTGGAAGGGGCTCGTTGCAGACAGACCCATAGCCATTTACTCCGGGTAAGAAGACAAAAAAAATATCTGCGGACACGAGGGACCCAAGTTCTTCAAGCCAGTATTAAAAATAGCATGAAGTCTATTAGCCCGTGAAAGAAGAAAGATTCTCCAGTGGAACCCCGTCGAAAAATAAGATAAGTAACTTTGGGGCCATTTCTCCTTCATACCCAAACTTTATATACCACCGTCTCTCTCTCTCTCTCTCTCTCTCTCTCTCTCTCTCTCTCTCTCTCTCTCTCCCTCAATTTGAAGAAACGAAAGAACAGAAAAGAAGAAAGACATTTACGTCCACGGACTGTTCAATTCATTATACATATTTGACACTTTGAAAGTGTATCGCTTTGTACAGTAAACGATTCCTGTATTTTAATTTTACCACGTGGTCTTAGTTGTTCTTGGCAGTTCTGCTACGAATTTGTTGTGTCACATTTCCTTTTCAGCTTCTATTCGCCTTATGTTATCTTGCTTAAAATTGTCCTATAAATTCCTCTAAAATATCACACGGGAAACCTGAGTTGCCGACTACTACATACAATATAATATTATTACGACTAAAACCTATAGGCTCATATCTTCCATTGTCTAGGGGAAGGAAGGAAAGCGGCCTGGTGGGTGTGTGGATAGTGTGAAATTTGGAACCCCTTGCCAGCGGCGGTCGGTCTGGCCCTAAATTAATCTCTCACGTAATATGCCAGGTCTTATATGCCTGAGAGAAAAACTCTGAATGAGGACTTATTCTATAGGGGATCAAGTGCCAACCTGCCCTGTCTTCACACGTGCGAAAATAAAGTCCCGTTTTGGGATTTTAGTCAATTTGCCGTCACAAGAGGTACTAAATATATTCAGGTGGATTTTAACAGTGCAAGGGTCTGAATCCTCTGATCTTCAGTTCCCCTCTTCTCTTTTTGAGGCTTTTATGACACTCAAGTTTTAGACATGATTTTTTTTTCACATTACAAAGTTTTAGCAAGTGCGTTTCAAAAATGCTCCCTTACACTGAAATCGACGACACCAACGGCATTACCTAATAATGACACCACAAAATTAATCTACAGAATGACGTTTGCGTTAGGTGACATCGCCTTCATATTTTTATTCTGTACATACTTATAATATAGAAATATTGATATCTACAGGGACTATTGTTACAACTATTTTATTTCATTGTTTAATATTTGGGATAATACGATGACGTAAAAGAGTTGCGGACACTCTAGTCATAAAAGAAAGGAACATTCATTTTTTCTTCCAGATCTTATATTCTGTCCCGAATCGGACCAAAAAGAAATACATTGTGGCTTTGCCTTGTCAGTATTGAGATGGAAAAACTTTTTTCTTAAAAAAAAACAAACTTGCTTCCCCCAAAAAACAATTGCAGCCAATTTCACTAAGTCCCAACTATTTGACTTTACTCTTCAAAGGGCCGTATTTGATTGCATGGAATTCGTATTTCTCAAATTCCACCTAATTCACTCTTGACAATAAATGAGCATTTATTATTTTTCTTTGCTTCACCAGTCACAACCTCTGAACTATTACCTGTAAGTAATGCCACCATAAAATACGTGATGCATTCTCTTTACACACCGACGTTGATGATGGTGTTTATTATGTCAAGTTTATCAATACTAAAATGAAAATGAATTAATGAATACACAGTAAAACTATAAATATATAAAGTACAATTACCAAGAATTTTAATCGTTTTACTTTCATTATTACCGACTACGATCTACGCCTTGACCTCTAAGTCAGTCTAGGCAAGTACGTTAGCTAGTAATATGAATTCTTCAGTTTAATGTTTATATCATATCTTAGAGAAGAACCAATATAATATTTATTTACACTATCAAAAACATTATCATCGCAGTTCATAATGCGGCGATGGTTTTACGGTAAAATTACGACAGAAATAAAATTTGGTTGTTACAGGATTGGAACTGATTTAATAACATTGACGAACATGACTTCTACTTAAAGATGGCAAATATAGAATCGCTTTCAGAAAGTTAGAGAATAGATTACGTATCTATTTTTTCTCTTTTGAGTCTAAAACATGTTTTTTAATAAACGACGCTGGTAAGTTAATTTAATCTAAATTCAACTGCGATGATCTTAGCTTCACGTTTAAATTTACTTCATGCCATCAAGATATGCACAAGTGAATTTCCCCGGAAGATCACCGACTGAACTCTAGTTAATCCACATCGATGCATTTGTATATATATAAGACTGTGTGTGCGTTTGAGTGTGTTTATAAGAGCGCTGAGCTTTTAAGGCGATATCGCATCTCGTCAACACGTAAAATTTGCTTCTGGACACAAAACAACGCTGTGATGATCACATTTAAAAACAAATCGCTATCAGGGCAATGAACTTCATGATTTAAATTAATGATGTAGCAATGAAAATAAACCACTTTTGATAGTTGACGTTTGATGAGTGCTCTGATTATTTTTTTTTCTTTTGATAACCTCCATATTCAGATCAATTTGATTCCACTTTGAAACAAAACCTTACTTATTATCTATTTTTTTCAAAATGCATCTTAAAATCAAATTCTGAGGGAATATTTTTTGAGAAATACTATTGCTGTTCTGCTATGATGATAAAAAAGAATTGGCTTTTGAGATAAAATGCATATGTTTTATAATAAACCGAGAACTCTGATCCAGAATTTGATTTTTGAATTATTATAACAGGTCAGTAATTTGTTCTCTACATAAAGATATCCCTAACAGCCTTTATGCCATGTCATACAAAGTTTTATGGTACATAAATAAAATTAAGTAAAGTTGGCGACCTTAAATTAGGGAGACTCGAAACCTACCTTTTCAATAGCTACAACGCCAAGGTGTAAGATAGGGTGTTAGTCCTTTCCCTGGATTGCCCAACTTTACTTTTGATACATACCTTCTAATGGTGAATGTTAAGCTAGGAGGTAACAAGTACCATCTTTTGAGTTTTTCATATGACTCAACATTGAATTGAACCCAGTCTCTCGGAGCATTGGCGAAAATTCTTCCTACTTTGAGTGCATCCAAAATACAAACTTAGAATTACTTAGAATACTACTTCCAACGATGTTAACCCTTTCCTCACCACTGCATCCAAAATACAAACTTAGAATTACTTAGAATACTACTTCCAACGATGTTAACCCTTTCCTCACCACTGCATCCAAAATACAAACTTAGAATTACTTAGAATACTACTTCCAACGATGTTAACCCTTTCCTCACCACTGCATCCAAAATACAAACTTAGAATTACTTAGAATACTACTTCCAACGATGTTAACCCTTTCCTCACCACTGCATCCAAAATACAAACTTAGAATTACTTAGAATACTACTTCCAACGATGTTAACCCTTTCCTCACCACTGCATCCAAAATACAAACTTAGAATTACTTAGAATACTACTTCCAACGATGTTAACCCTTTCCTCACCACTGCATCCAAAATACAAACTTAGAATTACTTAGAATACTACTTCCAACGATGTTAACCCTTTCCTCACCACTGCATCCAAAATACAAACTTAGAATTACTTAGAATACTACTTCCAACGATGTTAACCCTTTCCTCACCACTGCATCCAAAATACAAACTTAGAATTACTTAGAATACTACTTCCAACGATGTTAACCCTTTCCTCACCACTGCATCCAAAATACAAACTTAGAATTACCTTTGAAGAGAAAAATAATGTTGGGAAATATCCGTACTGTAAGAGCTAAGTGGTGAACTCCGCTTTCGAATGTAAGCGTGTTCAAGCTCAAGTCGTATTATTACGTTTACTCTCTGAATAATATCAGCAGGAATCTTCCTATTTTCTTATCTAGGGTTAAAATAGTTTCACCACTCTGTTTTTCTTAAAAAAGGTATCTTTCTCATTTAATAACTCATGAAGACTGGTACGACATTAAACAAAGAAGCCCAAAATAGTAAATAATAATATAAAACAAGTTCAGAGAAAAATTAAATCCATTTTAGTTGAAGGTATTCAAGTTTTTTCTCATAAAAATCAAATCTTTATATGCAATTGTACGAGGGGAGATTTAAAAGTCGGGTAGGGCGGAACATATATGGAAGGAAAATGGAAACCATCTGCCCTTATGGGATAAAGTTGAAAAAATTGATTGGGCTGAACATTGGAGGATTAGATGCCTTTAGGAATCAGCACATATGTTGAGCTAAAATGACCAGCTGAGTAGACCAAGTATAGAGTTGAATACAATATTGGGACCGATAATTAAGAAGTCTACATGAGAAAAAAAATCTGAATATGAGCACAGGTAAAAAAGTAGACATAATAGTCGTAATTCTAGCCAAGAAAGAACATTAAGTTTATAAGTCCCAAAATTTCACTCTGAATACATGGCGTAACGGTTATAGACGTTTGTTTCCTAAGCTTCTAAGGAGACAATCACCTGCAGGTTCAATCCTTACTACAGGCAAGTAACAACACAGGAATACTTAACACCTGTACCCGGTTATGGCTAACGGAATCAGAACAGGCGACCCTGTGGATTCAATAAAGGACATAGGTTCCTGAGTTCGACCAACACCTGAAGAAGGCCGGAGGACATATCGGCTGAAACGTTGTAGAAATAACAATAAAGATGAAGATAATAGTCCGAAAACCCTTAATGATAAAAATCAACAAACTGTCACAGAAATTTAGTCAACTAAAATCTGTACAGATTTAATAAACAATAGGCTTACGCCGCATCTAAGAATCGGCTGATGGATGTTTCTTATAATCCACTTGAAGCATGTTCATCTTTTAACCAATGAATTTTGTTCCATAATAAGAAGTAACCTGGAGATATCTGGAATGGAAATGAAATGGTCAGGCTTGTTCAACCCGAAGAAGACCAGTAATTCGAGTGTACTCAATAACAGAAGAACATTTCTTCGTATAACCAGAAGTTGGAAAATTAAATATAACATTTGTACACAGGATCAGCACCTGCGGCCACTATATAATCGCTACCCGATACGAATTACTCGAGAACTGCAAAATTCATATTACGTATCACTTTGTCATCTTTCATTTTATTTGGTTGAATGAAATTCACTTCTTCGCCCTATCAACCGAGAAAAATATTTCAGACACTAACACCCTCCTCAGTATCTTGTTGATTTTATTAATATTATCTTCAGGGTAAATTGGATTCTTCCGTGGATTTTCAGCGATTTTATTATCTTTTAAAGGATATTCAGGACCATTTCACTTGTTCCGTATTGCTTTGACATTTTTTCACCGAATTTTCCATCAATATCCGAAGAAAATAATGTACATGGTGGAACGATAAAGTTGTCGCCCCAGAAAAGACATGATTCCATTTTTTTAATGAAAACCGGTTTTCTTTTTCTTTTTTCTTTTTTTTTTTTGTTGCAGACCATCTAATAGTTGGCCAAATATGTACAAATCCCAAGTGCGATAGGAGCCTTCTACCATGTCTGAAAGTGACACAATGTTCAACGAGCGAGATCGGAGATGCGCCGCTGTACAACTCATGCACTCTACCGATCGAAGTTATGACAACAGGACCATTGTCAGCACCCTCAAAATGCAAATCTGGATTGCCACGAATACCAATGCGTACCCAGGGTGATGAAAACTAAGTTTCCGTCTACGGTTATGGTCTTTTGTGTGGTTTCACGTGAGTACCACATCATGCCACCTCACATCTTCGAAGTCAGCTTGAAAGTCAACGCCAAAGTGTACCTGGATGTGCTGAAGAGTGTGGTCATCCCCTAGTGCAATCAGGTGGCCGCTGGTAGACCCTGGGTGTGGCAGCAGGACTCGGCGTCGGCCCACAAGTCCAAAGAGACCCAGGTTTGGCTTCAGAAGTGCTACGACTTTGTACCCTTTCCCGCACTGCCCCCCTCCCTCGACCTGAACCCACTGGACTACTTCGTTTGGGCATACGTCGTAAACATCACCAACATGACCTCCCACAACACCAAAGCCAGCCGGATCGCCGCCATCCATCGAGTATTCGCCGAGCTCCCGCCAGCGCTTGTGAAAAAGGCATGCTCCCACTCCCGGATCCGTATCAAGGCGGCGATTGAGGCTGAAGGTGGCTACATTGAATAGACGTCAGCTCTACTACATAATCAAGTTACCGGAATTGATTTGTTCAATAAAAGTTTTAAAATAATGCTGTAGTGTTGTTTTCTTTAAGACAACAATTTTATCGTTACCCCCCTGTACTTTTAGATTTTCGCAAACTAGTTATTTCAATAACGCAGGTGTGAGCAAAATCTTGTTAACTCATTACCATTGTAATAATGTGCGAGATCAGATTTTTTAATATACTGACAATAAGAGGTCCCCCATCTAATTCTGAGCAGAATATAATCACTTTCCTTCGCACAATTTGTATCCTCTTCAGTAAAAATTAGTCTGATCAAAGGTCACAACTGTGAAGTACTTTGGGGTGAGGTCGAACTCTGCAGAGACTGAAGTTATGAAGGGTTCTATGCAGCTCGCAAGAAAAGCCTGTCAGCCAGTCTTCTAATGAAGGTGATCTAAAAATCTAGTTTCGTAGTGTCGTTAACTAAATAAAAGGATATTTTAGAAAAAAAAAAAAAAAGAAATCCATCTTTTGCAATGTTTTTATATCAATAAACGCTTACTGGGAAGTTCTTGAAATTGGTTTTTGCAAAAATTGTTTTTAACATAGCAGAAATATTTATTTGTAGGCTATCCAAAAGGGCAACAAATCAATGAGAGACTTCGGCGAAATCCACAGAAAAGTATTTTTTTAATCCAGAAATATTTATAAATGGGTTAGATATGGGTTATCCACAAGGAACCTGAGTAAAAAAAAAAATGACAGTTAATGGAGTAGAAACACACAAGCTCCCCGTTCAAGAAAAATCACTGGATGCATCCCTCAGTAAAGAAGGTAATGCTGGCAGTCTTCTGTTATATAAATGGACCAAAGAATATGTATTTCTTTGTGAAAAGGTGAATTTGAAAAAAAAAGGGTTTCAGTTGCTAACTCCTTAAACAAATTTCATCGTATTTATTGAATGGCCATCGTAAATACTATTTTCTTGATTTATTTCAGGCAACAAAGAGTTTAATAATTCCTGCCCAAGTTATTATAAATGTGTTCACTTCCACGGTCAAACCAGATTACTGAATAACTCTAACAATATTTCGACAGAAACAGAAATGAACTCGATCACAATTTCATCATATTATTACCAACTCCTACAATATTTTAACGTAGCTGCGTAAAAATAGTTCTATAAAAAAAATGAATTACACTTTAAAACGAATTTTGCTCCCAAACATTTTTTGACTAAATCAACTCTATTGATTCCAAAACCATGGTTAGAATTATCTTATCACATGCAGATATTGTAGAATGTTTATATGACACTAGAAAACCCATAAACAATCCTCTTTCCATTAATTTAGATAGAATTTGACATCATTATAAAATACGAAAAAGCAACGGCATACGATATTTGTAGATTCTAATACCTAAAAGTTATTAGAGGCAAGACCCAAAAGAATGCATTACACTCGAGATGAGAGAATTGATCCCTGACTGCAATTTCAGAGGTAAACTCATTCCACTTGAGCTGACAGGCATAGGATCCATTTTTATAACCTGTACAGACATTTCACGAGAAAGAAATTTGTAAACAAACTCACAGTGATACAAAGCAAAAATCAGCATTGCATTCTGTTTCGAACAGATGAAAAGTTTTTGATGTATTTTAGATTGTTATTTTTATTTCACGGATATCTTTATTTCCGGCAATAATCAGAAATACTTTCTTTTTCCTTACTAAATGTTGTCATACGTTTATGTTCAGGTTTTGAAACAAAGAAAACATTACAAAATAAAATTGTTTCTATCATGGTGAATTCGATCTTATTTTCAACCATAACATTCACTGTTAAATTATACTGAAAGATTCTTAATTCTTCGAATTGTGTAACTTAGAACTCTACTGGACCATTATTTTGGAATAATCAGTAAAGTTTAATTCCAAGCCCAACTTGCTTCATAAGTTATCCGATATATAAGTAACAATATGATTACATCATTCATTTGGTTCATTTACAAGAGGTAATTGACTTACTAAAAAAGAAATATATATTATTTTGTTTAAATCTAAAAAGAAGACTTTTAAATGTATGATTGTATTCATTTATGTAGACTTTGAAAAGGAAGGATTCATCTAAGCTATACCTGCCGAAAATATGCCACATGTGACGCTCTTACGGTGAAAAACCAGGTTACGGAACTAGTGATGATTAATTATGAATTTACCGAAGAAGGAAAACTCTGAATTCAAACCTGCTAAACTCCGCTTTAAAAATTGACCTTGTGTCATATCCTGCCCGAGCGGAGGGGTTGGGTAAATAGGATTATGAATTTACCGAACACTTCTACCTTAAGCTGGATGGGAAACGAGGTCAGTTTTTTCAATTGGAGTGAAGAGTTTTTATTCAAAGATTCTTTCTCCAAACTTGCTGGCTTAATCATGACTAAAATTAAGTTTGCACTACTTGTAAAGTTGGCGACCAGAAGGCTCCTTTTTCGATAGCTATTATACTGAGGTGTAGGGGAAGGGCACTACTCCTTTCCCTGGATTGTCCACTTTATCCTTGATACGTACCTTATGTTGCTGAATGTTAAGCAAGGAGATATCAAGTGCCATTCTTAGAGTCTTTGATATGACCCGACCTGGGATTGAACCTAGGCCCCCACAAATGAGAGAGAAGAAATTGATTTGTACCTTTCCTAAAAACATTTCCGTAAAATGAAACACAGTTTCATTTAGAAATTCATCTCGGTTCCCTGATACCATTTCCTACGAGGGTAACCGCTAAGCTATGTACACTTCTGTGACTGAATAGTTTTCTGTAAATGTGGCAGTGTTTATCAAAGTTTATCGATACAATTTGGAATACATAGATGTGTATCAACGTCTTTTTCATGTGCATCCATATACGTTTGTTTCTGTACCATAATATATATATATATATATATATATATATATATATATATATATATATATATATATATATATATATATATATGAAAATAAATAGGTTTACATTTCTTCTTTTCCTCTTTTACGTGATATTGTAAGTTTTGTTTAGAAACAAAGAAATACAAAACATTGCCAATACAAACCTGGTAAAAAGTATTTATGAATACATAGTAATTAGAAATATTAAATTTCTATGTACTAATAATGTTTGTGTATGCGTAAGAGAGAAAGCGGGATAGATAGATAGATAGATAGATATGAAGAGACTGAGATAGATAGATAGATAGAGAGATAGATAGATAGATTTGAAGGCTAAGATAGATAGATAAAGAGAGAGAGAGAGAGAGAGAGAACTACCGATTAATAGAGAGATAGATAGATAGATAGATTTGAAGGCTAAGATAGATAGATAGATAGATATATATATATAGAGAGAGAGAGAACTACCGATTAATAGATAGATAGATAGATAGATAGATAGATAGATTTGAAGGCTAAGATAGATAGATAGATAGAGAGAGAGAGAGAGAGAAAGAGAGAGAGAGAAGAGAAAACTACCGATTAATATATAGATAGATAGATAGATAGATTTGAAGGCTAAGATAGATAGATAGATAGATAGAGAGAGAGAGAGAGAGAGAGAGAACTACCGATTAATAGATAGATAGATAGATAGATAGATAGATAGATAGATTTGAAGGCTAAGATAGATAGATAGAGAGAGAGAGAGAGAGAAAGAACTACCGATTAATAGATAGATAGATAGATAGATTTGAAGGCTAAGATAGATAGATAGATAGATAGAGAGAGAAAGAGAGAGAGAGAACTACCGATTAATAGATAGATAGATAGATAGATAGATTTGAAGGCTAAGATAGATAGATAGATAGATAGATAGAGAGAGAGAGAGAGAGAGAGAGAGAGAGAGAGAGAGAACTACCGATTAATAGATAGATAGATACATAGATTTGAAGGCTAAGATAGATAGATAGATAGAGAGAGAGAGAGAGAGAGAGAGAGAGAGGTCAACTTACGATCACCTTTTGTTGATGGTTTTGCTTATGTTGACGTCTTTACATGATTTAACTCTTCTATGTATCGGGCCTTGTTAATGCACACACACACACGCACACACTCACACACACACACACACACATATATATATATATATATATATATATATATATAACACATGAGTTCTGTGCACATTTTTTTAGATGTTTTGAATATGTGTACCAGTGAGTACATGTCAGTGTTTGGGAGCATCTTTCTATCATAAATTATTATTTTGTAATTCGGCATATATGTGACTTTTGTTATATACATGTGCACTTGTATAAGTTTGATCAGTGAGTAATGGAAATAATTTTAAGTCTATGTACTGGGAATTTGTATGTGTGTGCATATATAAGTATGTGTGGGTTTGAGAGGGAAAAAAGAGCGATGGGGATTAAGATTTATGTATAAATAGATATACGAGGATCATTAAATAAGTTTCCAGATTTTTTTCGTATGGGCACTTCTACTGATAGTAAACATGAAACTCTAGTCCCCTTCGGAGTAATCTCCTCCGGCTGCAATACACTTGTTGTACCGTTAAAACAACTTCTGGAAGGCCCCATGGAAATCCTCTTGTGTGAGCGTGTCAATGACCTTCGTCACAGCCTATTTAGGTTTCTCTATTTGCATAAAAATGTTTGTATACTTACTGAAACCTCCACCATGTGCAGGATGAAGCAGACACAAGGTCAATTTTAAATGGAAGCAAACTGTGTTTTTTTTTTCTAGAGTATCTTCCATACGAAAGCTAAATAACTTTCTAGGCTCAACTAATTACCCATATCTGTATGGAGATGTAGCAGAAAGAACTTAGCATTTTTTTTTTGGCGCGTTAATTAATTTGACCGTTTGGGTCGACGCATTTTTTCATCCAATCAGAATGACTTATCCAACTCAGCCTGCACCATTTTTCAGGGCAGCATCTAATTGGGGAAAGCCCGCCAAACACTCTCTTCCTCAGAAGCTGAGTGGACATAATTACTGTCTGCTCTCCTTTTAGCAGCAGCATCACACCACCATGAGGAAAGCCATATAATTTATGGACCCCTTGCGTCTATTCTCTAAGACCAAGGCTTCCCAGTTGAATATGATTTAGATGAATACAATCTGCCACACACAGGAACAACTTTCAGTCCCCTTCAGCTTTGGCTCTGTCGACTGCGACACATAATACCGCTCCGAAAGCCAGCCATTTCATGCCTGGGCAACATTTTCTGGAGACATTAACGCTTCTCTCCCCAAACGGCCAGAACCACACATTCATGGGCGACGACAACGTTCCTGTCCTCAACCAGCAAACACGACTTTTGCTACACTATGGCGACCATATTTCACTCATACATTCAACAATGCCTTAAACTAACGATGAACTTTGCGCTCAGGCATTTAGCTGCTAAAATGCTTTCTCAACTCTATAACAACTTAATTTCTTTCCTTCCTTCCTACGAGACTTGCAGCATAAACGTAAACCCTTTTCCATGCTGCCATTAAAACCTTCACATAAAAACCTTAGGCATCTTCGTTCTTCTCTCTCCTTTATTTTCCCACAACATTTAGCGAGGAAATAAAACAACGTAACAATCACGTAACGATATTCCAACGCTAAAGAGAATACTTCGATTCATGCCTTTCACTAGGTCACCAGCTCAATGTGAAATGCAAGCAGTCACATCCATGATTTGAACTCCGGTCGATAATTTTAACTTCCAAGATGATTACCCGAACGCCACAAGCTTATTATTGCGTAAACTCAGGTATTTGTAAGATTAGGTTGGTGAAGACTTATATCTGATTGGTTGGTTGGTTGGATTTAATTGCATATCAACCTTTATAGGTTACTTAATGCCAGAGCCTTTTTACACATATATTATATATATGATTTGTAAATGCAAACGTTTAGGTTGGTGAAGGTTGGGTTTTATGGCAAAATGACCTCTTAAGGGTCATTGAGTGTTAAATTCTGATATGTATGAGTGTGTATATATAAATTTCAAATCTTTTTGTTTGTATAAACTTGATGATCGAAGGTGTTAGTAACATAGTCTATATCTTTAATAGGAGGCCAATTGTTTTTAAGAATTTGATTATGTTTTTGAAAGCAATTTATTTAAATAGTTCCTTCATGCTGTTCGCCTTATAAAACTTTTTCCTTGTGTGGTTTAGTTTTGTGCATTCTATCAAAATGTGTTTGATTGAGTATTGGTTTCCACATGGACATTTTGGGGGTAGTTCTTCTTTAAGAATGAAGGAGAGTCAATCGAGTGTGCCCAATGCGTAGTCGAGTAAGGGTAGTTTCTTTTCTTCTTGTGTTATTAAGATCCATCTTCCTTTCTTTTAAAATTGGTTGTATTTGAAAGAGCTTATTGTGGGGATTTTCATCCCATAATTGTTGCCATTTTTTGGTTAATATTTGTTTGATTTTAGGTTTGAGGTCAGTATATGGAGTTTTAACGTTTTTATCGGGAGTCATGTTGATTGCAGCTTTAGCTAATGAGCCGGCTTTATCATTGCCCTGAATTCCGATATGGCTTGGAATCCAGCAAAATATCACCTTTTTGCTATGGATCAGTGAGTCGAGTTTGTTGAAGATCTTGACAATAAGCAGATTTTCCAATTTGGTATATTTGACTGATTGAAGAACTGAGATGGAGTCGGAGAGGATTATAAATTTTTGGAGCTACTTGTTGAAATTAGGTCAAGTGCCAAGTTTATAGCATAGATTTTGGCTGAAAATATGCAGGCTTCTTTTGGAATGCATTTTTTCAGAGATTCCTAGTGGAGAACTGCTCCACATCCAGTTCCGAAATTGGTTTTGGAGTCATCTGTGTAAATGTGTTGATAGTTTGGATACATTTCCTGGGTGCTGTTTAGTTATTCTTGGTATATTAAAGAATGAGTTTTGTTTTTAGGTAGTTTATTTAAGTCAAGGATAACGACAGGCTGCTTGAGTAGCTAAGGTGGCGGGGAGCTTATATCAGAGAAATATTGTGTTTTTGTGCGTTCATATATTATTTTCTTTTTCTTATGTATCCGTTTCCTTTTTTGCTTAATAACATATCAACCCTTGTCAGTCATTTAATACTAAAGCCGTACCAATAGATCATTAGTGATACTTTTTAACCAATAGCTCGGGGGATATTGGGGATCATACAATTCTCACGGTTATTAGTCCAAAAGTGAACGTAAAAGCTCGAACATGCTTACTAGGATGCCTAAGTCCAGTACTTTAGCGACTAGGCCACAGAGACTTACACCTTCTGCATCTGTGTAAGTATTTGGTTTATACAGCTGTCAGTATATACATGTGTACGTGGGATTCGCACCCATAGAAGAAAGAGTCAATTAGCCGTGTGTTTTGTAGTGAGCAAATTATAACCAAAAAATATTTCTAATTCCGTTCTGAAATGAACCAAATGTCAAAAGTATTGCTAATTATGAACCAAATGTCAAAAGTATTGCTAATTATAGCTGTACTTCTTCTGTTGTTGTTAATTGTGCATATTTACAGAACTATTTTTTTTTGTATTTCTCTCTTTAAATATTCAGATATTTTCAAAAGTTGCAAGAAGAAGGTAATGAATATTTTGCTTATCTCTTTTTTAATTTATGAATCACATGAGATGTAAGGAATTCGAATAATTAACTAATTTATCGTTTACGATAAGCAACGTTATTAACAATCAAAAATAGTAATCAAGTCTCATTGGCAAAGATATTATGATAATTATTCTTTAAATTTTACTTAGTGTTTAGAAATATTTTTATGCAACGAATTACAATATTCTTTTCTACTCACAATTTTGAGATATTCGCATTCTATCCATGCATTCTTTTTGGAAAGACAATTACTGTAGATAATGAAACCGGCAACTTATGTACAAAATCAGTACAAGGCTCTTTCTTTTGCAAATAGTAAAAATTATGAATCCCAACTATTATCCACGCCAGGTATGGATAAACAGTTGGGCAGATTGGACTCTTTTACATTAGTGTTGATACCAGTCTAGGAGAAGAAAAAATCTTAAATTAAACCAGCTTTACTCCACTTAAAAGTTGACTCAAATATACTCTCTTTTTAAACCTGCTGAGATCTTGTCATAAAAAGTGTTTAAAAACCGTTTCTGTTTTCAAAAGATATGGCATTGACTCATTTTTTTTGGGATCCCCATGCCGATTTTTTGGGGATTTTCTCATACGAACCATTTTGGGATCCTCTTACTAAAACTTTAATTCTCTTACAATGTCTATTTTCGAACCCATTCTTGGTATCAACTCATAAAAATTAGTTTTAGAAAACGTTTCGTACAAACATTTTTGGTATTATCTTAAGGTAAATATTGTAGCATCTACTAATACTAAGAGTTTCAAGATTAACAATTTAAACAAGTACAAACAGATGTCTACATATTTCAGCTCGCATTTCTCATTTTTCAGATTGGGAATCAATCAATTATATTTTCCAATTGTTTCCAAGATTTTCTTGCATTTGAAATGCTCTATTTCATCAGTCATTTTGTCCAATTTTCTTAAATGTATGTTTTCTGTAACTCATTTTAGCATCTTTGAGAACACTGGGTATTAATTGACAGTGTCCACCATTTCTGCACGTAATGGACGGCAAGTAGTACTGACTTACTTCTTACCAACAGTAATAAACGTACCCTGACTTGGCATATTATGGAACGTCCAAAAATAATATATTTACTAAATGTTAAAGGGAACAGACTTTCTATACTTATTTTAAAGAGAAAAACGAATGATACCTGATGTACAAAGAAGTAACACACTAAAATGTAAGTAAAATGAATACATATACATGCGAATATATATATATATATATATATATATTGGATAAATTGTGCTTTTCATGTTGATAACAAGAAAATAAGGACTATACACACACATACACGCACACACACACACACACACACACACACATATATATATATATATATATATATACATGAATATAATTTCTACATGACCAAGAGCGAGTCTACGGAGGCTTCACCAATAGACCCTTCAGCATTTCTCGGGCGATGTGGGTTAGGATAAAATACATCTTGATGTTTAAGAAGACCCCTCACCTATACAAAATAAGCATATTTAATTTTTTTTTACATTAAAAAACTTTGATCAATCCTTTAATCTACTAAATAAGCAATCGTTCCTACGTCTGCAAATATTAAATATTTTAGACTTTTGGTTAAGCAATTCCTTTGGTCTATTATATTTAGCTAGGGTTAATTTTTCCTCCATACATCATCATCATCATATCGTGCCGCAAGCATGGATATCCTTGACGATCTCTCGCCACTTCTCCCTATCATTCATCGCCTCCGGCAGGTCTTCTGGGTTACATCCTGTGTCCTCACATAGCTGCTGTATGTAAGTTCGGGCTGGTCGTCCTGCTTTTGCTTGGCCATATGTGGGGGTCCATAGGAGTACGTCACTTACGAGCTCGTCCTTGCTTCTCCAGCAGTGTCCGGCGTGTCTGGCCCGTTTAACCTGTATAGTTTTCGTGATGGGAGGCAAGTGGCCGTACAGTTGGCGTCTCGTGGGGTGTTGTCGCCAGGACTTGTTCAATATTGCTCTCAACATTCTTGTGTAGTTGCCGTCAAGTTTCCTCTCCAGCCGTTTAGTTAGCGTCCATGTAGTGCATCCATATAGCAGTATCGATACAACCGCTGCCTGGAAGAAACTGCGCTTCATTTCAACGGTCAGTTCTGATTTCCATATGATTGAGAGCCTATCTATAGCCGTCCATGCTTTCGTCAGTCGTGTGTCGATGTCGTTTTCTGTTGATGAGACGCTACTTCCAAGGTAGGTGAATTTGTCCACTAGCCTCAGAGAGGCTCCGTCTAGTGTGGTAATGTTGCCGGTTTGGTTGTAACACATATATTCAGTTTTGTGCGCATTGACATGGAGGCCAATGCCTGCTGCTGCTCGTTCCAAACTATGCAGTAGTGTCTCTGCTTGATTAGGTGTATTCGCCAGTAACGCTAAGTCATCAGCGTAGTCGGGGTCTGTGATTGTTTTTGCGGGGTACCTTTTGCTTCCTTTCTTAGTCAGCTCGAAGCCATTTTCTCTGATTTGTCGATCGAAGTTCGAAGCACGTAGTCTAGACAGATGATAAAGAGGTATGGGGCTTGCGTGTTTCCTTGTAGTACTCCTGCAACAATGTCGAAGTATTCCGTGTCTCCATCTGGTGAACATACTTTCACTTTTGTGTTTCTGTAGATGATCATTATTGCTGCTATGGTTTCTTTTGGTAGGCCGTATGCTAGTAGGATTAGTTCCATTTTCCCCTCTGTGGATGGAATCGAAGGCTTTGGTAAAGTCGACAAATAGTAATGTCGCCTGAAGGTTTTTTGTCCGAACTCCTTCAAGGATTCTACGGATAGTCAATATTTGTGAGGTTGTGGATCTATTTCTCCGGAAGCCATTTTGGTTTTTCCTAAGGATGTTGTCTATTTTGGGTTCTCTGCGGTTTAGTAGTAGGGCATTGTAGATTTTGGCTGCTATGGATGTAAGTGTTATCCCTCGGTAGTTCTTGGCTAATCCGAGGTCGCCTTTTTTAGGGAAAGGAAGGATGCATCCCTTCATCCATCTTTCTATCCTATTTTGACTATAGACAGCGTTGCATTGCCGGAGCAGTATATCGTCGAATTGTCTAGTCTTCCACACTTCTGGGGGGTATCTCGTCCAGTCCTGCAGCTTTCCTATTTTTAATTTTTTTAAGAACTGAGTCGAGTTCATCTTTGTGAAAGGCCCTAGTTTAATGTCTAATTGCTTACTGATAATTCTGGTGATCGGTTCATCCATTATTTTCGGCGGGCTTCCTAGTAGATTTTTGAAATGCTGTTCCCACAGTTTTACTTTCTTGTTGGCTTGCAGCTTTGCTTTGGCTGTGCTCTTCCTTCTACTTACTTCGTATATTGTTTGCCAGGCTATCCTGGATTGTCTATCTTCTACCGAGTCTCTAATCTTATCTATCTTATTTTGTATGTATTCTGCCTGTTCTTTTAGATATATTCCTGCTAATTGATATTGTGCCTTTTCTAGTTTTCGGGCATCGCGATTTCCCATTTCAATATAGGATCTATAGTAAATTTGTTTTTGACTTGCCATACGTAATTGGACAAATTAGTTTTATGTCAATATATTTCATGCATCAAACTACTTTTATGATCGTAATATCTTTGTTTGAAAGGGCTTTGCGATGAACCCACACACACTTTTTTTTATCATTTCTATTGTTAGAGTTACTTGTTGGGTTGAGTACTTCAGCCTTCTACACTAAACACTCTGTTTGCCATCTTCCATTGAGGGACAGTTTTCTTTCTTAATACAGTTACAATTTGGGGGTTCAGTATTTTTGTTTCTCTTAAGCGTTTTGGTATTGCCTCCATTAATCAATGTGGAAATGTTAGGCATACTGCTGTAACTTAATTTCACCATGTTTTTATAAAATATTTTTGATAAATAACTCGTCTTAGGAAAACGTTTTCCTAGTATTTAAAAAAAATCATCTTCCAATTTTTGTGGCTGAATATTTACGTAGGTGTGGGCGGAATTGCTCTTACTAAAAGGTTTGAACGTGCTGTTATTTAAAGTGAGTGTAACATCAAGGAAGTCAACTATCTTTAAGTTTATTGGCTCTAACCACCCAAGATCGTTAGTGAGGCAGATTCCTAATGCCGTAAACCAGGGGATTAACAGACTATTCTCATGTAAAAGTATTTTTGAGGAGAGCAAAATTATATAAGATGAAACCCTCAAAAACAGCGGATTCCAAGATAGACAGGAGTATATGAACCCTGTGAACTCCGGCTCTAATAGAATAAGTAATAGTAGAACTCACACACTCGTCAAGGTATAGGTGACACCAATAATAATCACTCAAATAGACGAGGAAGAAAGAGATATGTAAAAGTAATCTGGTTTAACCCGCAATTTTGTAAACTACCAAAATTAACGTAGGTAAATACTTCCTAAACCCTCCTGGATAAGCACTTTAATAGGGACCATCCACTTAGGAAAAATTCTAATAGGAACACAGTAAAAATGAGTTTACTCCTTGTACGAAGAATATGCATAGCATTTTAAATAACCATAACTGGAGGTTACTAGACGAATTAGATAGAAATAGTGGGGGACCCGGTGTGTCGTCTTGAAACAATAGAAGTAACGGGTCATGCAACTCCCCCATGGAATATAATAACGATGGAGAGAGCGTCTGTATAGCTATCTCCGCTGAAAATTTGAAATAAAGACTGTATAATCACAGACATTCTTCTCCAATCCCAGAATTAGAAACCAATCTGTTCTGTGTAGATATTTTTGGAGCCTTAAGGATCAGCGGTTGACCCCCTAAGTAAAAGGGAAAAATAGTCAGGCAGTCTTCAATCGCGAATAGATTCAATCCTAGATGTAACTTGTGTATCGATGAAAAAATAAGTATAATTAGTTTTAAAGATGACAGACTACTGTTAAATGAACGGAACGCGCTCGTCTTTAAATGTAGACATAAAGGTAGATTTAAATTATCCTGACTGCGGGCCAGCAAGATTTCTACTCGCAGGGATATTGATGCTGGATAATTTTTATTGGAATATATATATATATATATATATATATATATATATATACTATGGTCCTAGGTGTAAGTAAATTATTAAGTATTTCAATCATTTTTAAGATTAGGATTTTAAAAATTTTATCAGGTATGGAATCTTTAAGCTATATATATATATATATATATATATAGAGAGAGAGAGAGTGAGACAGCGTGAGAGAGTGAAAGAGAGAGAGAGAAAGAGGGGAGAAAGAGAGAAATTTATGTTTTTTTCTCTCTCTCTCTCTCTCTCTTGCTCTCTCTCTCTTTCTTTCCTCTCTCATTCTGTCTTTCTCAATATATATATATATATATATATATATATATATATATATATATATATATATATATATAGGTTAAAGCTGGCATACCCTATGCAATAAAAAAATCCCTATCTTAAAAATGATTGAAATACTTTATAATTTACTTATATCTAGGGCCACTGGATATATATATATATATATATATATATATATATATATATATATATATATATATATATCCAGTGGCCCTAGATATATATATATATATATATATATATATATATATATATATATATATATATATATATATATATATATATATGGCGTTTGCTCTAGCCTACTCATTCGTCAAGGATATACGTACAGGCATATGTATATTTTTTGTGAGGAGCTATACAAATATTCCGAAGAATATTGATGTACTTTAGAGCATGAGAATTTCAAGTTATTACCTAGTTTTTCACGATTCATGCCATCTTTGCATATGGCCTGAGTTTATCTTCTCTTTAATATTTTAATAACTAAGAAAGCGGCAATTACGAACAATCTGCTGGCGGGAATGTATCTCTGTAAAACAAATTAAATTCTTTAAATCGATGCACTGAAACGAACCTCTGTTTACCTGTAACTCATGAAAGGAAAATTCTACAGCATTTTGTCATCTAACTGACTGTCATTGTCCTTTTCATTCGTCCCCCAGAAGATGTAGATCAGCGGCTATTATTAGAAAATATGTGATTTCTTTCTGATTTTTTTGTCATCTTTTTATTTATTGTTATTCTTTTTTCTTTTTATAAAATAAAAAAAAATTTTCTCCCCATGGATTCAGTATTTATTTGCAAAAAAGCACTACTAAGTTCTCTTCATAATCTTTATATATATATATATATATATATATATATATATATATATATATAGACTTGTTTATATATATATATATATATATATATATATATATATATATATATATATATATATATATATATATATATATAAACAAGTCTACGCAAACTCTCTATAATAGAAAGTATATTTTTCCTGTGGATAAGTTAACTTTTTTAGAAATAAAAAGTTGTAGGCGGGAATATGTATATAATTTTTATACATTCATGTCTTTTTCATTACTACAAACTGGCATATATTAAAATATGAATAGAAGCAAGTGCTGATTTAGTGAGATATATCTGTTTGGAAGGAATGTAATTTTTGATTTTAAAGTATATATTTCAAATAAAAAAACTTATGCATCTAGAAATATGTTAACATGAATAAAACCTCCATTGATTACAAGAATCTCATTCCATCTGTCTACAAGCTTATGGACGCTACGCTTTTTAAATTATTTAGGTTTTCATGTAAAATATGAGATGATTTTCAACCTTTTTTATGGGTGTCAATCTAAGTAAATCCAAATGATTATGTAATGATAAAAAAATTGATAACATATTCAATGTCAGAACAATATGAAATAATTTTTCCAAACAGATCTCCTCTTAGAGATCTTTAGTCAAATGAACTATGTGTTGATATACATTATTGTGATGGAAAATAACAACCCTTCAGTTGATTAAAGAGGAAAGGTATTTGGTCAAAAGCTGTTTTCAACCAACGTAACTGATTGTAAAGTAAAATAAACTTGGCGACCGAAGTCTTGGGTGACCCAAAGGCTTCATTATCAATAGTTACCACACCCTGGTGTAGGGAGAGGGCACTATTCCATTCCCTGGGTTGCTACACTTCACCCTTGTTCCTTAACTTATAATTATGAGAGCTAAGCAAGATGACATCAAGTAAGATTTTTTGAGTCTTAGGTATGACAAGACCTGGGATTGAACCCCGGTCTCCCAGACCATTGGTGAACACTCTACTCATTAGACCGATGGCCCGGTAAAAAAAACTAATTGTAGTAGAGATTAAAGGTGGTTGTTTATTTTCCAACTGTTCGGAATGAATGATTTCTTAAATATCACGCCTTACACGCAACATAAATTTCTTTGGATAAATACACGTTTTGATTGCTGTACAAGACTGGTTCCTCAACTTATCCACTGACGAGGGCAATTAACTTTATGATAAAGGATCGACTTCTTATCACCAGTAACAATTCCTTCCGAAAAAAAACAATATATGACGGTATCCTGAAAGCAATGACTAACAAAAAGGGATAATGAAATAATTTGTATGGTCTTAGATTGACATCAAGAGAGGAGGTTGAACACTAGTTAGTCTTACATCTTTACACAAAACTTATGGAATTTTACACGCGTAACATCTATAAGCTTGTTCATCTATGGAATGGGGATCTAGGAAGCAACTGATGTTATTTTAATGATTACATATGTCAAAAGCATCAGCGTTTTCATTCATGAAGTTGGACAATAAATTCGTTCCAAGTCGATAGATCAAATTTGAATATTGTTATTTTTACATAAACCATGTACTCAAATCTTCGTTACGCTTAACTTTAAATTAAAACATCTCGGATGACTTTCACGACTGGTGGTCGAGTAAATCAAAATATACATGTCTTATGTTGGTGATTCCAATTCATAATAAACGCAACTCTGTACTGAAACCTCAGATTAACCATTTGCAGCTTACGGGATACCACCGAAACAAGTCACAAACCAATAGCTGCCTGTATATTTCTGAATAACCCATAAGCCTGAAGAAATTTTGAACATGTCATTACTAAAATACTATGATAATTAAAAACATCTCCAACTATAACTCAACTGGGGTCTCTAGAATTGTTTTGGATTTTGAGCTGAGATAAATAAAAAAAAGAAACAATTTTTAATTCTGGTTTTCAATATTTTTTTTCTGTTCATCTAGATTTTTAATTCGTAGTAAACATCAATGAGTGGTTGGTACCAATTGTCAGTAACTAAGGTAGAGTTGCAATTGTTATTTGCTTACCCACCAAAATTGATTTTTGTATTTGATACATTTCTAATAACCTAATCAAACATTATCTCTTCTCCTCTCAATTTTCACCACACAGAGCGTACTGTCTCGACCAAACAACACCCAACCGACAAAACAACACTCTGAAACAACAACTACAACCCACAGCTCCCTAATGAAAACGCCTGGACAAAAGATTTCAACTTGTAGATACCATGATTAAAGGCACTGAGGGAATCTCTTGACGCTGAACACCAACAACCCAGTTCTTAACACTTGATCTACCTTCAGACTAGTACAGATTGGACAGAATTTAATATATTTCCCTTTGGAAACAAACACTAGCCACTACAAAGACAATAAGGTTTTAATAATATTAATGCCAGACAAGGAAAGTTAATTTGGTCTTTGAGTGCGGTGTTTTTTTTGGGGTTCTTTTTTGTTTGCTGGTTATTGTTGAGAGAATCGACTTTCTTTCTATTCACACAAACTACTTCTTTCCTCTCTTTGTGTTCTCTCTCTTCTCTCTTTTAAACCGTGGAGGGAAATATCAGCAATCACTCAGCAAGGAAATCCCAGGGTAAATTGTGTGTTTCTCGCCTTTTTACTAAGTCAGATGTCATTCGCATTCTGTCCAAAAATTAATCGATCAATTTAGATTAGTCAGGCTCTAGGTCACAAGAGATGGGCACTTAGTAAGAATCGAATACACGTGTTTTAGCTTTGAAGAGCATATAATAAACTGGCGATTAGCTATGATATTAAACTGCATTTGGTGATAAGCTTTCAGATTATTTTATGTTAAGTTACTCTTTCGTTGCCATTATTACACAATTTAAGAGTCATTCTGAGAAGTCGTACCGATTAAGGTCACATCTGTGGGTTTTATTTATTAATTTTAGTTGCGGAATTTGCATTTCTTCAAAATATTTGAGAAGATTCTTTTTGGACTCGATCATCGTTAAAGTAATTTTAGCATAATTTATTTCAATGCTGACGTACCATGTAATAACCAACTGACTTTGCTACTCAGCATGGTTCATTTTTGTTTCTTTTATAAAGAATACATCAATTTTTCATTCATATTTCATATAGGCATTAAACGACAACCCACCAAAAAACGGCATATTACTACAAAATTCTTCTCGGAGGAATATACTTGAAATAGTCACATTTTTAAAGCATTTTGAAATTCATTTTCGAACTGACTTATGATTTTGTGGGGTTTGTACGGTAAGTCATTTTTGAAGATTCCAAATTCTCGATATGACAGAGATATAACTACAAAATATTCATTAGAAATATTCACTCCTTCCTAAATGCAAGCATCAATATCGTAATGGACAGATGTTACAACGCCAACCCAATGGTTTATTTCTTATCAAAGTAAAACATTTATTATGATCTAAGGATACAAAGAAATTTATAGTCCAATTTATAATGGTATGATAAATTTGTGTGGTCTTTGCTCGTGTTGGTCATTATTTCATGATTAAAAATATTTGTGGGGGTGATATGTATTTAGTTATTTCAGAAGATAAGCTTCCGCATTTTACGGGTATTGCTCTCTATATTATTTCCTCCACAAATACAACAGAAAACTTTAAAATTGCGTAAAAGAAATGGAATAGAACACAGCGAACATTAAATAACAAACAATTTAATATACATAAAACAGAATGTGAAAACAAATAAAAAACATGATGTGTAAATGGCCTTTTTGAAAATAAAGTTTGGCAAGAAGAAAATTAATTTGTTTATGTATGTTTAGCTGTTAACGGAGTCCGTTCTTACTTACATTAAGTTCATATCTGGTTTTATGATTGTGGCGACAGCGTTAATGAAAGAAATTTTGCCGGGGTTTTCTTTTGAATGTGATTTTCGACCATCAGTACTTAGGTCATGAACTTTGGTTGTGGAAGAAAAGGAATTTGCCGGACAGTGTATCGGCTACTGCTTTACTGACTTAGTGGCTTGGCTTGTGGTTTAGTGAATGGCTCCCTAACTGTGTATTATTTAATACGTAATAGTGGATCAAAGAATCGTCCTAAAATTTTGGCGCGTAGACATTTATTAACCTATCAGATTTGTATTTTACTATTTTATTTTAGAACCTAAATATTTTCTGTTAGTTAACTTCCGATCCTATTTTTCTAGAATGTTCTATTCTATGTTTTTAGCTGATAGGTTGAAAAATATAAAAATGTAACTTAAATGCTAATGCAGTTTTGATCCTAAATTTCTAGAATATTTTTAAGTATGTTTTTATTGCTTATTTTAAGATTAGAAAAAAGGTGTATCCCATATATTCCTAATACTACGGAGATTACTATAAAATGCTTATTAAAACATTCCACACTTTCGTAAATTGAAGCACCAATATATCATGGATTTCCGTTAAAACGAGAATCCGGTTATCTCCCTTTGTCCCTGCAAAAAGGATGTCACATCAGCTAATACTTCTTAGTTGATTTCTTCAGGATATATCTCTGGCCTCTCTTACGTAACAAAATTATTTATGTTCATGTAAAATATCCGAAGCGTAGATAGTTGGTTCTTTTTTTCGGACTGTACACAAAAGACAAGTCTTGTCATCTTAATAACTAAAAGAAGTCGATAAACACATCTCATCGACAAAATATTCGAGTTTATTAGATGTTGATTGCATTCAAAAAAGGCAGGTTTTACGCTGGTTTTCAAACCGTTATAATGGAGGAGTCCCAGCAGTGTAGAGACTGAAGTGCTCGACTGTGTGATATAGAGAGCAAGTCCGAACACCAGTTTCGAGTATTAGGTTTAAATTTCTATAATATTGCCCAGTCAGCTGGGGCTGTAGAATACACTGACTGCACCTCTGCAGAGGGGTAAGATCAACCCCCCCCCGACGAGTGTCCTGATATGACACTAAACAGTCTGATGGTGAGGTTTCAGTGAAGTTGGAGCTTTGGGGAATGCGGAGTACCCCTTTATTGCCATCACTCCCAGGTCAACTCTGGCCCGGCTTGGTAGCACCTGATAGGGCCCTATCTATGAGTTAGATAGAACTAACGACATACTTATGCTAAACTGAATTGTTTGATTGAACCGAATAGCTTGAAATAGAAATGTTTTTGACAATTAAACCGTACTTACATTTAAACTGCGTGCTTATTCTAAGCTGAATTATTTCAAATAGAACTGTTTTTTGACATTGAAATTGTATTTACACTAAACTGAATTGTTTAACGTAGAACTGTTTTGACATGAAAAGGTGTGTAAACAAAATCTATACTTATACTAAACTGAATTAGCTGAATTAGAACTGCTTGATAAACTGAATAGCTCGAAATAGAAATGATTTTCACAATTTAACTGTACTTAAATTTATACTGCTTGCTTATGCTAAACTGAACTTGAACTGTTTTTGATATTGAAACTGTATTACACTAAACTGAATTGTTATATATAACTGAATAGTTTGAAATTGAAATGTTTTTGACAATTAAACTGTGTACTTATGCTAAACTGAATTGTTTTAAATGGAACTGATTATTTACATAAAAATGGATTTGGTGTTAAATAACCTACAAAGGTTGATATGCCATAAAACTCAACGAACCAACCAACCAACATTTCCTATAATCATCTTGGAACATGAATGATCTTCGTTATTCTACGAGATATTTGTCAAATATCTCATCTACTATTATACTACAAATACGTCATTAGTATGAGATTACCAACCAAATTTGATATGCCATTAAATAAAGAAATCGGAACCGAGTCAACTATTATAAGAAAGAAAAAAATCTATTCAATCATTTTAAGATAACACAAACGGTAACACAAAGACTAAATCCCCAAGCTTTTCAAATATATCCAGGTGTCTGTTACATCTGTTTAATTACCTATTATACCCCGTCTAAAATCACCTGATACTAATAAATAAACTGGGAACAAAAAGAACTCTTAATTCGAAACCTCGATCCCTGAATTCTACTCCGGCAATATTTTCACATTCGACTTCCAGCGAGTCAATCAGTCATCAGCTATTTAAAGGGAGATCAATTGTACTGTATCCCCAACTCTTAAACACATTTATTGCCTGACTCAGGATCTGAAATAACAACAACTAGTTGACTAGAGTCATTACAGCTAACAATTATCCTAGATCAATATGATGGATAGAAGCATTAGTTAAACTGTATTTATTCACTTGGGAGTCTAGAGTTCATACTCTGGATCAGGCAGTTAAAGAATAAATAATATTCTGTGTTTCCTTGAGAGGTAAGCGAGATTTCCCAAATGAATTTACCAGAAAGAGATAAGTGATATTTAACAATGGGCTCCGAGATGGTTACATTGTTTCCCTTTTTATTGAATAAACAGTTTTAATCAAAATTCCTTGAAAGACATAGCCTAAGAAAAAATATCTAAAAAGGGAGGATAGTACAACAACTGAAACGTTATGGTTACATAAACAACAACCAAGATGATGTCACTAGTCTGAGTAGACTCCTTTATCTTTACAAATATTTATCTAAAAAATTTAGCCAGTAAAATCCCATGAAAATGTTTCATTTTAAAGGTAATTTTATATAATTCATGTTTTTCCAAAACTCCAACAAATCTGCCGACCTTAACTTCGACAGAAAAATGATAAAGATGAAGTTCGGAAAATGTTGGTTGGTTTGTTGGTTAATGGTTTTCGGACAAATTAATTCTTGTCGAGTTATTTCATGCGAAATCAAACGTTTTGATATGGTTTCAAATAATTGATGATATTGATTTGTAAACCCTTTTAGCTTCAAGTTCGCTCAGAGTTAAACAATTTTAAGCATTCCTATCAAATACTAATAATTCATACCCACTTATATAGTTTCCATAATGCATATGGAATGCTAATCATCTGTACATTGTCATATGATTTCAGGTATTCCTTTTTAATTCTTAAAGTTTTCAAGCAGATCCATTTAACCCATAGAAAGGACCCTAACAAGCAATACAGAATGGACCAATAAAATTGTTTCGAAAAGTATAGGGCATTTTGTGGTTTGAGAAACGGATTTTAGACATTTTATAGCTTTAAATGTTCTGAGAATGGCGGGTAAGCTTTTGTGAAGTTCTTTAATTCTTTTAGTATTATTTCAGAAACGGTAATATTTTGAAAAAAGCCTGTTCGTTGGGCTATTGTTTTGTGGTATACTATGGAAAATACTTTATCTATTCTAGATTCATTTTTGTCATGATTGAAAGCAAATATTGTAGAGTTTTGAAAATCAAAAATGTGGTTGGTTAAAATATTATGAGAAACTAAAGAGTTTGTTGTGTTACAAGTTCTAGTCTTTTTTTATGTTCATATATTCTTTTATTCAAATTTCTAATCGTTTCTCCGATGTAAAATTTATTGGAATTTAGGCAACTGATTTTTGTTAAAACCTGTGTTGGATAGGGAATTTGTGTTTTTGGAGTTGTTCTTTACGATTTGTTTTATTGAAGTCGAAACGCGTTTGTAAACAAACAAACCATCAATCATATATCTTTCCTCCGTTTTACCTTATATATATATATATATATATATATATATATATATATATATATATATATATCAGACACTTACGCACGAGGATGATGTGATACAAGGTCAATCTTTGGAAGAATTCAACTGATTAGAATTCAGAGTTTTCTTTCTTTTAGACTAATTCCGATAGCAAGGTTAAAGATCCCAGGCTGTCCTACTATTTACCCGTAACTAAAATGAGAATAACTGTGTTTATACATTTTAAAAGGGGTTTTGTTTTATAGGAAATGCATACAGTCTCTTCCAGGATTTGAATTCATGTCATCGTTTCCATTTTCTATGAGGGTACCATTTACCCCCGAACACTTCCAATATTTGTATGTGTGTGTGTGTGTGTGTATTTAAAGACATTCTTGATAGGAACAGTTGCGTCCTGCTAGTAGTTTAGGACTTGTATATATATAAATATTTTTTAATTCAATTGAAAACACAAGCGATAACAGCTTTTAAATACAGAAAAGAAAAGCGAGGGTTCATGTTCCTTTTCTGATTTTCTCTCCACAAAGTCAAATGCATCACAACAGAGGAAGCAAACGTCCAGCTTAAAGTACACAACTGCCTAACGTTTTCTCAATACCCAGTTCCTTGGAAGCGCATCCCTTGCATCATTCTCCCTCTAAAATGACCCTTTCTCTTTTTCATGTGCAATAACTATATTATTTTACATAATGGTTTTCAATTTTGTTTCTCATTTGTTAAATATTCCATGATTTATAATTTGTTTTTTTTTTTAAATTATGTTCCCTCTTATATCGCTGGATTTATGTCTCTTCTGCAGAGAGGAACCTGTTATAACCAAAGACATAAACAGTTTGAACACATCACCTGTTCGCAGTAATAAATTGTGTCGTTAGATATGCTTTTATGAACTCCAATTTCATGAAGTCAATTGGAAGAAATAAATAATGTTCCGATTTCATAAGACTGGTTTCCAATGGTGTCAATTCTGCATGTTAGTTACATGTTCGTAGTTTCCATATATTTAGCTATTGTGCATTTGTGTTGTATATCGTTATTCTCAGAAAATGTCAGTAAATTTATATGAATATTTTTACTGGTAATTGATCAATCGTGAAGATGTCAACTGGTAAATGTCATTTGTTAAAATTTTTTTTTATGTATAAGTCAAGTTTCTGCTTTTAACTGAGTTTGCTCAGATAAAGTCCTAAAGAATTGCCCGGTTACTATCGATTGGAGAAAATTAATGGACATTGCTAGAAACCAAAACTTACCGTCTACTAACGTCAACTTAGTTATGCACAAGGCCTGAGTTAAAGAATATCAAGTAAGAATTGAACTAACCAATAATTATCTGCTTGCCGAACACGCGAACGATTACATTGCTCGGGACGTCCAAAATCTAAGAATAGCTTACATTTAGTATTCGGCTGTAACTATGGTATAACGTGTGAGGCTTAACTCACTACACAGTGGTAATCTTTTTTATGCTAGAGTAGAGTGCAAACTATGACACCACAACGTGGTAAACTAACCAACTTCCCCATTAAGCAACTGAAATACAACATACGAAAACGTTCATTATGCATAAGAATCTGCGAAACACTGGAAACTCTTACGACTCTCTTTTTTGGTTCAGTTACGAAACTTTTATTTACCTTTTTGAGTTTAAGGTTTTTCGACATGAGGAGAGGGAGACACAATTTCTTACTATGCTGACTGGTCGTAGATCGTCAGCTCTCGACTCACTGACTCAACAGACACGAGGCACATTTCATAGACCCCCAACTGGTCTCACCGAGGCGAGACCAAATATCGACTATCTTCCTCTAGACTCGAATCTCAAAAAACTGTTTTTTTTCAAATTCCAAAATCCTCAGCCCATCGCTCCCGGCCATGACGTCATTCACGTCCCCGGTCCTATTTCCTATCTGGGGTTTTTATTGTGACATCTGTGATTGTCTCATCCGCTCCACACGCGGATGAACACCTGCACTCAATGTGTGCATCTAACTAACCCGTGCACTAAGCCGAAAGGTTCTCAGCCTAACTAAACTGAAAGGTAAGATATACAAAACGAAAAATAATAACATAAAAAAAAATCCCTCTGCAATTATGTAACACCCCTTGCAAGAATTAATGAATTGATACATTGAAATGTTCAACTGAGTGTTTTGTTTCACATTCAAGTAATTACTATTTTCTTCTCCCTGTCTTAGAAAAAAAGCCTATTTATTTTGATAATTTCATCTAATTTGTTTGAGGAACAAACTATGAAACTATAATTGTCAGGTATTAACGAAAAATGTTCTGCCTCTTATCAGTTATCAATTTATTTTCCATTAAATAAAAAACATAAGTGAATATCTAAGAGTGATAATTCCATAATTCTTGCTCATAGTTGTATTATTAATACATTATCCAGTATTTATATCTTTTAAACTCTCCGTAAAAAATTTAGTTCCTATATAGAATATGTTATTTCTTTATTGCTTATGTTGTAAACATATAGGAGATTATTACCTTCAAATTTTGCATTTTGGGCCTGGATTGTGAACATTAGAAATTTGCTTTTTTTTCTATATAAAAACGGGAAACTTTTCAGATTTTGATGAGATTTGCATAAAATACAATACAAATCAAAATTTACATACAATTATATGAAATATAAAAAAAATGTTTAGCAAGTTCGGGAAAATTCTCAATCAACTTCTCAGCATTCATTTTACCGAGAATATTTCAAAAACTGGCCACATTTGAATATGTTATTACCCAAATCACAAAAGTACTTTCGATTTAGATAGACATAAGTAATATAATAATAATAACGTATGACCGATTAGAAGAAAATATGAAAAAGTGTGTTATATAGTTTAATTTACTTCTCTGTTAAATAACTACTTTTTATCTTTTGAATAAATTTTGCGATTATAAAGAAATATCTAAGTACACAAAAACTGGTAATTCCCATAGATTTATCAAGTATCTTGTCAAGTAAGCTTTCACTAATTTCTGACCATTAAAGATAGCAGGAATTTACAGATGAGTTTAATCCTCACCCGGCGGTTTATACTTGTATCCTATAAACATTAATAGATAATCATAGTAGACATTTAATAAGCTTTAATGAGTTTGACACAAGACCAGAAATGTGGGGCACCAACTGATAGTTGAACTCACTTACATAGCCCGGCTTGCTAAGCTTGCTATCATACCAGGCAAGGTGCTATAGTAAATGAAACCCCGACAATTATTCTGCCCGATACGTTTGGATTAATTTCTGATCATAAACACCTACTTTTTAAAACATATTCAGTAAACATTATATAGATTGAATGATGTAGCATATTCTAGCTCAAACACCACAAAAGCCTTTATTTAATGTTCAGTTTTCCCCATAAATCTTTGAATATTAAATTTGTTAGAGCAGAAAATTAGCCTGGGTAATGGAGTTAGGGTAATTGAGGAGTCAGCCAGTAGAGAAAACTGAAACGTTCCCGAAGTATATTGAGTTTTTATTGTCCTTTCATAAATGCTATTCGTGGTGTTATATGTTCTTTCTTAAGAAGAGAAAATCTATGGTTTTAAATTCCATTAAACTCAGCTCTATTAAGCGGAATTTGTTGCTCATAAAACTGAACTATGTTTGAGAACGAGTCATAAATCAGAATAGTAATAACATTCATGTCAACAAGTGACAGTTGTTGCATAGTCTGTGACAATAGCTATGTCGGTGATGGCTGATCTTTTGATGATGGAAGAGAAATACACAACCGCAACATTCCTAAAATGAAGGATCATAAGTTGTTTTATATTCCTCCTTACAATTTCTGAGGCCGTGAAAATCTGTGAAAACGGATAATTGACAATGTGTTCTGGGATGAGCCTTTGCTCTCGTCGAAATCAGCTATTCTTGTATAATGGAATGATTTATTCGGTCTCCGTCAAAACAATTGTTTGTCTTGCTCGTGTACCCAGGAAACAAAAAGGGAATTGAAAAAGTAAGTTTCTTTCTTGGAGTTAGCAGCACAATTATCCCTCACTGCTATTTTTTGTGGGTGGCACAAATTGATCAGCTCCCCCAAGTATTTTTATAGCCGATTGAGTTTGGTAATTTTGACGACTTTTTGTTAATTCCTGTTTTCAGTTTATGGTTAGCAAGTTAGGCAAGCAGATAATAGTTAATGAATTCGATTCTCACAGGGCGTTCTGTACCTCAGCCCTTGCGCTAAACAAAAGTATAATCCAGCTTACGAGACAAAACTCTGGGTTTTTTTTTTCAATTTTTTTTCCCTACTGATTCAGTTTTTTATTCTTATAACTTATTAAATCACGCCATCAATTCAAAGCGTTAAACAGCTTTTCGTATGACAAATATAAAAATAGCAATTCGAATTTTTAAAATCTAGTTTTACTTTTGATAAACAATGAACAATTAGAGAAAAATCAAAAAAGGTTACAAAATTGGTTTCTGATTAGGAGATTTCCTAGTAGGTGTCTAAATTATACGTTAAACAAAACTATTAAGATTTGGTTGAATGAATCTGACGGACACAAAGTGTCACTTCAGCATTATATTTGCTCAGTAAATCGAACCCTTTGATAAAATCTTTAAAAAATATGTTGACCTTAATCAATGTGCAATAGATACGCTCCAGACTTCTTGCATTATCCCCATCCACACACACACACACACACACACACACACACACACACACACACACACACACACACACATATATATATATATATATATATATATATATATATATATATATATATATATATAAAGACAGAGATGGGGGAAAGGAGAGAGAGAACAAGACAGATATAGAGACAGAGAGAGAAGTGCAGTGCGTTTTTTCTTCTTGTATGGATGTAATACTTTCAGCAAAATAAAATTAATTCCAAATAGCTAGACATGCAAATCTAATTTTATGCATTACCCCTCTTTTAATGGAAAGATATATTTAAAAGTCTATCATTTTCTGTGCTATATCTAGAACCAAAATTTCATTATTGGCGTGCACACACACACACACACACACACACACACACACACACACACACACACACACACACACACACACACAGAAAAAGAGATAGAGAGACAGAAATAGATAGATAGACATAAGTGAGAGTGAAATAACAAGAATAGATAAATCAAATGAACTACACTATCAAAAGCCACAAAAATATTTTGCTAATTTTAAATTCCATAAACAATAATATTTTTAAAAGTAGTTGCTCTATTACCATCTTGGCTCTGGAATTCGGCTAGAGTTACTTGCTGTGTTTTTCACTCTGTTATCGTGCCTTAGAATACACCGTCTGCAGAGAGATAAGGTATCCAAAAAAGGGGTGTTCAGGGCATGAAACTACTCATAATTTACCAAGAGATTTACTTGATTCATAGATGAGACCCTGACAAATATTTTCATTTTGGGTCACTAGGGACTTCGAGTCAATGATAACGAGGGGAAAATAAACATTCCCTATAGCTTCAAAACTGGATCCTCACCAACGGATGTGATTTAGTTTTATATATTTTCATATATATATATATATATATATATATATATATATATACATATATATATATATATATATATATATATGTGTGTGTGTGTGTGTGTGTGTGTGGGTGTGTATGTGAGAGAGAGAGAGAGCGTGTGTGTGTGTGTGTATTGAGTTTGTAAGTGTGTATCTGTGTGTGTGTTCAAGTTCATAAACTACTTCATTTCTTACAACATTTAAATATTATAATAATATTTTCTTTAAGTTCGTTTATTTCAAGTCTCCTCTGATAGGCTTACTGGTCTACTATCACTTCTCATTTTATCTAAGTTTTAAGATATCAATTTCAATTACATATATATATATATATATATATATATATATATATATATATATATATATATATATATATATATATATATAAGCATAGAATCTTGTCAGATTTCTTTAGAGGAAAACTTATAGACACACTTATTAACTTCTTTCCAATAAATCAATATTTAATATTTAAAAATTAACAGTTGTCACGTATTAAACCGAGCGACCAGTTTCAAAGACTTTCTAATTAAAAACGCCATGGAACACGGGCGAGATAATAAAATAATTATATTGATAGGATAATAAGTGAGAGATATCCTTGGAGTTTTGAGAACTTGCTCATTTATCTTAGAATAACGAACTCCCCCAGCGATTGGTTCCCTTTCGTGTATTGGCTTATCATGCAGTTGATTTGGACTCTAATCTTTTCTTCCGTCCGTTCCTCCCACCTAAACTATGTGCAAGAGAAGAGAGTGTGTGTGTATGTGAGTGTGTGTGAGTGGAAGAGAGAGAGAGAGAGAGAGAGAGAGAGAGAGAAGGAAATGTCAAGATAACAGGTCATTGTACGTAGATAAGAATATATTGATTTACGTTTTTCAAAAAAGAAATTCCCTGGGCTAGATCATTGGGATCGGAAAACTTTTGATGTTTTACTAACAATAAAAGCTTTCTGCTCCTATTAGAGTCACTCTAAAACCACTTAACTCTAGTTAATCGGTAAAACTCAAGAAATAGTGTAAAAATGGTGGGTTGAATGTACGCCTTAGTTTGGATAAGTTCCTTAATAAGATACCCATGGAAAAATCGAATTTTTCGAGTTACATTTTGTAAAGAATTCAATTAAGACTCGTGATATTTTAAGAACATGGGGATTTAAATGAAGATTCACTCCTTGAAATATTTATAATTAAAAATTTCTTTGAATCATATTAAAGAAATCATCATCATCATCATATCGCGCTGGTAGCACGGATATCCCTGACCCTCTCTCGCCACTCCTCCCTATCGTTCATCGCCCTAGGTAGGTCTTCAGGACAACATCCTGTATCCTCACATAGCTGCTGAAAGTACGTTCGAGCTGGTCGTCCTGCTTTTGCGCGGCCATGTGTGGGGATCCATAAGAGTATATCCCTTATGAGTTCATCTCTGCTTCTCCAGCAGTGTCCTGCATGTCTGTTTCGTCTAACTTGGATAGTTTTCGTGATAGGGGATAGTGGCCGAACAGTTGGTGTCTTGTGGGGTGTTGCTGCCAGGACTTGTTCAGGATTGCACGCAGCATTCTTGTGTAATTGCCATCTAGCTTCTTCTCCAGTCGTTTTGTTAGCGTCCATGTAGTGCATCCATATAGCAGTATCGATGTGACCGCTGCCTGGAAGAAACTGTTTCATTTTATCGGTTAGGTCTGATTTCCATATAATCGATAGCCTATTGATAGCTGTCGATGCTTTCGTTAACCTAGTTTCGATGTCCTTTTCGGTTGATTCGACGCTGCTTCCTAGGTACGTGAATTTGTCTACTAGTTTAAGTGGGGTTCCTTCTAGAGTGGAGATGTCCCCCGTTTGGTTATAGCACATATATTCCATTTTGTGTGCATTAACATAGAGGCCTATGCTTGCTGCTGCTCGTTCCAATCTATGCAGAAGTGTTTCGGCTTGGTCAGGTGTATTTGCCAGTATCGCTATGTCATCGGCGTAGTCGGCATCGGTAATTGTTGTTGCGGGGTATTTTCTGCTTCTTTTCTTCGTCAGTTCGAAGCCATTCTCTTTGATTTTATCAATCGATGTTCTAAGTACGTAGTCTAGACAAATGATAAAGAGGTACGGGGCCAGCGTGTCCCCTTGTAGTACTCCTGCTACAATGTCAAAGTATTCTGTGTCTCCATCTGGTGATCGTACTTTTACTTTAGTGTTTCTATAGAGAATCGTTATTGCCGCTACGGTTTCTTTAGGTATGCCGTACACTAGTAGGATTTGTTCCATCTTACCTCTGTGAATGGAGTCGAAAGCCTTGGTAAAGTCGACAAATATTAATGTCGCTTGTAGGTTCTTTGCCCGTACACCTTCAAGGATTCTGCGGATGGTTAATATTTGTGAGGTCGTGGATCTATTTCTTCGGAAGCCATTTTGGTTTTTTCTAAGTATGTTGTCGATTTTGGGTTCTAATTTTTCTAAGTATGTTGTCGATAGATTAAAATAATTTTAAAATAGGTAGTTATGTTTCGTTCACTCTATTGATATTGATACATCAATTATGTAAGAAAAGTTTGCGACCATAGTCGAGGGTGATCCGAAGGCTCCCTTTTCGATAGCTACTACACCAAGGTCTAAGGGAGGGCGCTACTCCTTTCCCTGAATTGCTCCATTTTACCCTTGATCCGTACCTTATAATGCTGAGTGTTAAGCAAGGAGGCATCAAGTACCATTTTTTGAGTCTTTGGTATGACTCGACCTGGGATTGAACCCAAGTCTCCCGGGTAATTGGCGAACACTCTAACCGCCAATATCCGGTAATCAATTATGTCATAGTATATCCCATAATACCCTGACTGTATTATTGCACATTTGTAAGATCCTCCAAACGAGTGTCCTGGTATTACATTAAACAATTTAATGATGAGGTTCCAGTAATTATAGAGCTTTGTCAAATGCGGAGTATTCCTTCATTGACATCGCTCCCATGTCAACTTTGACCGGGGTGGTAGCACCTGATAGGTTCCTATCTATGGGTTAGATGGAACCGTTTCACATTTTAACTGTATGCAAACAGATGACATGCTAATTAAATTGTTAGAAAGTGAACCGTTTGATCATTTAACTGTGTATAAAAAATGATTGATGCTTACTTGAATTGTTTGTGATACATAGCAATACTTGGAACCATTTAACTTTGTTGTCTTTAGCTAAACTGAATTTATAACACCATGGTTGCAAATAGTTGATGTGTGTAGTACTATCCCTTTGGCTTTAGTCGGACTTCGGGGTAACCTCACGTGATAAAATGACAAACCCGAAACACCGTCTACTCATTCGCTTGATACAAAAGTTTATTTCCTATTCCCCTTACACTGTAGTTGCTGAAAAGAGAGAGATAGGGTATGAAATGCTATAACTGCTTTAGAGTGATAGAGAGAGTAAATCGTTGAGAGAGGAGAGAGTCAAACCCAGACTTTGTTAATATTTTTCTTGTCACGGTGGTTTTCTGTTGTAAGTTTCGTGAGCAGCTGCTTCGGGTTCTGTCTGGTCTCAACCCTCTCCTTTGAGTGGCACCCTCCTCTGACTGACTCAAATGCCTCTCTACGTCGGTCTGCTCCTGGCGTTTTTTCTGTTTTCTATTCAGCGCCCACTTTAATGACTCTCCGTTCGAGTTTGTTTCAGGCAATCATTTCCCTTCAGGCTGATTGCTGCTGATACATTTTATTTTTAGCTTGGACAATGGTCTGCTGTTACCATGTCTTGGATTTCGAGATTACCTTCCGATCATTATTTTTCCTTTATGGCTTTTAAAGCCTTTTTCTCTCTCTGTAAACCTTATCACCCCCTCTCTCTTATTCTCTCTCTCTCTCTCTTACAGCCTCAAACCCCTTTACTATATATATCCCTTTTTTCACTATCCTCTTGTTGACCTCTAACTTTGAACTCCAAATTTAGCAAGAAAAACTGAAGTAATCAACGAAAATCCTTTATTATTTTACAAGTGGACGGAATTAGAACGGTTTGATCATTTGACTCTGATTAAAAGTATAAACGGAAAGACCTACATAGTGGATTAATTAATTTCAATGATTGCTTTGTTTTAATGGCATTTCAACACGTCTGGGTTATTTTATTCCTACAGGTTAGGAAAATGCGCTTTTTTTACGCTTATACAAGGATCATTAAATAAGTTTGCAGACTTTTTTCGTATGGGCCCTTTTATTGATAGTACAAACATGAAACTCTTTTCCTCATTTGAAGTAATCTACTCCGGCTGCAATGCACTTGTTGTACCATTCCAACAACTTCTGGAAGGCTTCATGGAAGTCCTCTTGTGTGAGAGTATTAATGACCTTCGTCACAGCCTCTTTCATCTCCACAATTGTCTCATAACGACAGCCTCTGAGCTTAGGGAATAATCAAAAGTCACAGGAAGCAAGGTCTGGACTATAGGGAGGCTGAGGAACTGTCTTGATGCCCATTTTGGTCAAGTAGTCTGTGACAAGGATGGAGTTGTGGACTGGGGCATTGTCCTGGTGGAAATGCCACTGACCCGATTTGAAGAGTGCTGGCCTCTTCCGATCGAATCTAGAGTTTCATGTGTGTACTATCAATAACAGTGCCCATACGAAAAAAAGTCTGGAAACTTATTTAATGATCCTCGTATGTGTGAGAATGTCTGCAACGGGAACGCGCATCTCTACGAATTGATACAAAATAGACAAAGAGTGTGTGAGAGAGAGAGAGAGAGAGAGGGGGGTAGGGAAACAAAGAAAGAAGACAGAAAGGAAAATATCAACCTAACTCCTTTGAAAAATGTATGAGTGTACGAGTGTTTGTATACATGAGCGCACGTTCAGGCACACACACACACACGCACACACACGCACACGCACACACATACACACACACACACACACACACATACACACACCCACACACACATACACACGCACAGGATACATACTTATATCTAATAATGCTTTTAAAAGTGCACTCATATTTAAGATTGATGAAATATTTTAAAGACGATTAAAATATTTTGTAAATATGTGCGGAAAAAAACGTCTATTCCCTGATCTTGTGGAGAAAATTACAAAAGTAACATACCGTTTGTAAAATACTGGTTTGTTTGTGATTTTGAATAATCTTACCTCCTGAAAGTCCGAAGCACTTGTAGAATACAAGTATAGGAAACAATAAAAATCTAAATATCAACTTTGGAACAATTTGCAGACTATTCTGCCATCTTCTCAGACCACATAAGGGTTCACACTCTCTTCAAGATTTTAATCAATTGGAAGTAATAAAGCTGACTCTGCAGAGTTTCAATAGGTCAACAAAGCTAAAAATCATTCAGTTTGCTCGGTTGGTCTGCTTTAGCCAATATTTGAACTCGGAATGCCTATTCCGTGATCTTTGCTGATGCCCACTCATACATAATTTGAAAGATAACTTAAAAACAATATTCCACTTCTTCATCGAAGCTTCCTTCGGTTCATATTTAATGATATATGAATATGCTTTAATGAAACAGCTTATTATTTATGATAGCGAATAATGTTCGGTCAGCATATTAATACAAACAAGTTGGAAATCGACAAGTTATTTCACGTCATTTAGTTTAGATTAGAGAATATTTTACTGCTTTCGCTGAAGTAATTTAATAATGAATAATTGAATCCAGGGTAGTGCATTTTATTACGGTTCTTTAAACATTTATTAGCTCTAAACACTATATTTCCAATTCATTAGGTTTCTGGGGTAACAATTTTCAAATCCTTTAATAATGTGGCTTTTCAAAACTCAGATCAAAAATGATTCTCATGAAAGTAGTTGAGCAAGATGAACAAGTTATTATTGACAAATTTTGACTCATCTACTGACCTGTATATATTCAGGTTCTTTACGGAATATTTTAGTAAGCATTTGTTATATCCGAGACAGTGGTTTTAAAAAGCAGAATTTTTTAACTTTTATCGGGTTCCCCATCAGCTTTATTTTGGCCCACTAGGCTGGGGCGGTAGATTAAACCGATTGCACCTCTGCAGAGAGGTAAGACTCCCAACCAATGAGTGTGCTGGATATGACACTAAACAATCTGATGGTGAGGTTCCAGTAATGTTGGAACTTTGGGGGATGCAGAGCACCCCTTCATTTCCATTGCTCCCAGGTCCGCTCTGGCCCGCCCTGGTAGCACCTGATAGGGCCCTATCTATGGGTTAAATACAACATTCTTATGCTAAACTGAATTTTGACTAAACTGAATACCTTGAAATAGAAATGTTTTTAACAATTAAACTGTACCTACATTTAAACTGCGTGCTAAACGGAATTATTTAAAAATGAAACTGTTTTTTGACATTGAAACTATACTTACACTGAACTGATTTGTTTAATATAGAACTGTTTTGACATTTAAATTGTGTGTAAAGAAAATCTAGACTTATACTGAATTAAATCAGCTGACTAAGAACTGCTTGACTAAACTGAATAGGTTGAAATAAAAATGCTTTTCACAATTAAACTGTAATTACTCTGATAAGGAGAAATGGGGAAAGAATAACAAAAGAAGGAAGAGAACTACCAAACCAATAAACAACAGAACAATTTGCGAAAAAGAAAATTATACTAGTACTTGGGAACATTGGGAACGGACAACATAAAAAAAGATGAAATAAAAAGTACGAAAACTATACCTCAGAAGAATAAGAAACATCTCGAAACCAAACTCTGTAGAAGAAATCTCATCCCACGAATAAACAATTAAACTGTACTTACATCTAAACTGCGGGATTATGCTACATTGAATTGTTTAAAATAGAACTATTTGCATAAAAGTGGATTTGGCATTAAATAACTTACAAAGGTTGATATGCCATAAACCCAAATAACTAACCAAACCAATCAATTTTAGTTATATTAAATGAAAACTAGTTTTAATGAGAAATCATCATCATCATCATCATCATGTCATGAGGCTCACACGGATTTCCTTGACTCACTCTCTCATGCCATCCGTCTGTATCCTCCATCTCTTCTGGCAGGTTTACCAGGCTACATCCTGTCTCTGAAAAGAGCTGTTGTAGGTAAGCTCTACCTGGTTTTCCTACGCTTGCGCGTTCGTGTGAAAGGGGTCCGTAAGAAAACGTCGCTTTTGAGTTCGTCCTTGCTCCTACAGTAGTGTCCAGCATGTCTTGTTTGTCTAATTTGGATGGTTTTCGAGATGGATGGTAGGTGGTTGTACAGCGACAGCTTTCTCAGCTGTTGCCTCCAGGATTTGTTTAATATAGCTCGTAGCACCCTTTTAATTACCGTCCAGCTTTTTCTCTAGACGCTTAGTCCAAGTGGTGCATCCATACAGTTGTATGGACACAAGAACGAATCTAAATAGAAAAGAAAGTAAGTTCAAATAACTCTTTTTTTTTGTAAAATAAATAGAAAACATTTTAGCATCAACAATATTTTTCTTTTGACACTTATATATTTTTAAAAAGATTTTGGAATCTTTTAAATAAAAAACAATGTTTGGTAACGACGTTTTGTTCAACTAAAGATTTATAAATCTCGGAAAATAACCTGCCATGTAGTTGATTTTGTCGTTTTAACTGACCATGGAATAAAGATAAAAGAAAGTGAAAAAATGGACAAATACTTGCCACAGAGTTGAAAAGGCCGTGGAATATGAAGATAAGGTAAATAACAATTGCATCCAGTGTCTTTAAATTTGCCCTCAATTCCAGAGGAAGAATCAAGAACATTTAAACCACATCACTGTAAAAGATCAGTTCAAAAACTTTGAAGAGTTTGTGGACGCCTGAGGGGACATGCTGCCACTCAGACTAAGAGGAAAAAATACTAGTTGAGATTGATTAAAAGAATTAGCATAGAGAAATAATAATAATGATGATAAAAATAATAATAATCAACCTTATGTATATGGATGATATAAAGATATTTGCCATAAATAAAAAAAGGAGAAAATATAGCCAGGAATGGAATTTGGCATTAAAAAAATGTACTACTCTGATAATGAAAAATAGGGAAAGAAAAACAAAAGAAGGAAGAGATCTACCAAACCAATAAACAATAGAACAATTTGCGAAAAAGAAAATTATACTAGTACTTGTGAACATTGGAAAAGGACAACATAAAAAAAGATGAAATAAAAAGTACGAAAACTATACCTCAGAAGAATAAGAAACATCTCGAAACCAAACTCTGTAGAAGAAATCTCATCCCAGGAATAAAAACCTGGGAAATCCGCCGAGTAAGGTAATCTGGGGTGTTGTTAAAATGAATGTGTGGCACTCAGACAAATAGACGTAAGGAATAGGAAATTAATGACTATACACAAAACCTTTCACCCACGAGATGATATAGGCAGATTCGGCTCATTGCCCTAGTGGTTAGAGTGTTCGCCAATAGTCCGAGAGACCTGAGTTCAATCCCAGGTCGCGTCATACCAAAATACTTTAAAATGGTACTTGATACCTCCTTGCTTAATACTCAGCAATATAAAGTACGTATCAAGGGCAAATTGGAGCAATCCACGGAAAGGAGTAGCGCCCTTCCCTACACCTCGGTAGGTAGCTATTGAAAAAGGAGCCTTCGGGTCGCCCTCAACTATTGTCGCCAACTTTACTTTACGTATATATGTCAAGGAAGAATGGAGGAAGAGGATTCACTAGTACTGAGAATTGTTGGAAAGTTATCAATCCAATTCGAGAAATACATAAAAAGAATTAAAAAAGACTAAATACAGAAGCCAGTCCTGCAATGACAAAATAAGGATAAACAGAAAAGACACAAAACTAAAAAAAAAAACAGAAATGGCAAGGAAAACAAATGTATGGATACTTTAAGCGAAAAACTTGTGAGGTTGCAAACGAGATGATCTGGACCTAGCTAAGAAAGATAAATCTCAGGAGAGAAACTGAATCTCTTCTAATAGTAGCACAAAGCAATACCATAAGAACTAATTATATTAAAGTAGAATTTTATAATATGCAATAGGATAGCAAGTTTAGCTTATGTGGAGAACAGAATGGAATGGTTAATCATATAATAAGCGAATTCAGCAAATAAGCATTAAAGAAGTACAAGACTAAATAGTTGCGTGAGGAAGGGGATCCAGTAGAAACTGGGAAGTTGTCCATGCTACCAAATTTTATTCGCTCAAAACAGAATCCGCTCAAAAAAACAGTGCGCGTAAGATTCTCTGGGATTTTGAGACACATGATGATCACACATATCAGTCAGGTAATTGGTTTTAGTGTTAACTAACAAAACAAAAATAACTTGCCATCTACACCGTTTTATTGTTTCAGATGACCATTGAGTAGAAATGAAAGAAAACGATCAGATTGACGAATACGTGCCTCACAGCTGAAAAAGTGTGGAACAGGAAAGTAGTAGTCATACGAATTGTAGCTGTTGACCTTAGAACGGTCCCCCCAGAATATTGAAAAAGACTGGATATTTGGAAATCGAAGAAAGAATTAAAAGCATCTAAACCACTGCATTCTTAAAATTGATTGGAATACTCAGAAGAGACCTGAGGAGGCTTGCTGTCAATCAGACTCCAATGAAAGACCACCAACGTTTCCTTTTGTTAAATAATTGCAGACGTATAATAATAATAATAATAATAATAATAATCACCGGTGACCACAGAATAAAACTAAAAGAATGTGAAAAGAGAGATAAGTACCTCGACCTTGCTGAGAATTGGAAAAAAACTATGGAACATGAAGGTGACAATTATACCAATTGTGACTGGTGCCTTTGGCACGGCTACTAAATGATTATTAAAGGGCCTGAAAGATTTGGAAGTTGGCGACCGAGTGGCGACCATCCAAACAACAGCATTATTGAAAACTGCCATAATACGGAGAAGAGTCCTGAAGACTTGAGAAGACTTGCTGTCACTCAATCTCCAGTGAAATACCATCAGCTTACGCTGATGTGAAAACTCTAATGAGTAAATAATAATAATAATAATAATAATTTTTCAAAAATGTGTTTAATGCACAAATTACATTCATAATCATATTCGGGAAAAACTATATCGATACACAAACATATTGTGTACAACGGTATCCGTATAAGTAGTGCATTTTTCATCTTTCACTGTATCAATACAATAAAGTCGCCTTACTCCGATACATATATGTCGTTTTTAATTTAATAGCCGATCTGTATTGATTTCGCACATCATTTGTTTCCTCTCTTCCGTAGCGAAATCTTTGGAGCATTTATAAAATATTGCTAAGTTATTAAAGTTATTTGCATAAAGCTTTCAAGATGGCGACTTGTTGCCAAATAAATCCGTGCAGACGACGCTTGAAAATTCACAAGGCATCGAAGAGAGTCAATGGGTAATGCTTTTATGTCGGCGTAATTAAAATTCACTTGGCCGTGAAATTCATTTTTGCTTCTCTTTCTATTGATAAATAACAATAAAAGAGAACAATCTGTGCCCATACGAAAGTTCAGTCATACAGCAGAAACAATACCGTTCAATATACTATTCAACCATTTCTTTTGCTATAAACAACGATTTGGGCGTCTCGTCGTGTAGCGGCTGTTATTCTGAGAGTTGCGTACACTGTTACTACTGAGATGGGTCAGGTCTTCATTATCCACACGCTCATTCTACATCTTACCTTGCGCAAGCTAAGTGTGATGAAATTCAAACGTGTTCTCTGGTGGTAGATATACCATATGTACTTATACACACGTCTCTCTCTCTCTCTCTCTCTCTCTCTCTCTCTCGTGGCAGAGTTGAGAATATGCTGACTATATCCTCTCAAGAGGGATAAGATGCTTCAAAAACAGAATGGCATTAAAACACATCTGCTACTAAGATTTAATTTCTGGAAAACCCGAATAAAACTTTGAAAATGATGCCCATAACATTCTCAAGGATTTTGCGATTGAAAGGGGTTGCCTAATCCTAGCCAGGAGACCAGACCAAGTATTGATTAACTAGAAGAAAATAAGGAGTAAACTTGCAGAATTTACCGTCCCAGAGGACCTGATATGAAATTTAAAAGAAAACGATGAAATAGACGCATACTCAGATCTTGCTTATGAACTAAAATGTCTGTTAAACTTTGAGGTGACTGTGATACCAACTGTAGTTATAATCCTAGGAACAGTAACCAACGGTGTGGATAAGAGAAAGTGGGGACAAAAGACGAGATGAAGAATTGAGAACATTTAGATCTCAGCGTTTTTGAAATCTACTGGAATAGATGGAAGGGTCGTGAAGACCTGACAAGACAAGTTACTCAGACTTCAACGAAGAACCACCAGTAAAAACTGCAGTGAAAACCACGTAAAGAAGTAAAATATATATAATCATAATTTTGAATAGGTTTTCTTTAATCTTTTTTTTTTAATTATATTTTTTGGCAAACCAAATATTCCATTCGTTTTTAGTCATTGTATACCTTACTAGAAAACAGTTTGAATCTTAAAAAGAAGAACAGATTACATAAATCCCCATCTGCCCTCGGTAACTAGACATTCACCGCTCAACTGTCATGAAAAATAAACAGAGACAGACAAAAAATAAATAATATAGTAAACAGAAGATACTGATACTTAAAAAGAGAATTAACACTCAGTTCTGTCAAATAATTACCGTTTCATTAGAATTAGTGAGCCTTATCTTTTTTCTCTTACTTTAAGAATGTTCATTTCAAAGAAGAAAGAGATAGTGAATGACAAAGGCAATAAAAATAGCTAATAAAAGATATATCATTTAACCACATTAGTTTGACAAATGATTACCTTTTGTAAATTTTAGTCTGCATTGGTTTCTAAATATACATTTTAAAAAGAGTATCACAAGGAATTATTTCAGTATCAATTTTCGTGTTGCTCAGAGGATAAATTGAGAATGTAATACAAATTGTAAATAACAAAAAGGTGAAATTCAGTTGTACGAGGATCGTTAAATAAGTTTCCAGCCTTTTTTCGTATGGGCACTTTTATTGATAATACAAACATGAAACTCTAGTCCACTTCGAAGTAATCTCCTTCAGCTGCAATGCACTTGTTGTACCATTCCAACAACTTTTGTAAGGCCCCAGGGAACTCCACTTGTGTGAGCATGTCAATGACCTTCGTCACAGCCTCTTTCATCTCCTCAATTCTCTCATAACGACAGCCTCTGAGCTTAGGGAATAACCAAAAGTCACAGGGAGCAAGGTCTGGACTATAGGGAGGCTGAGGAACTGTCTTGATGTCCATCTTGGTCAAATAGTCTATGACAAGGATGGAGTTGTGGACTGGGGCATTGTCTTGCAGGAAATGCCACTGAGCCGATTTGAAGAGTGCTGGCCTCTTCCGACGGAATCTCTTCCTGAACTCCCTTAAAACCTCCACATAGTAACACTAACTTTGGCCAATCAACTCTGGGGTATTTACTTCCTTACTCCTCCCACACCTCTCATCATCCCTCCCAGACTCTCTGCCTTACTGGAATCTCTTATGCCACTCAAAAACTGATGCTCGATTCATGCAAAATAGTCGGAAAACAGTCTCAAGTATCTTTTATGTTCAATTGTCGGTTGTTTGCGTTTTATGGCATATAGCTTTTGTAGGTCATATAACACCAAATCCATCTTATACAAGTAGCCAGTTCTATTTCTAACAAACCAGTGGAGCATGAGTACACAGTTTAATTGTCTGAAGCATATCTAGTTAAAGCTAATGTGTTTCGTCGAAGAATTCAGTTTATTTCAAGTATACTTTTTGTACTCACACAGTTACATGTCAAAACAGTTCTATCTCAAACAATTGATTTTAGCCTAAGTAGAGTTTCAATTTCAAAAACAGTTTTATTTCAAGTTATTCAGTTTAGCATAAGTACGCTGTTTAGTTCTATTTGACCCATAGATAGGACCCTATCAGGTGCTACCATTCCGGGCCAGAGTGGAACTGGGAGCGATGGCAATAAAGGGGTACTACGCATTCCCCCAAACTCCAGCATTACTAGAAACTTACAATCAGATTGTTTATTGTCATATCAGGACATTCCTTTATGTAGTCTTACTACTCTCCAGCGAAGCAATCGGTTTATTTTACAGCCCCCGTAGACTGCACAATTTGTATGTTCAAGACAATCATAAAAAAATGTCCATCATTAACTGGAGGAATGATATATATATATATATATATATATATATATATATATATATATATATATATATATATATGAAAATAAGGAAATTAAATCAAAAAGTGTAAAGAAAATTTTAAAAAATCCAAATTGGATGAATTTATTAGGTAAGTCGATTTTGAACGTTTCGGTTATAATAACCCTCTGCAGGAATTTAAATTCATGAACGTGTTGTTAAAATGAGGAAAGGAAAATTCATAACAGTACATAATGTTATGAATCTTTCTTTTTATACACATGCTCTTCTCTACTGATATTTCATCAAACATCCATCACCATTTTTAAAACACTTTTCACGAATTTTAAATCCTGAAGAAGGTTATTATAATCGAAATGTTCAAATTCGACTTTCGTAATAAATTAATCAAATTTTGATTATCTTGTTTTTCTACTTTTTCCAATATATATATATATATATATATATATATATATATGTGTGTGTGTGTGTGTGTGTGTGTGTGTGTGTATTGACAAACGAGTGTATCTGTTTTTATGTGTCTTCGTGTCTTTGTGATTAGTATCTCTCCCCCAGAAGTATGGAAGACCAGACAATTCGACGACCAGACATACTGCTCCGACACTGCAACGCAGTATACAATCAAAATCCGATAGATAGATGGATGAAGGGATGCATACTCCCCCTCCCTAAAAGAGGGGACCTCGGATTAGCCAAAAACTACCAAGGCATAACACTTACATCCATAGCAGCCCAAATCTACAATGCCTTACTACGAAACCGCATAGAACCCAAAATCGACAACATACTTAGGAAAGACCAAAATGGCTTCCGAAGAAATAGATCCACGACCTCACAAATATTAACCATCCGTAGAATCCTTGAAGGTGTACGGGCAAATAAACTACAAGCGACATTAATATTTGTCGACTTTACCAAGGCCTTCGATTCCATTCACAGAGGAAAGATGGAACAAATCCTACTAGCGTACGGCATACCTAAAGAAACCGTAGCGGCAATAACGATTCTCTATAGAAACACTAAAGTAAAAGTACGATCACCAGATGGAGACACAGAATACTTCGACATTGTAGCAGGAGTACTACAAGGGGACACGCCTGCTCCGTACCTCTTAATCATTTGTCTAGACTACGTACTTAGAACATCGATTGACAAAATCAAAGAGAATGGCTTCGAGCTGACGAAGAAAAGAAGCAGAAGGTACCCCGCAAAATCAATTACCGACTACGCCGATGACATAGTGATACTGGCAAATACACCCGACCAAGCCGAAACACTACTGCATAGTTTTGAACGAGCAGCCGCAGGCATAGGCCTCTATGTTAATGCACACAAAACGGAATATATGTGTTATAATCAAAACGGGGGACATCTCCACTCTAGACGGAACCCCGCTTAAACTAGTAGACAAATTCACTTACCTAGGAAGCAGCGTCGCATCAACCGTAAAGGACATCGACACGAGGTTAACGAAAGCATGGACAGCTATCAATAGGCTACCGATTATATGAAAATCAGACCAAACCGATAAAATGAAATGCAGTTTCTTCCAGGCAGCGGTCACATCGATACTGCTATATGGGTGTACTACATGGACTCTAACAAAACGGCTTGAGAAGAAGCTAGACGGCAATTACACAAGAATACTGCGATCAATCTTGAACAAGTCCTGCCGGCAACACCCCACAAGACACCAACTGTACGGCCAACTGCCTCCTATCACGAAAACGATTAAAGTTAGACGAACCAGACATGCAGGACACTGCTAGAGAAGCAGGGACGAACTCATAAGAGATGTACTCTTATGGACCCCCACACATGGCCGTGCAAAAGCAGGACGACCAGCACAAACATACATTCAGCAGTTATGTGAGGATACGGGATGTTGTCCTGAAGACCTTCCTAGGGCGATGAACGATAGGGAGGAGTGGCGAGAGAGGGTCAGAGATACCCGTGCTACCAGCGTGACATGATGATGTTGATGATATATATATATATATATATATTTATTGATACTCATATATATATATATATATATATACTTATATATATATATATATATTTTATTGAGACTCATATGAAACTCTAGTCCCCTTCGAAGTAATCTTCTCCGGCTATAATGTACTTGTTGTACCGTTCCAACGACTTCTGGAAGGCCTCAATGGAAGTCCTTTTGTGAGCGTGTCAATGACCTTCATCACAGCTTCTTTCAACTCCTCAGTTGTCACATAGCAATAGCTTTGTGAGCTAAGGGAATAACCAAAGTCACAGGGAGCAAGGTCTGGACTATAGGGAGGACGATGAACTGTCTTGATGCCCATCTTGGTCAAATAGTCTGTGACAAGGATGGAGTTGTGGACTGGTGCATTTTCCTGGTGGAAATGCCACTGAGCTGATTTGAAGAGTGCTAGCCTCTTCCGACGGAATCTCTTCTTGAACTCCCTTAAAATCTCAACATAGTAACCCTAAGCCTAACCGTTTGGCCAATCAACTCTGGTGTATTGATTTTCTTACTCCTCCCACGCCTCTCATAATTCCTCACAGACTCCCTGCCCTCCTTGAATGTCTTATGCCACTGAAAAACTGAAGCTCGATTCATGCAAGATGGTCCAAATGCAGTTTAAAGAATTCCATACGATTCTGTGGCATTTTTTCCAAGTTTAAAACAGAATTTTATCGCATATTATTCTTCTAAAGTGTCCTCACATCCAGATTGCATTTTTGAAATTCACCAGCTGTGACAATCACGCTTTAGTAGGGTGTATTCCAATTCCTGCTGTAGCTGTTCATTTGAACCTGAGATCATAAAAATGGGTCAGTAAACTCATAAGATTTATTTCAATAACATAGTGAATTTTCAAGAGTCTACGCCAATTTGAAATGGCTGTACAAAAAAGTCTGGAAACTTATTGAACACACCACGTATGTATATACACGACAAAAAATAGGTAACTTAGGAAGTAGACTAGAAATTAATATAAGTATTAACATTTCCCTTACAAAAAATTATTATATAAAAAAACATAAAAAAGTTAATTATCGAACTGAACTAAAAAAAAGAAAAGAAATAAAATAAATTGCAGAAAAAAATTAAATAAATAAAAAAAAATAAAATAAATAAACAAATAAAAAAACCGAAGTGAAAAAAAAAACGAGGAGATGACTCTTCACCCCTCTTCCATACCCCCCCTGTGTCTATTCTGATTGATTTTATCCATAAGATCTGAAGAAGTTCTGTTATATTTTTCTTCGGGTTTTTGGTTTACATCAGAAACACAAAACAGGATGGAAATAAATTTATAATCCCTAAATAACCGGTCTTTGTTTTTTTTCTTAAAGAAAGTATTGCCCTGTAATATTAATAACATTGAGCTCTCTACCAGGAAAATTTAAATGTTCAGTTTTTGAATGATTTTCTTATCCTGAAGGAATTACTCCCAACTCTGGTTTAACTGGACCGAATAATACTATATATATATATATATATATATATTATTGAAAAATTGAAGAATATAGAGAACATGTAGCGTTGTTCTAGCATTTTTCCCCGTAAGTGTACTCGAAATAAATTGCACTCTTATTTGTATTTTATATTTTGATATACAAGCATATCCATCAAAACTGTCAGTTACACTTTTTTTCGTGAACTATCTCGATCATCATCTTGCATCCATATCAAATGTGATATATAATTAAAAAAATACATATAATTTTTTCTTTCTTTTTTTTTTATCATTCAATTACTTCTCTTTTCTTGCAAATGCTAAAAGTCAGTGCAGATATTTATTCTCTTACCAACAATTGGAAATGAGTTTTGCTTGTTCATTTGCTAGTTTCTTTGTCTCTTTACTTGTTTAGTAGGTGATTTTGATCAGAAAAATGTATAGGTAACTTCTCTTTCAGGAACTATCTCCGAACTTTTTTGAGCTTACACCACATGTGTACATCTTCCGATCATTTTCTAACAGATTATAAGTGATGAGATGTTTCTTTTTTATATTTTCTTCTTGTATCTGCCTTGGTAGAATGTTTTTGTGATTTTCAATGTATTATTTTGTAAAAGATATGAAAGGCTTTATTATTTTTAAGCATGACATAAGAAGCTTTAATTTTGACTGATATATGGGATTTGAAACGTTTACAAGCAGGAGGGCGGATATAATTCATAGATTTACCTCGAAAGCAAAAATATTCCATTATGGTAAAATGATTGTAAAAATATGAGACTTACAGTTGTAATTTGTATGTTTACTTTTTTTTTTAAATGAATATATATATATATATATATATATATATATATATATATATATATATATATATATAAGGAGTGAAATGGGTCAATTTCATAATTTTAAATTATAATTTTAGAACATGCGCTCTGAGTGTTTCAGATTTTGTCAACCATGCAGCAAATTACTTACCTGTGCACTGACGTGCAGCAAAATGATGCAATCTTCTTTAGAAATTTGTAAACAGCATGCTGTTCTGCTTAGGATTCACGACGGAAGTTAAGATACAATTATTTCACAGTGTTTGAGTGTTCATCTGAGAAAAACGTTGAAAATTTGAATCGGATGAGTCCAATGCAGATTACGAAGATAGGGCAGCTCGAAAGCTTCACCCTGATCGTTCTAATAAGCAAATAATTCCCTAATTTGTTGGTCAGATCCAGGCAATGGTTAACAATGATCTTAGTAAACCAATCACCTCCAAAAGAGTGTCTGAGTTACTTTACAGGTTGGTTATGCATGAAAACATTTGCTATTTCTCACATATGATGAGAAAGAACCACTTGTTATCACAGACCGTGTAGGGCAGGGGGAAATGCAGGCTGCAGTGCTTTTGAACAAAATTTTAACTGGACCTTCTTTGGTTTTCCTCAGATAAATTTTTGCCAGTATCAAATAGTGAACTCACAAAAGAACTTGCTTCGATCTCACAAAATGTATTGACATTGATGAAAACAAATATCCCGTTCACTTATTTAGTGAGGTCACTAGCGATGGAAATTTATACCTGCATTCAACTTCCTACATATCATCAAACTCAACAAAGAGTGAAAGAGGTAATAGTGACCTGCTTCAGTTAGGTGGCTGCTGGAAGATCCTAAGTCTAGCAACAGGACTCTGTAGAAGCTGTTGAACTTAGTTTTGACTGTGAGAAAATTTCTCTTTCGACACCATCCTTCATTCTGGCTCTTCAAATTGCAATCCTCTTGATAAGTATTTGAGAAGTGTGTTTGATCGCGAAACCAACAACACTCAGTGCAATACCAAAAATTAAGTGAAGGCCATGGTAACAGTAGAATTTACCAATTTGAACAATGAGATCATCGGAAAGGCTTGTAGGAGGTTCTGAAGTTCTATGGAGACCTTGGAAGTTACGGGTGATTTTTAAAAATACATTTTAATTTGTTTTTCATTTAGTTTTAATAAATCTATCTGATAAGGTTAGAGGTAAGTTTTATTTTCATTCTTGTGTAATTTAAATGACAATTGAATCATCGCACCCCATAGATATAATTTTTCTCCTTCTACAGAATTTTTGTTCATTACGACTTGATTTAATCCGTGAAAAATCCTATTTAGAAATAATATTTCAACAACAGGTTGACAGAATGAGGTTACCACCCTTAGGCAGGATATTTTCCATCGGGCAATTAAAAGAGCATTCCAAATGGATGAGAAATTGCTTCTTTGTACAGGTTTCACCACTTAAACTCTATTTTGTTCTCATTGTACACAAACACATTGCAAGACTGTTATACACATGATTCTCATTATTACGACACTTTTTCAATGAAATATCTTTATTGTTGATGAGTAATATACATAGTGGATATTGCGAACCCCACGTCTTATCTCAATTTTGGCTCGCTGTGCCTTTCTTCAAAAATATAATGAGCATTTTGTATTTCTGAAATCGAGACACACGAACTGAATTATGATTCCCTCCCAATTGTTAGTGATATTTAACTTGTTAGCAAACATTCCCGAATGTTTATCAAAAATAAGTACTTAAATAAGAAAAAGAAAGACCGATAAGTGGCCGACATATTTGTTTGACTTGGATTCTTTCTTAATGGCATATCAACCTTCGTAGATCATTTAATGCTGAAGCCATCCTTGACGAAGAACAGCAGTCATAATATTTATCATATTGCTGGAGAGGATAAGGGGACCAAACCCCTAATGGTTTTAGTTCGAAAGTTATGATATTAGAGCACACGGATTTCGAACTCACCAATTTCGAGATCGCTGTTACGCCACGGGTAATGGCTCTGCCAAAGAAAAAAAATTGGTATTTATTAAATTAATATTTTGAAAGGCTGCGAAACTATGATGAAATCTTAAGGATCAGACATATAATAGGTGACAAAAAATTCCTTTAGGAGACATTCAGCTATTTTATTCTACACCGCCGTACGATGTGCAAATCATTGGATTATATATATATATATATATATATATATATATATATATATATATATATATATATATATACACCAACCCCTCCGCTCGGGCAGGATATGACACAAGGTCAATTTTTAAGCGGAGTTCAACAGGTTTGAATTCAGAGTTTTCCTTCTCCTAGACTAGTTGCCTTACCAAGGCTGAAGAACCCATTTTGCCCTACTATTTACCCATAGCTGGAGGGAGAATAATATATATATATATATATATATATATATATATATATATATATATATATATATACACGAAACCATAATTCTTCAATGGAAAAAAAAACGATGCAATGTATGCAAAATAAAATCAGTACTTCCACAAATGTCCACACTTACACTCATGCATACACTTATACATACACACACACATACACACGTAAATGTGTGTAACCTGAAGTTTTGAAAGTTAGAAGAGATATCAAAGAGTCTTTCGAAATGTATTGGTTATCATCGTTGCCATTGAAATTGCTGACCTGGATGGAGCAATACGTTTCTTTTCACGCAAATATCCTTAGGATAGGCAAGAATCCATTTGTTCTCTTTCAATCTATGAGTAGATAATAAGGCGGACTGTTCTTTTAGCTTTTTAGCTGAAGAAAAACCCTGAATTCAATCGATTTATTTACTTTGCTTAAAAATTGACCTTTTGTCATATCCCACCTGTGACAGTGGGGGTGAGTAAATACCAAATTGTTTGTATCTTCCTCCTCCTCTTCATGTTTAGTTGGTTGGGTTTAATGGCATATCAAGCTCTATAGGTTATTTAATGTCAAAGCTTGTTTACACGTATGTACGGTTTGTAAACACATAATTTAATGATACAATACTAAAATCAAACAACTCATTTACTAGCAAACGAGAAAGTATTTTTAAGTATTTCTATATGACATTAGTTTATTTAGTGATGATAGTTTTTTTTTAAATTATTTTTCACTACTATTTCTACTAACACAAACACAATGGTATTTCTATTCAGCAATAAGTTGCTTTTAGTTGATTACTTTGTTGTGTTTTCAGGATTGTAACCGAGTCTATATTTTCAGGTACAACCCGATCTCTTTCAAGAACGACAAAACATTATCTATGTGGACGTTCTCAAATAAGTCCTCCCTGGTATTTGTGTGGAAATAGTGCTTTCTGGTGTCATTAAAAACTTTATACTGAAGGAGATGGTGTTTGATTGTGCAGGGCGTTTGGCATGTCGAGCACTGTGGTTGCTGTTCTTGCTTGAGTATAAAAGAGTGCGTAATGGTGCTGTGCTCCTCTTGAATAAAAGTAATTACGCAACATGCTTTGAAATTCTGGAAAAAAACTGTCATAATAGCCACTTCTACGTGAAAAATTATTTATAACTGGCTTGTTTTAATTTAGTGTGTAAGCAAGGAATTTAGTTTCATAAGTCATATAACACACACACACACACATGATCAACTTCGTTTAGAAATGACTCAAGTTAACATTAATAAAATTATCTTGTCCTGTAACCTATTTATATCATCTGAGACCGACGTTCTGCTTCCTAATAATAATGGAACAATCCATTTTTAGTGGAATACAGTGGGCCTAAAAGAGAACAAATTCTTTAAGTATGATACAAATGTATTTTTCACCTTCTTGTGATAAAAAAAAAATAATTGTACTTAATACCGGCTGTGATTAGTGGATTTAACTTTATGCTCTTACAGAGTCGGGTGACCAGAAAATACTACTTAGTGTCATTATGATAAGTGATATTATCTTAGAAGTTCGACAAGCAATGCCATTTGTCTTTTTTGTCGCCGAGTGAAAAAGAAGTATGAAAAGTAATTGTTTTTAATTAAGTCTAAAGAGAAGTAATTGTTTTTAATCTCAGTTTTAATTAATGGTTTCTGAAGAATCGCAGCTTGTTCAATGAGCTAAGAAAAAGTTTATTTACAGTCTACGTTCGCTCAATATTCAGCAGTAATTTTTGTGTTGTTGACTTTAAGTCACTTCATTTATAGAAAAAATGCTCGAATATTATTTTACTCTTTTCAAAACTTTTCTCACCAGCGTTAGCTGATAGTTTTAGACAGGAGGCTGATTGACAGCAAATCTCCTCAATTCTCCAGGACTCTTCTCAGGTATTAGATTATTATTATTATTGTTGTTGTTGTTTCGCTTTGCGAGTTTTTCGCACAGGTGATGTTTCACTAAAGTATGAATAACAGTAACCACCTCAAGTCTTCGGGACTTTTCAGAGAATTCTAGTCGACCTTAACAATGCAATAGTTTTGATGGTCTTTGCTCATTCTTGATTTCTAACACTCCCAGCCCCTTTTTTATGGCCATTGGGGATCGTTCAAGTGCACCAATTACAATTGGTGTCATCGTCACTCCAATGTTCCATAGCTTTTTTTACTTCTTTGGCAAAGTCTAAGTATTTGTCTCTCTTTTCGTATTCTTGAAATTATACTCTGGTCCACTAAATCAGCAAAGTCTACTATTGGGCAGGTTCTCTTTTATTTATCAACTTTCACAAGGTCTAGCTTTCTGGCTGGTATTACCGATCTGTTTGTATCTCAAAATCTCAACAAAAAAAATGTTCATCTAATTATCCAGGACATATAAGGGTTTTCCTCATACTATTTGGTAGAATAATTCCCAGTGGATCACCTTTCCTACCCAATCGTATCTAGTCTTATATTCTTTTTGTGTCACTTTGCTGTATAATAATTATTTGTAGTAGTAGTAATAAAAATAGTAGTAGTAATAGTAGTAGTAATAAAAATCGGCTCTTACATGCTTGGAGTAAGCTTTCAGGTATATGCTTTGAAGATAAATGTTTGATGAATAATGAGATCGCAGAAAGTGAGTGAGGGCCAGAGTGATAAGAAGCAATTGTATATAATCTCAGTTTGAATTCTTTTATAAATCGTAGCTTTTTGTGTGGGTATAGAGAAGGCTTTTTCTATGGTCTGATTTTATTCTATATTCAGCAGTATATCTAAAATAGAAGAGAGTTCAGCTTCAAACAGAGATTAAGATAAACGGGGTCAAACCAGCAAGCAGCAATCAAAGGACTATTTACAGTCAATTGTTCCACTGGATCAATTCAGCGGTTGGATGATTAACGTCAATCACACTCAGATAAAACGAAGCAAATCACTGGAATATGAGTATCACAAATTCCCAAGTAGATGATTCACTTCGCGTTCATGCCTTTGAGAAATAAACGCTTTCAGCTCTTCTTCTCAGCAATAGATGAAAAGTTTAACAAGGTTCTTTTGCCTTGGTGAAACAAAATGTAAGCTGAAATATTACTTTACACGTCTCAGCGGCGTTGTGATTCCTTTCTTCAAATACTTTTTTGGTGAAAATACATATTGCTGAAGTTGCTTGAAGCGTAATCGAGGAGGAAATGGAATCAGTGGCTCGTGTTCAAATCATAGACGAAGCTGTTTCTGTTTCTTTTGCTCTGGGGCCTTTTCGAAAACACCGTGTACATCCCATCTTCCACAGCTATGGATAAATAGCAAGTTAGACTGGGCTATTCAGCATTGGCACGGCAAGTTGTCGAAAAATAAAAATCTGAACTAACCTTGACTCTCATCAGGACCATAGCGGAGATATAGGGTAAACACTTTTATGTTGCCTTTATTTTTTCCAGTGAACTTTTTTTCTGTTCAAGATAAACAAAAAAAAAACTTAGATAAGGGGTGGAGGTATAAATGAGTAACTGAGAAACTGTTTTTTTTTTTTTTGTGTATAATAATGTTGCTGGTGTATATTATCTATTTATTTAGAATTCATCAAAATAGTTTCAGTCGGTGACAAGCTTTTTAAAAACTTCTCTTTGTAAAGATCTCAGTGTTATATAGTACAGGATTTCTATAAAAGAAACGGTTCATTTTTTTTAGAATAAGGTGTTGATAAATATAAAACAGATTAAGAAAGAAAATTAAAAAGTTTTTTGGCAGCTGACAGTCTTCTATTACCAGTCTTAGTAACAAAAACTATAGCTGTTAAATTGGTATATATGCTGTGTACCTGAATTAAGCACATCTAATTCAGTTACTTTTGTTCTTCAGCATTTTGAAAATTCACTTCATTCCATGACTGATTGGAAATCGAATTGATTAAAAGCCTACAAGAAATAAATATATCCCTCTGGATAACAAAAAGAAAGACCACCTTTACCTAAAAAGACCGCGAAAAAGGAATTGCTCCTAACATCTATAGTTCTATAACGTGCCTACCGATGATGTGAAAAATACTAGCGGCACAAATTAGGAAGTGGAATGATGTTATGGAAAAGGGGGGGGTTCAAATGACAGCAGGAGGAAAAAGCTTAAGAGAGGTAAAAATCCAAAGAGGAATCTTCTAGGGAGATGCGCTATCACTATTACAGTTTCTAATAGCGCTGATGCCACTTAATCATATACTAAGAAAATCCACAGGAGGATACAAACTTCATAAATCACAAGAAAAAATGAACCATCTTATGTATATGAACGGCATCAAACAGTTTGCCAAAAATGAGAAAGAAGTGGTAACTCTCATACAGGCAGTGAGGATATACAGTGAATATATAGAGATGGAATTTGCAATTGAAAATTTGCCATGCTAATAATGAAAATCGGAAAACAACAAAGGAAGGAAAGTACTGAATTTCCAAATCAAGACAAAGTCAGAACGCTAGGAGTAAAAGAAACCAACAAACACCATTAAACATGCAGAGATTAAAGAAAAAAATAAAAGAATAATGCCTTTCAAGACCGAGAAAACTACTTGAATCCAAACTGCCTTGCTGATATCACATTAAAGGAATAAATACCTGGACTGTCTCTTTTGTAAGATACTTCGGACCATTCTTAAAGTAGACGAGCAAAGAACTTCAACAAATGGACCAGACAACAGGAAAACTCTTCGCGATGCATAATTCCTTACATCCCAGAAATGACATAGAAAGACAGTATGCACAAAAATATATAAATAAATAAATAAAATAAAGCGTGGACTTCAAAGTCACATCGATGTATCGATTCATCGAATAGACGACAACATGAGAAATCGCGGAGGAAGATAGATTACAGCGACCAAAAATAACAAAAATAAGACAAGCATCCACTGAAGGAAAATAACCACAAAACAAAAATGGAAAGAAAAAACAAATATGGGGATGTTTCAAGCGATAAACAAGCGAAATTTGAACAAGAAAACTTGGACGTGTCTTAGAAATAGAAATCAGAAAAGATAAACTAAATCACTTCTAATAACAGCGGAAACCAACTTCGTAAGGACAATGTCAGCAAGAATAGACAGGACGCAAAAAAGCATATTTAGACTATGTAGTGATTGAGATCAAACGATCAATTGCATAATAAGCGAATGCAGTAAATTAGCGCTGAGAGAGTGCGTAAGACTAGACACGCCTGGGTGGGGAAAGTGATCCACTTTGAACAGTGCAAAAAGTTTAAATCTAACCATACAAAGACGTCGTTAGTGTCAACAAAAAAAAATATGGCAAATAATGGAGTTTAATTTACAGTCCGTCTGACCACAAAACTGAATGAAGGCGAAAAGTGAGATTAATACTTGGACCGTTCTAGAGAACTAAAACAACAATGAAACATGAAAGAGACGGTGATATCAATTTTATTTGGTGCACTCGGTACAGTCACCAAAGAATTGGTACAGGAATTGGAGGACTTGAGAATTAGAGAACGAGTTGAGACCAACCAAACTATAACATTTTTGAGATCTGCCAGAATTCTCAGAAGGGTCCCGTGGACTTTAAGAAACTTGCTGTTATTCAGACTAAAGCTAGTGTGAAAAACTCTCAAATGTCTAAAATAATTATAACAATAACAAAAATGGAAATTAATTGAGGACCAAATTTCTGTTTGTGAAAATTATAATAATAATTAAAATTTTACAAACAACTAAATGCTGATCTTAGAAACAAGTTGGAAATGCACAGAGCTGAATTCATCCTAGAAAATTTGACGCTTGTAATTTTCTTTGATTTTAAGATAGAAACCAATCCTCTATCCCGGCAAAAAGAACAGACATTTCTATAATTACATTAAGGAAGTAAATTGCGTGCTAGGACCATTGTTGTCTCAGCAAATACCAGAATGGAATTAAAGGAAAAAAAACGGGATAAATGCCAAGATCTTGCTGGAGAATTAGCAAAACAGTGGAACACGAAGATAACAATAACACCAGCGAGAGTTTCTAGAACAATACTGATAAACGAGGAAAAATAAACTGGAAGAGGTGGATTTGTTTGGTTTGGTTTATTTGTTAAATGACTCATAAACATCTATAAGTTATTTAATGAAGAAAAATGATTTATTTGTAAGGTTTGGCTCATTCTGATAAATATAATTTCAATGTTCGATTTCCTCTTTTTTTAATTGCACTAATTGATTTGTTTATTATCGTTTGTTTTTTTTATAGTTATATCATATCACGTAGTCCTATGTAATACTAATAATCTATGAACAATTACGTGGTGCATTCAATAAGTTTCCAGACTTTTTATACAGGTATTTAAAATTGTCGTAGACTCTTGAAAATTCAGTAGGTTATTGCTATATATCTTATGAGATGACTGACCATTTTTTATGATTTCAGGTTCAAATGAACAGCTACAACAGCAATTGGAATACACCCTACTAAAGCCTGATTGTCACAGCTGGTGAATTTCAAAAATGCAATCTGGACGTGAGGGTACTTTAGAAGAACGATATGCAATCAAATTCTGTTTTAAACTTTGAAAAAATGCCTCAGAATCGTATGGAATGTTTCAGTCTGCTTTTCGACCATCCTGCATGAATCGAACATCAGTTTTTGAGTGGCATAAAAGATTCAAGGAAGGCAGGGAGTCCGGGAGGGATGATGAGAGGTGTGGGAAGAATACGGAAGTCAATACACCAGAGTTGATTGGCCAAACTGTTAGGGTTAGGATTACTTTGTTGAGATTTTAAGGGAGTTCAGGAAGAGATTCCGTCGAAAGAGGCCAGCACTCTTCAAATAGGGTCAGTGACATTTCCTGCAAGACAATGCGCCAGTCCACAACTCTATCCTTGTCACAGACTATTTGACTAAGATTGGCATCAAGACAGTTCCTCAGCCTCCCTATAGTTCAGACCTTGCTCCCTCTGACTTTTGCTTATTCCCTAAGCTCAGAGGCCGTCGTTATGAGAGACTTGAGGAGATGAAAGAGGCTGTGACGAAGGTCATTAACACTCTCACTCAAGAGGAGTTCCATGGGGTCTTCAGAAATTGATGGAACGGTACAACAAATACATTGTAGCCGGCGAAGATTACTTCGAAGGGAACTAGAGTTTTATGTGTGTACTATCAATAAAAATGTCATACAAAAAAAGTCTGAAAACTTATTTAATGATCCTCGTACACGAGTCATCAGCCATTACTGTCTAATCCTGATAGTTCATACGCAATACTTCTGTATAGGTAAAAATGGCAATTCCTTTTAAATGATAATCATTTATTTACTAATAGTTAATATGTTTGGTTTAGTTTGGTTTGGTTTTATTGCATATAAACCATTTTTGATATTTAATACCGAATCCATAATTATAAATATAAATAGTTCTATTTTAAACAATTCAGTTTAGCATAAGTATACTGTTTAGTTCGATTTAACCCATAATAGGATCCCATAAGTTGCTATCACAATGTACGAGAGTTGACCTGGGAGCAATGGCAATAAAGGGTTACCCCACATCCCCCCAAAGTCCAGCATTATTGGAACCTCCCCATCAGATTGTTTAGTATCATATACAGGACCCTCATTTGGGGAGTCTCACCCCTCTGCAGAGATGCAGTCGGTGTATTCTAAAGTCCCAGCAGACTAGGCCATTATAGCTGTATGGTTAAGTAATAATAATAATCTTCAGGAAACATTTCTAATTTCTAATAGCTATTCTTCAGACAAACATCTTGCATCACGTTAAAGCGTTTCTTGTAATATAATCAAACATTTTGTTATGGGGATATATCCTACCCTACCCCAAAGATGGACTCGTCCAACCTAAACATATTCTCCAAGCTTAGCACGCTCAGGTGGGGATAACTTCTCGTTTCTTACGAGACATTTGACAGACGGACTGCAAGCCGAGCACGGCTTGTAATTCCTTTGTATGACTTCATTTTTCTGCTAATACAATAACGTTCACCTATCACCCGTTGTTTGAGTTGTTCTTCCACCGGTCTTATCTGAAGACCACAACACATTTACAATTCTAATTCTAATATTAATCATTTGGTTGCATAAAATCATGGTTTCAAATATTCCCATCAAACAAGTATGAGTTTCAAATAAAAGTATTTGACCCGTAGATGGGGCTTTAAGAGGTTCTACTGCTTCAGTTCAAAATTGACTTGGGCGTAATGGCAAAAAAAGTGCTCTTCATTACTCTGAGTTCCAGAACAGGATCCTCACCTCTAGATTCCTTTTATTGTCATCCACAGGACATATGTTTTAATGGTGGTGAAATTAAACTTCTTTAGTCGATGCAGACTGCATATTCATAACTTCCCCGACTGGGCTGAATACAATTAATGATAAATATAGCACAAGGGAAATCTAAAGAACTACAATGGTATTGAAACTGTTTACATGGCAACATTAGCGAGATTAGTTAAAACACTGAAAAAAATCCTGCTGCATTTAAGAGAGGTGATGTTACTCTGCCACCAGGGAAAAGCACTAGTTTACTAATGACGTGATTGTTATTTACAAAGAGTAAAATAATAAGGATAATAATAAAGTCATGTGTCTTTGGCTAGTCCGTCTTCAATATTTATTTAAAATAAATGGATGTAATTTTGTTACATTATAAGCAAATAGAAATGAGGTGCAAATAGATAAGTTATGAAAAGCAGCAGGAAGAAAAGCGAGTTCACAAAGTTCAGCATCTCGTAATACGAGATAATTGATCTCGCACCCTAGAACAGTCTGGCTGTAGCCAGCAAAGATCGACATCAAAGTTGAGGCAGGGGCTCACCGGATAAAATCACCTACCTTGGTTGGGTTGTTCTGTAAACCACAATGTATATTCTTGATTGTGCCATGCTCTCTTTTGGTGGCTTGCGTACCTAGAGGAAAACAATTCGAGTGAATGGAGAAGAAACGGATTAGAAAAACAGGAAATATAAGCTTACTTGAAGGTAGAAGCCATTCTACACGTTGTGTCTGTTGCCAATTTTTCCTCATTCCAGAAACTAAACGGAGAAAATAAAGTAATGAAGTCCTAATGTTTTAGGCCTGTTGTGTACGTGCTTGTACGTGCAACGATTGTGTATGTGTCTGTATGTGTGAGTTTTTACCACCCTACATCTAAATTTTATAAATAACCGATATATATTTCTTTTAACACCGTTATTATTATGCAAGATACCTTTGTTGAGAGACTTAGAAACGTCTATTCGTATGATAAACTCATTACATCAACTGAAAACATGAACCTTTTGTTGAAATGAGATTTTTCGTGGACTTTCTTTTGAAGGAATTTATCAAAATATACCCGTAAGTCTATTCTAACTTTAATACGAAACTATGTGTGTTCTAGATATGACACACAGTGTGACTTGTGTGTGACGCCAAACATAATCTGGGGAGTAACCTTTCACAGTTATTACTCCCAGGTTCATTCTAACAGGTCGTCATGTTAACATTAAACATGTTAACATTAATTATTTGTCTATTTTTTTTATTGATTGGCACTTACGTCAAGGATCAAATTGCAGGACCTGTACGCTCAGTCTATCCTTTCAAAGGTATTATTGTCTGATACCTGTTTCTTTATTAATTCATTCAATGTCAATTGTCTTAATTTTCAATTCCCCGTAAATTCTAGTTCTACATTATCAAACAAAATTAAGTATTTGAAGACAACTTTAAAAACACTAAAATATTCGGATAATCAATTTTAGAAGTTAGATCAGATTTTTTAGAGCATTCAAAAGAACATTTTCTTAACAAAATCATTAAGATTTTATTCTTTGATCTACGTTGCCTACAAACATCGTGCAGTATATTTGTGATTGAAATCTACGTTATAGTTACCAATTGAGTATATTTTCTTTAATTATTAGCTATAAAACAAGTGTCAAAAAACTTGACTTTTCAATGGCACCTGGCACAATAATTTTCATAGTTGACATTTTCTTAAAACGTCATATTTCTCCCTCACTCTAGATTATATTTCTTCTTAGGGAATGGTAGAATGTATTTTAATATTTCAGCCATTTCCACTTCAAGACCAAAAGCGGAAGAGTGACAATAATCCGATTTTATATTCATTTCAATTTTATATATGCATTTAAAAAACATTATTAACGTTAGTAAAATATACTTTGTTTTGTTTCAAAGATCTATTGTGGTGGACGGCGTCTGAGATAATAGAAAATTACTTTATACAACTGCACATGGCCATTTTTATTTGTTTCATAACATGAGAAGTGATAGATCTAACAATTCAGTATGGTGTGTAGAGTGTACCTGAGATGACAAAACTAACATTCCCAACAGAATATGAGAACATTTGCATTCTTTCATAATGTAAGAAGAAATAGATTTGTGAAATTATATTGACATGAGGAAGCTATAACCCAGATAAGGGACAACAAACAAATAGAAATTCATAGAAAATGTTTAAGAGCAGATTCTTAAATAAAAATATATTTTATATGCAGTTTCTTTAAATGTGGTATAAATTTGAATGTCGCCTTTGTTTTCTCTGGTTAAATAACTTCTATCAGTATAAGATTTTGCAATTCCCCATAAAATACAATGAAATAGAAAAAATGGAATTTATCAAAAATGAAAACGGAAAAAGAAAAATTTAAAACAGAAAAAATATACCATGATATATTGTACATATCCCCCCCATATATATATATATATATATATATATATATATATATATATATATATATATATATATATATTATGCTTTTTTATGAATGTAAAGCAGGCCTATCAGCTGTATTGCCTTTTATTGTTTTAATCGGTGAAAATCAAGCTCTCTTTTCATGAAAATTTTGGCCTGCTATCTCGCCCTTCCAGGATATTATGGGCTTTTGAATCCTTGGGCTTCAGATTTCTGTTATAACCATATTGATACTATTTACCAACCCCTCCGCTCGGGCAGGATATGATACAAGGTCAATTTTTTTTAAGCGGAGTTTAACAGGTTTGAATTCAGAGTTTTCCTTCTCCTAGACTAGTTGCCTAACCAAGGCTGAAGAACCTAGTCGGTCCTACTATTTACCCATAGCTGGAGGGAGAATAATTTGATTCATACCTTCCCCAAGGGTATTAGTGCTATGTGAAATGCAATCAGTCTCGTTCAGGATTTGTACTCGTGTCGCCGTGTCCATTTCCCACGACGATAACGACTACACCACGGGCACCTTCAAACCATATTGATATAGCTTTGCTTATACTTTCTTGCACTCGTTAGCACTTTTCACATATTAATTTTCTTTTCTTTTTTGTGGTGTGGGGTATATTTTAACATAATTTCTTTTTACATTTCCTTGAGATTTACTAAGCTTATTTCTTTGAGGCAAAAATTAAACAAACAAAATACAGAAAATTTTGTTGAGATAATTCTTTAAGATGGAGAGTACCGTTTGCCTTGAGAGTGTAATGGGTATTTTAAGCTTAGTGTCAAAGTGTTTTCCCCTCCACCATAGTTTAGTTTCAGTATTTGTCGTTCTTACCACCGTCTAGCCGAGTGTGGCACGAGGCCTTTTTAGCTAGGTCTAGGTACAGAGCCGTATCCCAGACTCGTCCGGTTGCTCCAAAAATACCTCGGGCCCCGTCGGTATTCCCCTAAAAAGGGCGCCCCAGGTGTCAGGCGATAAACCTTGAACTCTCTTGGAGGGTTAGAGCCTAGAGGAACGGCCCACTGAGGTTCGAGTTTAGAAGTTGTATTTGTTGACTTTCCATAGTTATTTAAATAGAATATAAAATACAATGTTAAAACTTTTAAAATAGTATGATATAACACTTAAAATTATCTAAATAAGAATGTTTTTAAAATACATAAATGTAGAAAAACTATAATCATTTTAATATATTATCCTTGGACATCGCAGGGGTTTTTTAACACAGTTTAGGATATAACATTAAAACTTTTAAAATAAAACATTAAAATGTATTGAACAAAATATTTTTAAAACGAATAAAGTTATAATCATTTTAACATCTTTTGACTGTACACATTTTTCAAAATTGGACACATAATTATTATTAACATATCTGTAGATATTTTTTAAAAAAAGTACGTTACCATAGCATCAGGATCTTTCAATATTAAGTTTCATTTATGGGTCAGAAGACCTCACTGAAAATTATTTGTATTTGGTAGGAAGATTTAAAAGCATAAAACTAAGTGCTAATTATTTGTATTTGATAGAAATACTCCAAAATATAATTATGTGAACACAAAGTTTTTTCATTCCATCTCGAAATAATGTTTTTTCACTGAAGTCTGAGTGACAGTAAGTCTTTTTAGGTTATAAGGGCTCTTTCAAAAATCTTAGCTAATTTTTGTTATGGTGTAGGATGAATGGTTTCAATTCTGCATCTATTCTCCACTTTATCGTGTCTACTTTCCAAGTTTTTGGAGACTGTTCCAAGAACTCCAACTAACATTGTTATCACTGTCACCTTCATGTAACACAACTTTTCCAGCTCTTTAGAAAGTTCCTGGTACTTGTTCAGCTTTTAGGTTCCTTACATTTTCTCTCTGTAGTTTGCTGACACAGAAAAACCACTCAATGACAAGTCCTTTTTTTTTTTTTTTTTAAATTAGAACTAGGTCTGGTCTTGATTGTGGGGTCAGTTTACATCTCAAAACTCCAGAGAATTTTATTTGTTTCATTTTAAGTGACAGCTTCTTGTGTGAGAATAAAGCTTTTAATAGTATTGAGAAAGTTTAATTGAATCACACAGTAGCTAGGGGATCACCTTCCCGCACCCACTCACGTCTATTTTTGCAATACGTTGATGCATTCACTTATTATATGATTAAGTGTTTAATCTCTATTACCACATAAACTACACTCCTTCTAGTTCTTCTTCTTCTTCTTCTTCTTCTTCTTCTTCTTCTTCTTCGTAGTAGTAGTAGTAGTAGTAGTAGTAGTAGTAGTAGTAATATTTCTCTCAGAGTTTTTTTTTTTTTTTTTACACTAGAATTTACCGGAGATACTTCCCTTGAGCCAGAATAATTGCAAATCTCCTTATCTCCCCTTCTGATTATTCTATCCGATCTTAACAATTCTGTTGTCTGGATGGTCTCAATAATCTGACTCGTTTCAATTTCCTCCCATTTTTTCCATGCCTTTGGAGTCCGTTCCAAGGACACAAACCACAATTGGTATTATATCCAAATGCATTTTTGTAGTTCTCGGACAAGGTACAAGTTTCCACATATCTTTTCACTTTATTTGATTTTCACTGTGTGGTACAACGAAACGGTAAAATCTTCTGGACGGCTATTTTTTTCTTGTTAAATGACACATGGTCTGATCTTCCGGTAAAGATTTGGTGACCTGTTTATATCCCACAATGCTGGAGGGTGTCACATTCTCTCGAACGAATTATGGTTTGAGCAAATACCACTCGGTAATATGGTAAAATTTTAATCGCTCGTACAATTACAGGTAGCTTATTTTTTCCACCCAGTCGACTTGCATTATTTTCGTGCAAGTTTTCAGCAATTGCATATAATGTGATGAGCCGTTTCATTTCTTTTTCACAATAACCTTAACTTTTCGCTTTAATATAATTGGTATTGATGGCGTTATTTTCTGCTGCTATAAGAAATTATTCAGTTTTTTCCGGACATTAATTGTTTTTAACGAAGGTAAGGTCATCTTGTATGTAATCTTGACTGTTTATAGCTTAAAATATCCGTTCAGTAGTTTTTCCCCCCAATTTCTTAGTTTTTGGTGTTCTTCAGTTTGTTTTTATGTTATCAATGCTATTACTGGCTGCTGTAATTAGCTTGTTTCTTTTTTAAATTTTTTTTAAAATTTTTTTTTAGAGTATTCCTCGATCTTTCGTTATAATTCATCTATACAGCCGTCCTTCTCTTGACACATATAATCTCTATCATTTCTCAGATGTAAGGCCCAGTATTAATTTTCATTTGTCTGAATTCCTCCTTTGTCCATTTTAAGAACGGTCTCGAGTATCTTACCAGTGAGACTACTCAGGTATTTATTCTTTAAATGTGATTTCTGCCTTTGAGATTAGTTTCCATAAATTATATTGATCTTCTTAGATATTCTTTATCTTTTATTGTCCTTTTTTTTCTAATTTCTTGATAAGATGATTTCCACTTCCAATATACTTTAGTCCTTATAATTCTCATTCGCTGCAGGTATTCCGATTATTTCTTGGCTTCGTATTTCTGTTCATTCTGTACTTACACTTTTCTCATTTTTCATTATTATTATTTACTCTTGAGAGTTTTTCGCATCAGTTTTGGTTCATGGTCTTTCACTGGAGTTTGAGTGACAGCAAGTCTCAAGTCACTAAGACTTTTCTCGGTATTCTGATCGTTCTCGATAATATTGTAGTTTGGATAATCTCCACTCATCCTCCTATCTCCAAATAATTATCATTATCATTATTATTATTATGAGAGTTTTTTCATATCAGCGTTAGCTGATGGTCTTTCACTGGAGTTTGACTCTAGGCAAATATCCTCAAGTTTCCAGGACTCTTCTCAGTATCCGGGTGGTTCTCAACAATGCTATAGTTTGGATGGTCTCCAATTGTCCGCCAACTTGAAAGTCTTCCAGCAACCTTTAATAGTCCTTTAGTTACTGAACCGAATGCACCAATCACGACGGGTATAATCGTTACCTTCATGTTCCATAGTTTTTTTCAATCCCCTTGCAATGTCGACCTACTAATCGTTCTTTTCACTTTCTTTCAGTTTTATTCTGTGGTCAGCCAGTAAAGCAAAGTCCACAATCTTGCAAGTTCGCAATGGATTTTGAGTGACAGCAAGTCTCTTTAAGTCTCCAGGACTCTTCTCAGTATTTCGACCGATCTTAATAATGATTTAGTTAAGATGATCTCCTCTCGTTTTCTTATTTCCAAGCCCTCGAATCCCTGTAAAAGGAAGTGAAGTCGGCGACCGTAGTCGAGGGAGACCAGAAGGCTCTCTTTTCAATAGCTACTACACCGAGGTGTAGGGAAGAGCACTACTCCTTTCCCAGTATTGCTCCACTTTACCCTTGATACGTACCCTATATTGCTAAGTGTTAAACAAGGAGGTATCTAGTACCTTTTTAAAAGTCTTTGATATGACTCGACCTGGGATTGAATTCAGGTCTCCCGGACCATTGGCGAACACTCTATCCTCTAGGCCAATGATCCAATCCCTGTAACAATATAATTAGTTTGCAAAATTATTTTCATACGTCAATGTTTGCATTTTTGATTGATTATTTTGAAAAAAAACAGCCGTGAAAACGGCTACTAATGGCGAGTTTCATCATATAATTTGTTATCCGTTTGAAATAAGACAAGTTTATTAGTATATTGAAAAGAAATTTTCGAGTACGATTGTATAAACCATCGACCACCGATAAGAAATATACATACATTATTGTCTTTTTTTCTAAATGTATATGTAACTTCAGAAACAAAGATAAAATACACCTATAACAAGAAGAAAAGCAAGACAAACAACACCGGAATAAAAGGATACATGTGAAGCATCGCGTGCTTAAACGAACAAATGGCCACCAAAGTTCACTAACAAAATATTCTAAATAGAAAACCAAAACTCGTGTAAAAATGGAGATAGAAATCACTACTTCGCTTCACATCGTCATGGCTAGTGTTCAACTATTGCTTTTCCGGTTTTCTATACCACATCTACTCTCACTGTTCCTCGGCCTGAGCTTCCCTCAGCCAATCAGAATCTGTCACAGATTTACTAATGATACTTTTCTATTTTTAACCCGGACGTCTCCTACTCTTCCGGCCTAGACTGAGGGTCCCCACGCTTGTCGCCTTCCCATCCTTATCTCCATTATAGCCTTTCTCTCGATCTGTCTCTTTGCTTGTTACAATTCTCTTTCTCACAGATGTTCCTTTCTTTCCACCGGCCCGTGGTTGACCAGCAAACCTAGCAAGGAAACAAATCACAATCATTTTGAGTCCATAATTATTTTACATTAGTAGAAGGAAAAATGTATTTAACTAACTTTAATCCGCTAAAATAGTGACCTTGTATCAACCCTGCTGGTGTTTCAAGTGTTGGATAAATACATACAATAGAATTCTTTACGAATGACTGGCCTTAGATGGTTACACTAGAAATTTCTTTTCGAACTTGTTTCAATTTTTTCAAATGTAAATTTGAATTACATTACATTATGCTTGTAAGTCATTGAATTACTTTAATGAGCTATAAGTCCAATCCTCACGAGCTGTTCTATAATTACCAATTCATACAAAATCTAAAGTACTCTCACCTTTTGGGCACATTGCGCGGTGCGATACTTATTAATTTAGTGGAGCACTCTAGTAGTCGTGAGCAGTTCTCACGAAGTCTTTCATATTTATAGCCTTGCACTATTGTTACTATGTAACTAGTAAAATACCAATAATTTTTTATCAAATGTATGTTTCATTCTGCGTAATTGACAATAATCTTTGTTTTTTCTTTATTCATTTAATGACAAATCAGCATTCGTGAGTTAATTAATGCGTAAACCATCTTTTTAGGGGTAGGGTTATGATAGCATTTAACCCCTAGCTAGGACGGATAAGGGACTTCATACCTTTCCCATGGGTATTAGTCCGAAAGTTAGGAAAATAGCAAGACTGCAGTTCAAAGTCGCTTGATACGATGTCACAGTTCAAAATGTTGGTCGCTATGCCAGGAGGTATCACCGAAAAAAATGCTGGTCACTATGCCAGGAGGTATCCCTGAAAAACATGCTAGTCACTATGCCAGTAGGTATACCCACAAAACACGCTGGTCACTATGCCATGAGGTATCCTCCAAAACACGTTGGTCACTATGCCAGTAGGTATACCCCCAAAACACGTTGGTCACTATGCCAGTAGGTATACCCCCAAAACACGTTTGTCACTATACCAGTAGATATACCCCCAAAACACGTTGGTCACGATGCCAGGAGGTATACCACCAAAACACGTTGGTCACTATGCCAGGAGGTATCCCCCAAAACACGTTGGTCACTATGCTAGGTGGTATACAACCAAAACACGTTGGTCACTATGCCAGGAGGTATACCCCAAAACACATTGGTCACTATGCCAGAAGCTATCCCCCAAAGCACTACGACACCTGTTTCCTATGTTCCTAAGTTTTTGAGCTAACCATGAATGAGCTAATTCAGTAAACTTCTGAATATTAACTTAGTTTTTCGACAGAAACCTTCCTTTAAGTCTATTAAAAAAAAGGACTATATATAAATTTATGTTTTGTCTATAAATTATCCCGCATAAACTTAGTTTTTTTGTCCTAAAACGACCCTATATCAATTTATGTATTTGACCGAAATTTATTCTACTTAAATTGAGGTTTTCGTCTAAAACTGTCCCTATATAAATTAAGAATTTCGTTCAAAACTCCACTGTATGAATTTAATTTCTCATTCAAAAAGTTTTCTTTGGATTGAGCTTTATATATACTCATTAAACTTACAGCCATTGTTTAAATTCATAGTTTTAATTTCTATCCCCATATTTAAAATATTTCTTATTTTTCTAAGAATTTTTGGAACCACGCCTTTATTAATCCGATTTAACAAAGTAAGTGGAATTATCTCGACGGGACTCGTCTTGGAATGTGTAAATTCTATAAAAATGTACCATATATATATATATGTTCAGTAATAATGTAAAAAAATTTTAGTATATTTCTATATTGTTGTGAGAAATTTGTCCGAATCTGTTAAATAAATATTCAAGACAAAATTCCGCTTAGTGCACCTGTCGAAGTGTGTTATACATTATACTTGTATTTTGGTCTGGATAATATTTGACAGCTACTCGTCTAAAGCGAGTATAAAACCTAAGAAGATATAAACTAAATGTATAAAAATCCTGTTTAAAGCCGAAGATAGTTGTAGATTTCCCGCTTCTGACAGATTATTGTTGTTGGACATTAGAAATACCGGATTTCGAATACTAATTTCCAAGTTGATTTAAAAAGAAATGCAGTTGGTTTCTTACCGTATTTTCTTTTAGTCGTGTAAATCTTAACCCCATTATAGATATTTTCAGGAAACTTTACTTTAATGTAATGGTAGAAAAATCCAACAAACAATTACTAAAGTAATGAGATCCATTTTTCTGATATGATTTCAGACAATATCATAGACCACAAGCGAAATCATATTGATTGGAAAATTTTTTTCAGGCTGCATCATTGTTGTTTTGTTTATTCATTTACCGTCAGTAGTAATCGAGTTGTGATACAGTCTACGTTTAAAAATAATGACTTGATAATGTGCTATATATTTGAAAACAAAATGTTTATCGGAATAATAATGATATATTATTTGCATAAAAATTAAAAAAGACCCTAATAAATAAATGCGTTGGGAAATTAATGTTCATTTTCATTTTTATGTTTTCAATTTGATTATAATCTTTTTTGTGGATTACTTTATTTTAATACGGCTGCGGTGGACGCATAAAAAGAAATAATCACTATTTTTTAATCTGCTATCAAATTTGTTCATTCAGTACTAGTTAACCAATGAGAAAACAGTGGATACCACACGTGACGTAATGTTTATTAGGCATATCCTAACAAATTACCAACGAATTTGAGTCTTTCCGTTGTTTCATTGATCCGGCTTGGTACAACAATTAAATGAAGTTAAATAAGTTAGCAACGAAACAAAACTTAACGAAAAAAAATTAAAACTTCATTTTCTGAAATACACTGTATATATTTTGAAATAGATTCATTTTTGTTTTTATTTAAAAGTATCAAATAATGTCCAGAGTAGAGTATTCACGTGGGCTTAAATTGGATATTTCTTCGGAACAGTTAATCTAGGTCTGAGTGTTGTATATTGACCTCCAACCCGACCAAACATGCCATTCCAAAGACGGCGGAAGTTGCATATTCCATAGGCGTGGGCGAGCTTGGCAGACAATATGAGACAGGGTTAAAATCCTGCGCTACAGTCACAAACTGATGCACCGGAAAAGAGTGACCTGTGAACTGCATGAGAGTTATTTCCGCTCGATGACGATCAAACATTACATTCCAAAGACGGCGGAAGTGCATATTCTGATGGCCAGTTATGGGAAGAGATTGAGTGGTCGTTGAACTATTATATAACTCAGTGCACAGGAAATTCAACCAATTTGGGGATCAGGAGAGATGAAGAAATGATGCCTTAGAGAAAACTGCACCCAGCAGAAAGCTGGGCCCCCGGGCCTCCGGTTGAGCAACCTTGGAGAACGAGAAGACACACTGCTATGTCCGGAGGAACTGGGGAGGTCAATATGTTGCAGTTCTGTTCGGTCTCCAACTCCCTCTCACACACAACCATTTCAAATAAAGTGAGATGTATATTTTTCTAAGAACTGTGTCGCTCGTCTTTATTGTGTTCCATGTTTCTGCATGTATATCTCTATATTTGCATATGTATTATGTGGCTATGCGACATGAGTACACCATTATACATAGGTGAGTAAATTCTAATATGTATTTGGACTGGAACCAGCTTTGATAAGGTTTGGCATCAGTTGCTTTTCAAGAAAACTTAAGTAGAGGGTATCTGAGTGCCAAATAGCAACTGGTTCAAAAAGTTAGCTATGAAATATCTAATTGCTGGTAATTTATTTTCCTTTTTTTTTACAACTGGCCATGATGTTATTGTTATGCAAAGCACGGGTAATTTTATTAATAATGGGACTAAATTATTTTGAAAAATGTGGAAACGCGTTTAGGTTGTCGTCGTCGAAAACGAAATCTATGGCCTTCGTTCCATATCCGGAGGACAATGTTTGGATTTCCCTTTGTGTCGATACAACTGGGAAAGGCATGATTACAAAATTTCTCCAGCCAGCAGTGCGTAAATAGTATGGATGACTGGCTTCTTTTTCATTGATTAGACAAGAAGCCAAAAAGAAAAAAAAATCTTAAATAAACCAGCTCTAGAGTAAGTTGTTGTTAGCGACCGTAGTCGAGAGTGAACCGAAGGCTCCCTTTTCAATAGTTACAACACCGAGGTGTAGAGGAGTGCACAACTCTTTTCCGTAGATTTCTCCACTTTACCTTTGATACATACCTTATAATGCTGAGTGTTAAGCAAGGAGGTATCAAGTATCATTTTTATAAACTCTTTGGTATGACTCGACTAGGGATTGAACCTCGGTTTCACGGACCATTGGTGAACACTCAACCCAATAGCGAAAGGTTGGTTGGGTTATATGGTATATCAACCATTGTAGGTTATTTATTACCAAATTCTCTATATACATATATACTAAATATATATGATTTGGCTGGTTTGAGTTTTACGGACTCCGTGGTGTTTTCAATAAGTTTCCAGACGTTTTTGAACAACCATTTCAACTTGGCGTAGACTCTTGAAAATTCAGCATGCTATTTCTATACATCCTATGAGATGACTGACCAATATTTATGATTTCAGGTTCAAATGAACAGCTACAACAGCAATTGGAATACACCCTACCAAAGCCTGATTGTCACAGCTGGTGAATTTCAAAAATGCAATCTGGACGTGAGGAAGAACGATATGCAATAAAATTCTGTTTTAAACGTTGAAAAAATGCCACAGAAACATATGGAATGCTTCAGTCTGCTTTTTGACCATCTTCCATGAATCAAGCATCAATTTTTGAGTGGCATACGAGATTCAAGGAAGGCAGAGAGTCTGTGAGGGATAATAACAGGCGTGGGAGAAGTAAGGAAGTCAATACACCAGAGTTGATTGTCCAAAGGGTTAGGGTTAGGGCTAGGGTTACTATGTTGATGTTTTAAAGGAGTTCAGGAAGAGATTCCGTCGGGTCAGTGGCTATCCCACCAGGACAATGAACCAGTCCACAAATTCAAGGTTGTCACAGACTATTTGACCAAGATGGACATCAAGACAGTTCCTCAGCCTCCCAAAAGTCCAGATCTTGCTCCCTCTGACTTTTGCTTATTCCCTAAGCTCAGAGGCTGTCGTTATGAGACAATTCAAGAAATGAAAGAGGCTGTGACAATGGTCATTGACACGCTCACACTAGAGGACTTCCCTGGGGCCTTCCAGAGGTTTTTGAAACGGTAAAAGAAGTGCATTGCAGCCGGAGGAGATTACGTCGACGGGGATTAGAGTTTCATTCGTGTACTATCAATAAAAGTGCCCATACGAAAAATGTCTATAAACTTAGTTAATGATCATCGTATTAATTAATTGTGGTTATTTAATGCCAGATCCTCTTTATCTATAAATATTGAATATGTATTTGTCAACAAATTTGGTTTATAACATTATAAAACAAGCCTGAGCTCATTTTTTATTTGCACATAGTTAAGGAGTTTCAAGTATTGTTATGCAAGTATGCAGGTTACTATTAAACATTATCCATGTGTTGTACACATAGTTTGTCGTTAATTTCACTTTTAAATGAGTTTTTTGTACTCGTCTGCAAACAAATTAATTCTATTGTTTCACACAGTTAAATGTTTTTATTATTGCTCTCTAATACTTATGATTCTAATCAACATTTATCATTTGTTTGCACTCAGTGAACTGGTTAAAACTAATTATTCTATTTAACAATATTCCTTTATTTGCTCAGTCAGATAGTTTTAATTATTGCTACGTTATACTAATATTTCAATTTCGGCAAATAGTGAACGAGCTTCATATATTTCTGTTTAATACAAATAATTCGATTCAGTATTACTCATTCGTTTGCATACAGTTAAATGCCATGTATGTTTCATAATTCTATTAAACATCAGTCATTTGTTTGCGCATAATTAAATGATCAATCAGTTCTATTTTTAACGATTCAGTTCAGCAGAAGTCATTTGTTTGCACACAGTTTAAATGCTAAGCAATTCTATTTGACCCATAATTAAGACGCTCTGAGTCAGATTGAACCTTGCAGCAATGGCAGTAAAGGGATACTCCACATTCCCCAAAGCTCCATGACTGGAGCCTCACAATCAGATGGCCTTGAATCATATCCCGGACACTCGTGGGGGGCTTAACTTTCTGCATAGATTCAGTCGGTGATTCTACAACGCCAGCCTATTGTTTTGGAGGAACTCTGTAAATACATAAAAAATTCTCCTAGAGAATTTTAACATAAATAAATATATAACTATATACCAATAGAATTCTAACAAAATAATATATCCTTTTTTTCAAATTTACTTCCTTATCAGTCAGAGGAATGATATGATTTGAAAATCATTGAAATCTCCGAAATGAACCGATTGATTGAATTCAATATTTTTCATATGCGATAGATTTTCCATTAAAATGTGATTGAGAGCAAACCACTCGTTTTCCTATTCATTATGACCAGCTTGATACAGAATAAGATTATTCTCAATCTTATTCTTTGCTAACTGAGGCACATGGTCTAACCCTTATTTCTATGGACATAGCGAACCAATTTAAATTCTGGATGAACATGTTTGTGTTTTTAAAGGGAAGACATGCATCCCTCCCAAGTAATGAATCAATTGTAGGACAGACCAGACTCTTTGGCCTTGTTACGACAACCAATCTTGAAGAAAAAAGTCTGAATTAAAACCAGCTGTACTTGCTAACAAATTGACCTTGTATTAAATTTTGCCCATCAAAGAGTTTCTGAGTAACAATGTATTAAATGAGTTAAAAACTAATTTTAAATTCAAAACACTTTCGAGTCCGTTGAAAACTTTTCTCCCAAAAAAGTGAAATCGGTAATTCGACGGGTGAAGAGCACTAGCAACTGCAAGTAGTTTATAGCCTTGTGTCGTACCGGGTTCAGTTTCATTTATTAAGAAACAATTTGTAAAATCTGCGAAAAATCAATTTTGAAAAAATAAAACACTTTCATCTGAACATTGCAAGAAGTCAGCATATTTAAGCAGATATCTTTGAAGCTCTGCGTGATCTTGCTTCCCTAAAATCAACTAACCAATAAACAGTGATCATCAAGAATGCAGAAGTCAGCTGGAAGTAACGAGAAACATGCTACTAACAAGACGTTCATCTTTATTTTGCTGAGAAAAAATCTTACTCGTTCTACTGCCGATTATTTGACAAGTATTGGAAATTGAGAGCATCTCAATTTGTTTTGTTTTTTTCTTCCTTTGCGTCAGTTTGTACTGATCTATACTTAAATGTATGACCAAAATAACAGTGACAGAGGTTAAGTTGATACACAAAGACGAAAAAGCAAAATAAAACAGAACGAAAGAATTTGGAAGTTTAAAAAAATAGTTTATTGATAGACGAGCGCAAATAATCAATGAAGGAATTATAACGCAGATATAATCTCATGACTTAACAAGAAGACAGCAGCTACCATCTTCGTGGACAACGATTACGAGGAAAATCAGTCTAAAACAAATAACAAGCATAGTAACCGTCAAAAATTAGGGGATTGTTTATGCATGTTTCGGGACTGGTGCCTCGAATCAAAGTATCAGTGCGTTTTTTTAAAGATCACATATTCGCTGATCAGTTGTCAGTCATGGATCGGATTAGTTTTTGAGTATTCTACTTAACTTATGGCTTCCTTATTTAGTTTCACAAGTATTTTTCCTTCGTATTTTTGTTTTAAATTTTGATTGTATGATGTAGATGTCGTCCCTCAGTGATATTAGTGCTCAACTGATGAGCCAGAACGAAAGTTCAATCACTAAAACACTCACGTTAGATTCGAAAGATGATCACGCACGAGACTTGGGGATTTTTAAAAAGGTGGAGCTGGTGAGTTTCCAGGAGAGCGACAAATGACGACATAAATTTTACGAATAGTGAAACTGATACCCCTGTTGATGTAAGGCTACTATTTCCTAAAGAATAAGTCTTTTCTTGATTGACTTAAAACCATCACAACATGTCTTTCTACAGTAAGAGCGGTACAGAGATAATTTATAACATCGACATTATTGGGAGTGGAATTTTTTGTGACTGGGTATTTAACTCTTTACCTTATATAGAATCGTCGTCTTCATTTATATTGTTTCAGTCTCCGCTAAATTTTTTTCCAGACCCCCGAACCCTACACCTGTGCTTTTTTGCCTCAACTTTCTCAGTTTCTCATTTCTACGACCATTGGGAACAGCACATGTATTAGATAATAATAGATATGAATCCCTCTCCAAATATAATACAAACTCACATCCCCATATGCCAGTCAGAATATTGGTTAAACGTGTCAGTGGCATTTCCAACTCAATGGGCAACATTGTCCGTTTCATGGACATTTGGATTCAGTCCCACCAATTTGTAAAAAATATAATAAAGCGGACAATGTTTACGTACTTACAGGCCAGAATTTATCCAGGAAATCAATTATGACTTCTAAATAAGCCTAAATGAGAATATAATTTTTATTCGACTTTTACATACACGTAAAGGTGTTTCTGGTTGATTTTTCTTTAGTTTTTTTTTTTAACTACATGTAAATATAAACTTCGGAGTAATATTGACAGCTATTAACAGTATCAAACAAAAATGAAATAATTTTTTTCGCCTATTAATGGAACTATACAAGACATTGACCTGATATTCATACAGGAATAAACTTGAAACACAAAATATTTACAATTTAAAGAATGTTTTGAATGAGGAAATTTCGAAATAGCTGAGTCAGAAAGGAATGAAATCACTTTAAAGACAGAAAATATTGGTCCTTTATATATATATATATATATATATATATATATATTATCAGAATATCTCAGGAAACTATATGGTTATTCTATCTTAAATTAGCATAGATCTAAGATAAAAAAAAAGGGACTCTACAGATTTTACAAACTCAATGATTAATTTGTACGCAGAAATTTTATCACTAATTTTTCGATAAAATTGTTGACTTCAAAGCACCTTAACTTTTCAGTTATATATAATTGAAACAAAATCTAAAAAAAAATTTTGTTATCTCAAAATTACTGGATGAACAATCGGGACATGTTCTGTAACACTAATCATCTTCAAAAAACACACTGATTGGTCCTTGTCTATCACGCAACTACAGCACTGCACAATTCTAAATGACAATACATCCGAAAAATTATCTCCCCTTTTAACGGCGATATAACTGCTTTTTTTGTGATAGTTACTCTCTAGTCATGATAAAGGTATATTTTGTTGGGCTTACGTATTATTATAAGTATTACTATTAAATTTTCCTTGTGTTTTCGTTCATTTTTTTTTCTGTGCTATTTGATTTTATTACCACAATTTGGGGTCAGTATTCGGGTCAGTATTCTTAAGATTACGAATCACAACTCATACATTAGCAGCATACAAGCTCTTGCAGAATTCTTCCAAACTAATTTTTAGTCGGACATTCAAGAAAACAAACATTTCCGTGTTATATCTGGATTCGATGTATTCTACGTGTGTATATAAACCAGATTTGAGAGTTAGGTTACAGTTCTAGAACTCTAAGGTATGTTAGGGCTAACGTCTCATTAAAATTACACACACACACACACACACACACACACACACACACATATATATATATATATATATGTGTGTGATTTTAATTTTTAATTTTTATACTTATACTATAACACTGGTGGTATGAAAAAACCCAAATGATTCAATCTGTAAATAAAAAATAAAAAAACATTACGCACTCTTATATCAGAGGAAAATATTCAATAAAAAAAGAAAAGACTAAAATAGTTTATACTATAATCAACCACAACCGTAATGTCTAGCCAAAAGAAAAGCAACGATAGACTTGCCCAGTCTGATACGTAAAAGTGCTCAATATACAAAATAGAGCAAAAAGAGAATACCTGAAGAGCAAGAATAATTCTGATAAAAAAGGGTTGTCACAAACGACATTTTATTGATAAAGAGGCCAAATTAAAGAAAAAAAAATGCATTAAAAATTCATTTGTTAAGTAAATATACTTTTTTTTATGTCTACAAGCATTACGTTTCTCAGATCTATAGTTAAATAATTAATGAGGGTTATTGTAAGAAACTATGGATAATTTTTAATCCAGGCAATATTTATCACCAGCCCTATATTTACGGCATTTTCACTATCTCCCATTATAATACAGGATCTATTTCTTGCTTCTTTTTAATTTCTCACTCTTACACTGTTCCTGTGTCTTTATTTCTAGAACAAATCTATTTCTATGGCTGTAATATTGTTTTTTGAAAGTTCTTTGTGTAGAATACACGAATAGTTTTTATTTTATAATTACTTCTATTATTATAACTACTCTAATTGGGTCTGCCGATATACACCTCCACCTTATACACTATGCATTTATACTGGCATTTGCCATTAAGCGAACAAGCGGCCTTATTAATGTAGTTGCATTTAGGGAACTCAGTTTATTGTATATTCTTCAGCTTTTTAGTGTTATTTTATTGATCAAATTGCAAAGTTGGGAATGCAACTATAGCTTAATTCATCGGTAATTTTGTTTGATATTTTGTATTGCTTGTTAGGTGGAGGAAATTCTTCTTTAATTTGAAAAATTCCTTCCGTAATTTATTAGCTACCACCATATTATATGGCGGCATGAACCATAGAAATACCCTTGCCGTATTGCTCCACTATTACGTAAATCATATATTTCATCGGTGGTTTTATAAACAAGGTAGGTGAAACCTAGGTAGGTAGGTTCTGGATCTTCTGGTATATATATATATATATATATATATATATATATCACTCAATAAGTCCCGGGCTTAAAGTAATAAAACAACTTTTAGGCAACTTTCGACTTTATTTATCGACATAGTCTCCTTGTAGGATGATAAACCGATTCTTAAGCTTCTCTAACAAGTCGATGCTTTTTTTTGTAGAACGATTTGTCTTTTTCATCAAAATACGCCTCAGTTTCCGATATAACATCCTCACTGGACCAAAATCTCTTTCCCTGTAGGATTCTTTTGCGGTCCGCAAACACCCAGTAGTTGCTAGGGGCAAGATCTGTAGAATAGAGTGTTTGCAGAAGCTATTCAAAATGCAATTCATGTAGTTTTGCCATCGTTGAAATCGACTTGTGATACGGTGCGTTGTCTTTGAGATCGTTTTTTGGCGATTTCTTCCATCAAACACCCCAAAAAGGCAATACAATATTTGCTATTGATTTTTATTCTTTTCTAAAGGTAATCAATGATCATTTTGTTCATACTTTGCGCATCCCAGGATACGGAGGCCAAAACCTTGCCTGCTGATGTTTGCGTCTTTGGTCGCTTCGGACGGCTTTCTCCTGCTGCTGTCCTATCAGCTGACTGGCTATTTGACTCCAGACTGAAGTGATGGTTTCATGTTTCATCCATTGTCACATATTTACCTAAAAACACCTTTTGTTGCATTGAAACAGTTGCAAACAACGCTCTGAATCGTCGACGTGCTGTTATTTTTTATTGATTGTGAGCAAACGCAGCACCAGCACTCACTTTGAACACAGCTTTCTCGTTGAGAAATGCTCATGCAAAATGGTGAATACACTGCCTTTTGACATCTTCACCTCCTCTGCTATCTCACCCAACTTCAATTTACCATCGGCCAAAACATGTTTGTGGAGATTTTTGTTGTTTTCAGGGAAAACTGCCGAAATTGGGTGACCTGAGCGTTCAGCATAATTCGTGTCTGTACGACTGTGTTTAAAGTCAGGACACCACCTCCTTGCTAGCGTTTCCAATGGACCGAATAACACTTATCAAGATATTGCCTAGCTTGAACAAAATTTTTCCCATCAGAAAGCAATCTTTTATCAATACCAAATTCAGATTTGTCCATTGTTTTGAAAATCAGCAACAGTATCTTCACTTAAATAAGTGTACTTTGTAAACTAATTATACAGTTGGGCTCAAATTTTGGCACATGCCATTTGAATGTTAGTAATTTATAAAAAAAAATTCATGGATTTTTTTTGTTTGTGGCACCATCTATATGTCAGACCCGGGACTTATTGAGTGATGTGTTATATATAATTTAGCTTGTTTTCTTTGTTTAACAACGTATAAGCCTTGATGGGTTAATTAATACCGAATGCATCCTCTTAGAAGAACTGTAATGGTATTGTTCAATTCATAGCCGGGATATAAGGGGTCTATACTTTTTCCAAGGGTTTTAGGCTAAAAGAGAACATAATAGTACGATTTGAATTCAAACTATCTTACTAAGATGACACACTTCAGCACTGTAGCCTCTACATCTCGGGTAATCTTCTATATATATATATATATATATATATAGAGAGAGAGAGAGAGAGAGAGAAAGCAAAGGAGAGAGAGACAGACTGACAGACAGACGAATCGACTATGAAATGTTAAGTCTTTTATTTTAGAGAAGATATAGAAGAAAAAGTACGAATGCTGTGATTGTCGGAAGCGTTGATGTTGCATAATTTGGCAGGAAGTCAACTCTCTGCCTCCATGGTCCAATCTCAACCCTCAACTGACTCTTTTTCAAAATTCTCAAATTTTCACGACCATCTCTTCCTGGCATGACATCATCCACACTTCAGAATCATTTCCTGTCTGGTTTTGTTAATGATAATGGTGATTGTCATATCCTTTGCACACGAGCGTAAACTGCACCAATTGACTATACAACTGGGATCTTAACCTGAATAGTTCAAAGCCCAACAAAACTGAATGATAAAATATAATTAACGAAAAATGATGAATATAAAAAAATCATTCCTTAATTATTTAACATATTCGGGCTGTCAAAGAGGAAATTTTTATTGAAAAACTTCGAATATCATATGAATAATGTAAATGTATTTGAAATTATTTTACTTTAGTAAACAAAGTAAATTATATCATCAATGAAATAAATTAAAATCATAAAGAAAATGATTGATCATCAGCAAATTTGTACAGAAACGCTTCGTTATATATTTCAATAAAATTTAACTTTTTATGATCAGATTTTAAGGTAACACCGCACAGTAATCATTGAGTTCAATACTTTTATACGGGATATACAAGACCATAATAATAATAATAAAAGACAAGTTTTTCACTATATGTTCTATGATTCTATTTCCCATGCTGAAACAAACTAATTTATCAAATTCTGTCTTCATTTCAAAATCCGAGTCACATCGTTGTTAATATATTTTGCAGTATGTAACCCAGGCTTTTTTGACAAAATTTATACGGTTTCAAGTTAATAATGAAACATTTGCTGTCGGAAGAGGCCAGCACTCTTCAAATCGAATCAGTGGCATTTCCACCAGGACAATGTACCCATCCCCAACTCCAAACTTGTCACAGACTATTTGACCAACATGGGCATCAAGACAATTTCTCACCCTCCCTATAGTCCAGACCTTGCTCCCTGTGACTTTTGCTTATTCCCTAAGCTTAGAGGCTGTCGTTATGAGACAATTTAGGAGATGAAAGAGGCTGTGACAAAGGCCATTAACACATTCCCACAAGAGGACTTCCATGGGGCCTTCCAGAAGTTGTTGGGACTGTACAACAAGTGCATTGCAGTCGGCGGAGATTACGTCAAAGGGGGCTAGTGTTTCAGGTGTTTACTATAAATAAAATGCCCATCCGAAAAAAAGCCTGGAAACTTATTTAATGATCCTCGCATATATATATATATATATATATATATATATATATATATATATATATATCAAAGATTCTCCATAAACCGGTTACAGCATTGTGTTTGCTTCTCCCGATGCCAAGTGAACCCTGTCATTATTTTACCATAATTGATTGGTTATCAACTGTAACCTCATCAGTCAATAGATCTAAGAAATATCACCGAATAAATTTGTTCTATTAATTCTTAAATTGTCCGAAACAAAGTTAAAATGTGTGGAAGAAAATTAAAAAAAGTGTTTGTCGACTTTCTTACGAGGTAACGTTATTCTTTAAAAATCGGCATATAATTTACAACCTTTTGCTTGAGCTTGAACTCTGCAAACTTTTACCGGTTTAAAACATGCAAATGTGTAAGTTGCGAGGCAAACATAAGTGCAGCCATCATGATAATTGTTAGGTTAGCAGATTCCCTTTATGCCAAGTCTATTATGGGACTGAACGGTATTTTTTCAGCCCACGGTAATTTTTATATCAGAATTGGTCAAAAATAGTATTCTGATGCCACAAATAGAGAAATTTTGTACGTAAAGGCCTCACTGCGTTGATCGATATGCAAAAGATTTTTTTGTATATTTAAAGAATCTTCAAAGAATATCATCTGAAATAACGATTTACGGGAAAACGTTATGGATCTCCAAAAAGAGATAAAGAAAAATATGACTATTATTTATAGTATATATTCTCTGCTCAATACAGACTTCGCTATTTACACAGTCATTGTAACAAAGAACCCGTAGATGTATTATTTTATCTTTTTTTTTTTATTAAACTGACGCCCCAACCAGTCCAGCTCTGTAATTGATTTAAGAAAATATAGCAAAAAAGTGATTACACTGGGCCCACCATTGGCTACTGGCATAAAAACTCGTAATTTACTGCAAATCGTGTAAGATCTTTGTTTTAGTTTTTTTAAGAAATTATGTTTTTTTTTAGAAATATACTCTTATTTAACCATATTAGTGTACTTCTTTTTCCTCTTTAGATTCTTATAGACTCCTTGTTAAACATATGACCACAGCATCATCACCCTGTTGCAGTGGTTCCAATCGCAAGTTTATATTCAAATAATTCCTCAACCATTGGAGGTATGTTTGACAAGGTCATTTTATACGGTATACTGCTGGATTTAATGCAGAGTTTTCCTTCTCCAAGACTGTTTTTCTACCCAAGATTAGATATCAATTTTACATGATTATTTCCGAATATACTTTAATTTGACCATGTTTATGTTCTACTTCCATTGTTTAGACTCCAGTTAACTACATTTTTAGAATTGGTGAGTGTTAGGATCACGTTATTTGGGTCAATTCAGAATGTTTTTATACTGTGACCCCCCAATAGTGAAAACTTGCCAACCTTCGATAAGGTTTATCACTCATCAAGAACTTTGACGGCTCTTTAATTGCAATGTTACTCTTATCATTGCAAAACCCAAAAGAAAACTTTCGCCTAATTTCTGAACTTACGGATTCACTGGGAAGAGTTCGTCTCTGTTGGAATAAGATATAAAATCAAGAATATTTTTAAAGCTTGCACTAATTCTTGACCATTAACATTTTTTCTTAATGATTTCTAAATGAATTTATGAGAAAAACTATTTTTATACTCAAAATCAACCACAACATGATCGGTTGTTCATTATATGTTATATAACTTATGAAATTGATTTTTGGTTTGTTCCTAGTGACCCCGCGTGCTTTGACAAGCTGTCACTTTGTGATTAGTAAACAGGGCAGTTGGGTCCACACAGGTGTGTAACAGGAAGGAGACCACATGATGAGAACCACGCAGTCAGATTTAGACAGAGACCCGAGAATCGCAGTAGAGCAAGGGACATGCAGCCGATCAGAGGCGTCTCTGACTAGCTTGCAAGGGGGTGCAAGCGATGGCACCCCTGGCTCCCGGAAGAAGATATGAGAAGAAGAAGTCCTCTCTGTGAGTATATAATCTCTCCATCTATCTCTCAACTAACAACTAACTATGGGCCCTTTTCGAGAATAAAAGGAGAGATATATTTTTATAAAGAAGTGTTTTATTCGTTCATTGATGTTCCGCTTATATTTGTATTACGGCTATACAACATATAAACCAAGTGTTACAAAAGGAAAATAAAGGATGTGGATTCCATGAATCTATAATATAAGCTAGAACCCCAAACAAAATCAAGCCTAGTCGGCTGGTGCAGTAGAGCACACCGACTGCATATTTGCTGAGGGGTAAGACTTCACCAATGAGTGTCCTGGATATGAAGCTAAACAATCTGATTGAGAGGCTCCAGTAATGCTGAAGCTTTGGGAAATATGGAGTACCCCTTTATTACCATCACTCCCAGGTCTACTCTGACCCGGAGTGACAGCCCCTGAGAGGTTCCTACTCTATGGGTAAAATAGAACTATCTGACTTTTAAACTGTGTACTTTGGCATTTAAACTGAGTACAAACAAATGACTCATGCTTGATTGAATAGTTAGAAATAGAACTGTTTGATTTTTTAAACTTATGTAAACAAATAACCAATGTTTAATTGAATCAATAGAGATACATAACAATACTTGGAATCACTTATCTGTGTACAAACGCATAAGTAATGTTGATTAGAATTATTGAATACTGATATTTGAAACAGTTTAATTGCGTGTTTAAATTGAAATATTGGTATAGCATAACAATACATGAAAGCACTTCACTGTGTGCAAACAAACGATTAATATTGAATAGAATTATTAGTGTAACAACAATAATTAAAACAATTTAACTATGTAGAAACAATTGCTTTATTAGTGTGCAAAGAAATTAGTTGTAACTCATTTATAAATGAAATTTCAGGTTAATAAATGACTGATAATAAATTAGGATTGAAGTAGCAAGACTTGAAAACCATCAAATTGAGCAAAAAATATTCTCCGGCTCGTTTAAAAATATAATCTGAAAATTATTTACAAATCTTATCTTTAATCCATATGTACTTAGAGGATTTGGCATTAAATAATCTAAATGGTTGAAATGCTATAAAACCCAACCAATCCAATCGAATTCAAACTAAAACGTATTGATTGATTGATTGATTGATTTAACGGCATGTCAACCCGTATAGTGTTTATGGAATCATGTTCATTGTATATTATTTTTTGCATTTCTTGTATAATTCTTTATTGCTGGTTATTTTTATTAAATACGACCCATTCGAATAATTAAAAACATATCTATTTGACTTATCTATGAGACCCTAAGATGTACTACCATTAGGATAAATAATACAAATATATTTCCTCTGAAATATTTACGACGATTTTCGACTGTAAAACTATTGCCAATGTTTTTACATTATACAAATTGTATCTGCTTTCGTCCAATACCGTTTATGATTATCTCTACCTGACGAGAATACATTCTTTATTCTAAAGAGAATATAAAGTAGAAACCATTCAGAATACATGTGTATAACTAATCTATTTGGAATGCTTCCATTATGACATCACTAGTAAGTACATTTACAGCAGTCTCTATATTACTTGCCTTTATTTTTAACCACTCACATATATTGTGGCAAGTTTTACAATGCGCAATATACATTTGTTAATTTATGAAACTTGTTAATTTTATGCTTCAATCGACGATTAATCATCAAAGACACGTTTCAAACTGAAATATTCATTTACCTAAAGTCATGTCCAATTTGAATTCGATTGGCCAACGTAGAAATGAGGAAATAATAACTTTTTTTTCAGATTTGTGAAAATGAACTATTAAAATTTCTGTGACGCAGCATAAAATATGCATTTCCTACTCTCTCTCTCTCTCTCTCTCTCTCTCTCTCTTTCTCTCTCTCTCTCTCTCTCTGTATATATATATATGTGTGTGTGTCTGTGTACTTTCTTTCCCCTATCTTCTTTCTTCCCCCCTTATTCTTTCTACTGTCTATCTCCTCACATCCTCCGATCCTCTTTATTCTTCCTCTCCTACCTTCTTTAAGTTCTCTTTCTCTCTCTTTCACTTACTCTCTCTGTCTCCTCTCTCTCTCTCTCTCTCTCTCGTCCACTTATTCTTTCCTTTCTCTCCCTAATTAAACTTCTTGCTCCCATTCTCTTTCTATCTCACTCTCTATCTTTCTGTCTCTCAATCTGTACATCTCTCTCTCTCTCTCTTTCTCTCTCTTTCTCTCTCTCTATCTCTATCTCATGCATCAGCAGGATTTAAGCAAAATGCATGGAGAAAACGGTAGATTGAGAATACAACACAATGCAATAGACTGTTTCGAAAAGAGTCCTAGCTGTAACGCCCCACAAAACAGCTGTTTTACGACCACTTACGTCTCATCTCACAAATCCTCCAAGACGAACAACACATGCAGGGCAGTTCTAGAAAAGTGAAGATGAAGCCATAAGTAATGTTCTCTTATGGACTATTATGCATGGACACTTTAATACTGACCATCCAACAAAGACTTGCATCAATTCTGTGCAGATACTGGAGGCAGTCTAGAGGACCTGCTTGGGTTGATGGCCGCTAGTTACCGATGACAAGAGAGTCATCGCCGGTACTTGATGATGATGTATGTACACCCAGCATATATATATATATATATATATATATATATATATGTGTTTGTGTGTGTGTGTGTGTGTGTGTGTGTGTGTGTGTGCAGGTGGTGTATGGATGCATATATATATTGTTTTACCTCATATTTTTGTTATTTAATATTCTTTTAAAAGTATTTTGGAAGCGTGATAATCTGTTTTATTGACAAAACGATTCAAGACCAGTCCAGGATTTAATTTTAGCTTGAAATGGCCATTCCTTACAACGGAAGCTTTGACATTTAAAATATAAGCCCTACAGTTATTGATACTTAAGAAAGAAAATTAAATGTTATAATCATAGTTTTTACAGTACGACACAAGCTAATAGCAAGTGTAGGTTATATGGTGATAGCGATGAAATATTAATCATATAATGAGGGAACGCAGTGAACAGGAACAAACTAATAAAAACAAGATGGCGTAACTGATTGAGGGAGGTAATTTACACAGAATCCTGCAAGAGACGTAAATGTGACCATACTTACACAGTGTTAAAGCTCAAATCATAATAATCATGGAAAATTAAATAATCTGGAATTTTGATATGCCCACGATCCTAACTCCTGACCAGAAAACTAGACCTGAGGTTTATGAACAAGAAAAAAGAACTTACTATCCATTTTATTTTGCTGTTCAAGCAGATGCCGGATTAAGAATGAAAGAACGCGAAAATATGTGCAAACACATTGATTTTACCAGAGAACTGAAAAGAGAAAAAGTGATGATGATATCAAATTAAATAAATGCACTGGAAACGGCCCATAAGAACCTAGAAAAGACATTGAGTTAACAGGAGATCACAAGGAGAATTAAGACCATCCAGTCCACAATTGTAAAAATCAGCTATGCGTAATCTACATTTTCTTTTTTTATGTAGAGGAATTATATTGTGAATTGAATTACCATGATCAGAAAATCCGACAAACACTTGCGTACGACATACGGAAACACTGAGCAGCTGTTTCGACCTTATTAGGTCTCATCAGAAGTGTATACTGTGATCTCCACCATTGGAGATCAAACCAGCGACCATAGCGGAGGTGCCCGTGGGGTAATGGTTACCGCCGTAGGATATGGACACGGCGACACGAGTTCAAATCCTGGACGAGACTAATTGCATTTCCCATAGCACTAATACCCTTGGGAAAGGTATGAATCCAATAATTCTCCCTCCAGCTATGGGTAAATAGTACGGCAGACTAGGTTCTTCAGCTTTGGTGAGGCAACTAGTCTAGGAGAAGGAAAACTCTGAATTCAAACCTGTTAAACTTTGCTTAATGATTGACCTTGTGTCACATCCTGCCCGAGCGGAGGGGTTCGGTAAATATGATCAAACCAGTGACCATAGAGCCTAAAATATACAACTGAGCCATCATTCCATATCACACATAAGTGACATCAAATTAACTAGCCATGGTAATTGCGTGGCTAACATACTAATAGGAATTCTGGAGAACTGAGGAGATTTGCTGTCACGCAAAGTTCTGTAAAGAACCACTTGTAAAGCTGGTGTGAAATAATATGGAGTTTAAAAAAACGTTAAATGACACATTTTCAGTGGCATAAAAGCTAAAAAATGAACTAAAAATTCTTAAAACTTATATCCAGAGAGTTAGACACACTCAAACCCATAATCAATGAATGCAAAAGAAAGTAAGCCCAAAAATACTCCAAGAGACATCTCAACTTGATAGAGATGGTAATCCACTGGCAACTGTACAAATAATTATACTTTGAGGATATAGGACAATTATGACATAATGTTCACGGGGAATTTGAAATAAAACCTCAAATACATGACAGAATCCAGATTTCTTTCTTGTTAACAAGAAGGGAAAAATTGACAGCCGACAAACTAAGTGAAATTATAAGAAAGCAAGCATTAAACTTCATAATTCATAATTCCGCCTTGCAGGAGATCTGAAAAAAATCAGACCACCTAACTCCCCCGTCTCTCTCTCTCTCTCTCTCAATTTCTCTCTCTCTCTCAATCTCTCTCTCTCTCTCTCTCAATATCTCTCTCTCTCAATTTCTCTCTCTCTCTCTCAATATATCTCTCTCTCTCTCAACATCTCTACCTCTCCGTCCATTATTTAACGACTAGTCTTATCTCTCCAATATATTAACTCAATCCCTCCACTTTATTCTCTCCTTGTCTTTTTCTCTGTCTCTATCTCTCTCACGACATTCTCTCTCTCTCTCTCTCTCTCTCTCTCAATCACACACACACAAACACACACACACACAATGGTCAGAAATACGTTCTAACTAGCATAAAGCAGGATATAGTCATTTAGACGTAGATTTAAGTTCAATCTAAAAACATTGTAGATGACTCCAAAAGATTTGGATGGGTCCAATGATGGTAAAATAGCTCGGGAATATTATTCTCTTCGTTCTGATTAGAAAAGAACATTCAAATTTATTGGTAAGATCCAGACCCGGAAGACCTGGGTTCAATCCCAGGTCGAGTCATACCAAAGACTCAAAAAATGGTACTTGATGCCTCCTTGCTTTACACTCAGCATTATAAGGTACGGATCAAGGGTAAAATGAAGCAATGGTGTAGTAGCTATCGAAAAGGGAGCCTTCGGGTCACCCTCGACTATGGTCGCCAACTTTACTTACTTTATATCTCAAGCAAACTGAGAAACATTCAGTTTTTATCGTAACCCATGAAATACAAGAGAAAAATCCACACAGGAAAGATTTAGAACAAACTCAAGTACCCCCTTCCACGGAATATGTTTTGGTTTTTCTCTGATAAGAAAAACTTCTGCCAAGATCAGATAGTGAACTCACATAACAATCATTGTCTTGCTCTGCCCCGACATGATGTGCCGATATTGATTAAAACCAAACGTCCAGTCCACTTCATGCTCATTGGGGTTGTTAGTTTCGATGATGATGTCATGCCTATACTTATTTTCCCGTATTGCCTCAGACTAAACACAGAGGCCTACATCGAGCTCCCGAGGGACTTAGTATTGCTTTGGATCGAGAGGATGGCTACTAAAAGACTAAAGCTCGTAAATAAACTCAGTAACGTACCACACGAACAGGAGGAGCAAGTCTTGTGTGTAAGACAATTTATACGATCAGATGATCCTAAATATCTGGCCGCCTTACTCACCTAATTCCTTTGATTATTATTCAAGTGGTATGGTTAAGAGAGAAACCAACAACACTGTGTAAGACCAAATATTAACTGAAGGCAGCATTTACAAACTTAATGACGTCTAAAGTTTGTGGTTGAAGCCAATGGTGCTTCTTTTGAAAGAATTTTAATTATAAATATTTTCAAGTAAGTTTGGTGAATGTATTTGAAAAGGATAGATGTCAGTGTTATTTTCCAACTAACTAATCGCACACACACACACACGCACACACTATATATATATATATATATATATATATATATATAGAGAGAGAGAGAGAGAGTTGCCTGAATTTTGTGGGGTTTGCTAAATCTTCATAAGAAATTTCTCATAATTTCTTTGTCTGAAGATGCAGATACTTTGAAATATAAAGTCTGCTGAAATAAATATAATTACAAAAAAGTATGAGTAATTTTTAAAGGTTTTTCTTTCATATACATATATATATATATATATATATATATATATATATATATATATAATTTTTCTGTTTCATTTCCAGACAAACCAAATCAATTTCTGGAGCCTGCTTCGATCCTACAAAACTCTTGGGAACTTGCTGCCCGGCTATTAAGACAATGTTTGATCGGGTAGAGATCGATGCTTTCATTTTTAACGTATAATGAAACAGTAATTTAAAAAACAGCGAATGATTCCAAATATTTTAGATTCCAGGGAACTGAAGAACCTGATAAAGATTGAGACTCTCTACACAACAGCAATGTGGTAATCCGCTGCAATACTACAAGAGCTTCCAGAGAACTAAGAATCCATGATCTCAGATGGATTTCACTGAAGACCAATAATTTCAACATGGATTAAAATTCTTGAACTATACAATGCACAACGCAGCACCTGTCCTAGAAAATGACACACACAAGACGCCTATGGGACTTTGACATACAAACGAATCACCTAACCTCGGCCAGAAGACCAGATCTTATAATAATCAACAAAAAAAAAAAAAAAAAGAAAAGAAAACTGTTGACATTGCTGTCCCGGCTGACCACAGAATAAAACTGAAAGAATGTGAAAAGAGAGATATGTACCTCGACCTTGCCTGGGAATTGGAAAAACTGGGGAATATGAAGGAGATAATTATACCAATTATGATTGGTGCTTTTAGCACGGGATCTAAAGGATAATTAAAGGGCCTGGAGGATATGGAAGTTGGCAGCCGAGTGGAGACCATACAAAGAACAGCATTATTGAAAAGGGCCAGAATACTTAGAAGAATCCTGGAGACTTGAGGAGACTGACTGTCAGTCAATCTCCAGTGAAAGACCATCAGCTTACGCTGATGTGAAAACCTCTAATGAGTAAATAATAATAATAATAATAATAATAATAATAAGAGATGGAGTAAGAGGACTTGCTGGTATTGAAGACGGCGTCGACGTATCGATACAACTCGAAAACTACATACAAAAGCGATGAGGACGACTGATTACAGTCATCAGAAACAATACTAACGACACGAGAGCCAGCGGAACGAGCGTGACTAGAAAACAAAAGTGGGGACAAAAACAACTATATTGACGCTTTAAGCGTCAATATAGTGACATCTCGAAGAGAGAAAATGTGAACGGGGATAAAAAAGGAAAGATTAAGAGAGAGACAGAACTCTCCTAATAGCAGCACAAAACAACGCCATAAGGACTAACCATACCAAACAGAGGATAGATAAGACAAAACAAAACAGCAGATGTCGGGTATGCGGTGATAGAGATGGAGCCAAATATAACATAATAAGCAAATGCAGCAAATTAGCACAGAAATAGTATCATACTAGGCAGGACTGTAAGAAATTTCAATTTGACCATAGGAACAAATGGTATTTGCACAACCCAGAATCTGTGTGGAGAATGACACACACAAACTCCTAAGGGATTTCGAGATACAAACGGATTACCAAATCTCTTCCAGACGACCAGATCTTATAATAATCAACAAAAAGGAGAGAACTTGCAGGATTGAGAACTTTGCTGTCCCGGTGGACCACGAAATAAAATTTAAAGGGTGGAAAAAGAGGGATAAGTACTTCGAAGTTGCTAGGGATCTGAAAAAGCTGTGGAACATAAAAGTGACGATTATACTAATTCTAATTAGTGCTCTTCGTACAGAGAGTAAAGGATTGGTACAAGGACTGGAGGACTCGGAAATAACAGGGCGAGTGGAGACTGTCCAAAATACAGCATTGTTGAGATCAGTCAGAATACTAAGAAGAGTCTTGGAGACGTGAGGAGACTTGGTGTCACTCAAACTCCAGAAGAAAACCATCGGCTAACGCATTAGCAACATTCATATCAATATAGAAATAAATCTGTTGTTAAATAATATGAACAAACAAACTTTGACATTGACCAAGAGCAAACTGATTGTCATATAATACTAAATTACGAGACACCAGGTTGTATTTTATTTCTTTCCGGTGAAAATCTGTAATTAACGTACTTTAAATTAGACTAATTAATTGAGTGAAAAAACAAAGAAATCGTGTTGACTAAATGGCACCTGTGCTTTTCTGTGTCTAGAGAAACAGATTTTAATCAAATTCCTAAAAAAACGAGAATTAGGTGTTCACGTATGTGGAAGTTGAAATAATGTACTTTGAGGAATCAAACTGCGATTGATAACAGTTGGAAATCCTTTAGATACAAGAAGACACATCGCCGAAAAGAATGGTAACAGTAAGAACTTGCTTAAGATTATTTATAATCTCAATCTTGTTTGAGCAAACTCCAGCATTCTTACCCAGTTCAGTTCGAATAAAATTTAATTAAAATGTGTCATCAATATAAACAAACACATGTTTATCAGTCTTGGATTGTCTGCGTAAAAGTTTTATATTTGTTATGTATATGTACTGGATTCTGTTGAATGTCTTAGAATGATATATTTTTGATTATCATATCGGAAAAATAGCTTCTCATCGAGAAAGTCAGAGTTCTTCGATGTCGCAGTTTAGAAAGTTGTCCATTTGGCTATGGAGACTCCCTCTCAGACAATAATCATCAGTGGGTGTCCATGTTGCTGCAGGATATATCTAGTCGTGTGGAGTTTAAATTTCGAAACGTCAAAAATGTAAACGAATTAATTATTTTGCTAAAATGATTATTCTCAATTAATATGCCGTCACTAATTAGACTTAAAAGAGTGTTTCAAGAGATTAAAGTAATTATATACCGTTATTAGTTTGTAAAGACTAACATTCCAAATCAAAAAAAAAAAAAACATCGAAATTTTTAATTCGATACATCTCTAAAATGTAATTCATTTATCTTATTTTAATTTTTATCTTTATTTCTTCTACTGGTTTTAGATCCGCAAAAAGGTCAGTCAATATTTTAACGGAGTAATATCTAAAACACTCACTTTTCGGGAAAATACTGGATCATCAGAAGTATATATATATATATATATATAAAAGACAAAATATGGCCTGTCGACTGGGGCTGTAGAATACACCGACTGCTTCTATGCAAAGGGGTAGGACTCCCCCAACCAATGTCGTGGATATAACACAAATCTGTGTACTTGTGCTAAACTGTATAGCTTGAAATAGAACTGTTTCGACATTTCAACTACGTACTTATGCTAAACTGAATTGTTTGATGGAACTGTTTCTGCACGCTAAACTGAATTAGAACTGTTTTTTTTTTTCATTGAAACTGTACTTACGTTAAACTGAATTCTACGAAATAGAACTGTTTTGACACTTAACTGTGGATAAAGAAAATCTATGATTTTACTATACTGAATTGTTTTAATTAGAACTGCTCATTAAAATCGAATAGCGTGAAATATAAATATTTTGACAATTAAATTGTGCACTAATACGAAACAGATTTATTTGAAATAGAACTGTTTATTTGTATAAAAATGAATTAGGTATTAAATAACCCACAAATATTGATATACCATAAAACTCAAACAAACAAACAAGACGAACTATTCAGAGAATTAAATCTTTATCTGAAATTTGCCAACTTATCGGATTAGTCGTAGTATAATTGCTTTTTAATGTTTAACTGAGAAAAAATGTCAAAAAGAAAATGGAAAACAAAAAAGAAATTGTGATCTTTAACCTTATTTGTGTTCGATTTATAACAAGACTGGTGTCATTTTAATGTTTTCGAACAGCGTTTTTTATATAATTCGAAATTTTTGTTATAACACAAATAGCTTTTTTTCTTTGAATATTTGGAATATGTTGTCTTCAATTTCAAATGATGAACTCGATAATATGGAAATCTTTTTGCACAACTGCATTATGATTGACCTACTACAAAATGCATAAAAACAAAAGCCCTTAATATTTATTAACAAAATATTATAATACTCTGTTTGGAATAAAATCTAAATTTCAAATTAAAATCGATGACATTCACTTAAAATTTTACCAACTAATTCAACAAAGCTGATTATTGAAAGAAAATTAAACAAACTCCATATCTCGAGACAAAACTTTCTAGCCGAAACTTTATCAAAGGAATAAATACCTGTCCTGTACCTCTTGTAAGATATTCCGGACCCTTTCTCAAGTAGACCAGAGATGAACTTAAATAAATGGACCAAAGAACAAGAAAACTAATGACAATGCATAAAACAGAGACGATGTTCACAGACTATATTTATCAAGAAAAGAGGGAGGAAGAGGACTAACCAGCATTGAAGACTACGTTGACGCATCGATACGACGACTCAAACACTACATAGAAAAACATGAAGGAGGACGGATTTCACCCACCAGAAACGATACTGATAACACGATGGACAAGAGAATGACAATAACTAGGAAACAAAAATAGAAGGAAAACAACGCTATGTGCGTTTTAAACGACTAATAAACATCTCACATGAAAAAACCTGGACATGGCTAAGTAAAGGAAACTTTAAGAGAGAAACAGAATCTCTCCTAATAGCAAAACAACGTCGTAAGAACAAATCATATCAAAGCGAGAATAGATAAGACGCAACAAAATAACAAATGTAGGCTATGCGGCGACAGAGATGAAAACATCAATCATATAATAAGTGAATGTAGCAAATTAGCGAAGAAGGAATATAAGTATTGACAGGATTGGATCGGCAAGGTGATCCACTGGGAAATGTGCAAGAAAATTTATTTTGACCATACTATGCCAACAAATGGTATATGCACAACCCAACACCTATCCAAGAAAATAACACACATAAACTCCTATGGGACTTTGTTTTACAAACGGATTACTTAATCGCCGCCAGAAGACCAAACCTAATAATAATCAACAAAAAAAAAGAGAAATTGCAAAATTGTCGACTTTGCTGTCTCGGCGGACCGCAGTATAAAACTGAAAGAATGTGAAAAGAAGGATAAGTACCTTGACCTTACTAGGGAATTGAAAAAAACTATGGAACATGCAGGTGATAATTATACCATTTTTAACTACGTTTTTGTACAGTAACGATATTATTACTATTGGGACTGGAGGACTTGGAAGTTAGTGGACGCGTTGAGACCATCCAAACTACTGCATTATTCAGAACAGCTAGAATACTGAGAAGAGTCCTAGAGACTTGAGGAGATTTACTGTCACTCAAACTCTAGAGAAAGACCGTCAGCTAAGGCCGATGTGAAAAACTCTAATGAGTAAATAATAATATTGAGAAGAGTTCTGGAGACTTGAGGAGAGTTATTGTCACTCAGACTTCAATCAAGGATCATCAGCGTTAGCTGATTTAAAAAACTCTCAAATAATAATCATAATAATAATAATAATAATAAAGAAAAATGATAAAGATTAATAGTATTTTAACTAAACTGTCTTTAAATGCATGTTAGTGGTTACTTTGTCCTCGAATGTAAAATTTTGCTGGATATTATATGCTATTTAAATGAAAAGACGACCTTTAACTTGTAGCTTATTCTTTCAGGTCTATTATTTTAAAGGCAAGTTAAATGCCTTTTTATTTAGGAAGAAAATTGTCCGTAATTCAGTCGAATGTGTCTTTGAATCGATAAGTTATTATAAAATTCCAATATCTTCAAGATTGCCAGGGCCTGTAAGTAAGGTTAGATTACATTGTGTTCGGAACTAGATATAAAAAAGGAATAAGATGGCACTAAATTTCTTTGGGGATTAATCTCATCAATAAGTCGTTACTACTCGCTCTTCGCCTTAATTAGCATATGTTTAGATAACAGCCTTGAAATGCCTGTAGTCAAGCGAAGACAACCAGTTATCCAGTGTAGTATCAACAGAGAGTAATCATGGATTATGCTGAGTGAGAACTTATTCAAAGTGTGTTTTTTTTGTGTTTTTACCACACCCGCAAGCTAAAATCAGAAACCAAGGGAAGTAGTATAGTGGATGAGAACTATGACGGATAAACACTTCGGCGGACGAACGCCATACTTCACCAGATGCTGGGCGGATAAACCCTGACAGGCAACGGCCAGGATGAAACATTTCAGTCAGGAAACTTCTGCTACCCATCAACAAGTGTGGCGATATCTGATGAGGTATATATAACCATCACTTTTGTTCTGTTTTTCTTTCTGTGAACGGCTAAAGAGTTCTCTTATTTTAGAAAACTATGTCACGTCTGTGCCAGATGCGTAGATTTTAAATAACACCTGGGTCTGTTATAACCACAATATACCATACTTGATAAAAAGGTCAAATCTAAATATAACACAACGTGGGACCCAAGAAACAGACCAGGGTGTTTTGACAGGTTCTCTCCAGATAGCCAACATTGGAAAATGAATCATCATCCTGCGAATGTTGGCTGCTCTTTTTTTCAGTTACACGAACTACGATCCAAGGAACCACACAAATCAGAGACGAAAACGCAAAACATGAACAAGAGAAGACAACTAACTTCCACTGCACTGCTATTTTAGGAGCAACCCTACACTGGCAAGAATGCCCGAGTGGCCAGACAATAAGCCAAAAATTCGGGGATCAAGTTCGGATAATGATTAAGGGTGATTTGTTTTCCGACCTTGAAATACTAGAAATATGCCAGAAAGCAAATAATGAAAAAGATACTAATACAGTATCAGACACACTATATTTTGACAAACAAAAACAGTCTTACCGAAATAAACAACTAACTTCAGAAAATATAAAAACACCACACCCCAACAACATAGAGAAAACACTAAAACAAAAGCAAAATATGAATTTAGAAAATTTAAAGCGTATCATGAATGAACAAAAAATTGCCTTGCCACCACAAAGAAACATAGAATGGAGAACAATCAAGATGGAAATAAATTAAGTATAAACATATATACCAACAAAAAACATAATCGAATTAAATGCACAAGCAAAATTAGTTTCTGAGAGAATCGGAGTTCCCTTAAAGAGCCCGAACAAAAAATTAAAACCTGGATGGGACATTCGACTGGAAACACAGATGAGAAAAAAAACTACGAAAATAAACAAAAACGATAAAACAAAGGAAAAACGCAGAAACCTGATGGGGCAAACAGAAAAAAGGAACACAAGAAAAAATAACAATACAACTTGAGGTAATAAGCCACAAAGTACTGGCGAAAAAAGGAAGACTAAAAAGATATCGACAAAGGGTAAAGCAATATAGACAAAACGACATTCCAAAACAATGAAAGAAAATTCTACTAACAAGTTGGGGGAGATGACACAAACAACCGGATGCAAGAGAAAGGGAACAATTCTGGAGTAAATAGGACACAAGAACCAGAAAGTTACTCAAGAAAAACGATATATAGCAGAAACCTTATCAAAGGAATATACACCTGCGCTGTCCCACTCGTAAGATTTTCGGGATCATCAGAAAAGGACTTAATCAAATGCACCAGAGAACTATAAAACCAATGACCATGCATCTCAGAGATGACGCTGACAGACTTCATGTGCAAAAAAAGACATAGGAAAGGGAGTTGCCAGCATTGAAGACAGTGTTGACGCAACAACACAACGACTTGAAGACTTCATACAAAAGCGTGGAGGAAGAATGATTACATCAACCAGAAAAAATACTGACAACACGAGCACCAACAGAACGACTATAACTGGAGAAGAAAAAGTTGGCAAAGTAATCCATTGGAAATTTGACCATGCGAACAAATGGTATATGCACAACCCAACACTGGTACTGGAGAATGACACACACAAACTCATCAGGGATTTTGACATCCAAATGGATCTCTTAATCAAGGCCAGACGACCAGATCTAATAATAATCAACAAAAAAAGTACTTGCAAACGCTTATGTGAAGAACTCTAAAGGAATAATGATACTTATGATACGAATTACGGAACAGATCTACTGCTACATTGATAAGCCGTGGAATCTTCCCAACGAAAGTAGAACAAGACGGGAAAATTTAGCTATGGCCTGGATCGACTACAAAAAAAGCTTACGATATGGTCCTCCAAAGCTGGATACTACACTGTCTCAAGATGTATAAAATACCCGACCACATCGTACAGTTTATTGAGAAGACCATGCAAACCTGGAGAGTGGAATTGATAGCAGGAGGCCATAGCTTAGCAGAGGTAAAGATACAAAGAGGCGTATTCGAGAGGGATGCACTATCAGCAATACTATTTGTGATAGCCATGATGCCACTCAAGTACATCTTTATGGAAATGCACAGCCGGATACAAACTCAGTTAATCGCAAGAAAACATCAATCACTTGATGTACATGGACGAAATCAAACTTTTTGCCAAAAAACGAGAAAGAATTGGAAACCCTAATACAAACTGTGAGAATATACAGTCAATATATAGGAATGGAATTTAACAGAAAAATGTAGCATGCTAGTAGTGAAAAGAGGCAAACGACACACAACGGAAAGAGTCGAGCAACCAAGTCATGTAGTCATCAGAACGCCCGGAAAAAAGGAAACCTACAAATACTTGGGATAATGGTAGCTGACACTACCAAACAACAGAAAATGGAGAAAAAAATAAAAAGGAGTATCTCAGATGAGCCAGGAAATTTCTAGAGACAAAACTCTCTATCAGGAAGCTTGTCGAAAGGGAGAAATGGCAGGGCTGTCACCCTCATAAGGTTATATTGCAAAAAAGACGAAAAGAGGAATCACATAATAAGCGAACACAGGAAATTAGCACAAAAAGAGTATAAAACTAGGCACGACTGGATGGGAAAGGTGATTCACTGGGAATTGTGCAAGGAATTAAAGTTTGAGTATACGAACAAATGGTATATGTACAATCCAGAAACTGTTTTAGAGAATGAGACGCACAAACTCATTTGGGATTTTGAGATACAAACGGATCATCTAACGTTGAAGTGGACAATTCCTTCCTTTTTTTGGTGGGGGGCACTTTTTTATTGAGAATAAATGTTTTAGATAAAAAAATCAAATTACAATCACACTGCCTTGAAGATTGTTAAATAGGCCGAAACGTTAGCAAATTTTATATAAAGTATTCATCTTCTGAACATTTTGTTTTTGATATTTTATATCATGTAAGATCATATTTTGACTATCTTTAAACACTAGTTTGTTAGCCATTACTCTATGTGGAAGTCTTCTAGTAGGAAGTCTTGTTGTTTTACTTCCCAACAACTTGTTACAGGCGGATAACCTGGCAACAGATATCTAATTTTAGTAAAATTTAATCAAAATATCTTATTCACATTTACAATTTGCGTGTTTCTAACAATCCAGGAAAAGAAATGTACAAATCTTGAAGTCCAGAATTTTATTAATCCATGACACATATGTAAAAATATTTTCGACATAACTTCATTTAATCCGAGTAAAATTTGATCAACTTGGTTTATTTTTGTTACATTTGTCTTTCGATTAATCCAGTGTAAAATTACACTGTTGTAGTCAATATTTGGTTTGTTCTGAACAAAATTTAATCAAAATATTTCATTCATATTTACCGTTTGTTTGATTCGTTTTCTTTGCTTAATGACAAATCAAACTTTATACTCAAGCAATCCATGTAGAAGAAAAAACAGTTATATCATTAAACCCATTGCTGAGGCGGATTAAAGCGTTCATACCATCCCCAAATGTATTAGTCCGAACACAACTGCAGTCCAAACTGGTTTGCTATAAAATGTCGCAGTTCGGTACATTAACCATTACCCTACGGGGATTCCACCTTACTATTTCGATCAATATAAGGAGAGAAAAAACGTTATAGTTCAACTTGTCCCTCCAACATACGCTATTGCTTTTGTGATTTATGTGGACAACAATATATAAATAATTGACAAAAAATGTGGGAATGTCTACCAATAAATAAATATTAGCTTTACGTTTATTTTAAAGAGAAAATTGTTTTTTTCTCCCCAAATTTTGTTAGACTCATCGTCGATTGGTATTTAGGAATAATATTAATTGGCTCATTGGCCTAGTGGGTAGAGTGTTTGCCAATGGTCCGGGAGACCTGTGATCAATCCCAGGTCGTGTCATACCAAAGACTTTAAAAATGGTACTTGATACCTCCTCGCTTAACACTCAGCAATATAAGGTACGTATCAAGGATAAAGTGGAGTAACCCAGGGAAATGAATAGCGTCTCCCCTACACATCAGTGTAGTAGCTATTGAAAAGGGAGCCTTCAGGTCGCCCTCGACCACGGTCGCCAATTTTTTTTTAATGTTCATTTGAAAATTTGCGTAAATCGTATGTTGTGCAAGGTTTGGTGAGTCACAAAGTTTTGTAGAATATTTTTTATGTGTACCGTGTAGAAATTATTTTTTTTTAATGTTATGAAAAGTTGCTTCTTCAAAAATATATTTCTGATTATTGATGCAAGAAGGTAAGATCAAAAATGGATTAGCATTAATTTCATTATTTCTTTATTTTTATTACAATATTATGGTGTGTAAATGATCATTTTAAAGAATTGTTTATTACTCAATACAACATTATTGGAACTCTCTATTCATAAGTAAATTAATATGCAGCAGTCGAAAACTATGTTATTTTTATTTTTCGTCTCTAATTTTCAAAGCCATTGTTTTTTTACATGATATAGATATATCCTTGATACATAGTCTGGAGCAGGCAGCAGGTGGCATTCTCCATTTGAAAGCAGACAAAACGAAATAGATGTATTTTAATAAAAAAGGAAACTTCTCCACTCTTAATAGAGGTTGTTGGAAAGTCGTAGAAAAGTTCACCTACCTCGGTAGCATCAACTCATCTACTGAAAGTGACATCAATACGCACCTATCGAAGGCGTGGCAGGCTATCGATCATATGGCCGTCTTACAGCGGTTGTGTCAATACTACTGTACAGATGCACAACGTGGACGCTGACCAAAAGGCTGAGAGAAAGGGCTAGATGGGAACTGCACAAGAATAATGAACAAATTTTTGAAAAACACCCCACGAAACAACAGTTGTGCGGCCATCCACTTCATATATCTAAAACCATCCAATAAGAAGAACAAGATATACAGGACACTGATGGAGAAGCAAAGACGATATCATAAGTGATATTCTCCAATAGACCACTACACATGAAGGTGTCAGTGTAAGCTGACCAACAAGAACTTACCTAAAACAGATCTGTACGGAGACAGGAGGTAGTTTAGAAGACCTGCAGTGAGTGATGGATGATAGAGACGAATGGCGAGAGAGAGTCATCAAAAAATGGGAAAGCAGTACGCCTTGAAGTTGGAATATATATATATATATATATATATATATATATATATATATATATATATATATATATATATATGCGTGTGTGTGTGTATATATTTGGATGCGAATTTATATGTGTGTTTCTGCATTAATACTAATATTAAACGGCTAACATCACGTATTTTACGAATTATCTACATGCAATGCGTATTATACGTATCAAGAAATGACACCTCACATGGTCATCTGGGATGTGATTTGCATAATGATACTCGAAAGCAGGTTTATTGCATATATTTCCCTTTTTATTCAAGCTGTTGAAAATAAATAAAATTCTTAAACGATAGTTTAACACACATTGCCTCTATGAAGACTAAAATTCCAACATAAACACTCTGGAGGCAGCAACACCACAAAGCAGCTGCTGTATGGCAACCAGCCACCTATCACGTAAAATATCAAAATTAAACGAATCAGACATGCGGTACACTGCAGAAGTAGGGACGAGCTCATAAGTAATGTACTTCTGTGGACCCCTTCAAATGGTCGAGCAAAGGCAGGACGACCAGCTCGAACTTACATATAGCAGCTCTGTGCCGATACAGGATTTTAGCCTTGAAGATCTACCAGAAGCAATGGACAATAGGGAGGGGTGGCGAGAGAGGGTCAGGGGTCTCTGTGCTGATAGCACGACATGATGATGATGATGATGATGATCAAACACATTGCCACTGTCCTCATTTTCTCAGAGGATCACACAGATTTTCTTGGTGTAGGGTATTTGTATGGAAAATTCTTGAGAAGAAATCAGTCAGAACTCAAGACGTCTTTTTTATTTATTTATTCATTTATTTATTTATCCGTTTATTGGAATGACTACAAATTCTAACCATATCTTTAAAAAAATCTTACAGCCCATTTCTAACTTTGCTCTAACAAATGTAAATTCCTGTCGCAGCGAAAAGCAAATATGGCCAACAATACATATATATATATATATATATATATATATATATATATGTGTGTGTGTGTGTGTGTGCGTGTGTGTGTGCGTGTGTGTATTTGTGTCTGTCTGTCTCTCTGTGTGTCTGTGTCTCTGTGTGTCTCTGTGTGTGTATGTATATACTACCAGTCTTGCTTGCTCTTTGTTACGAGAGGAGTTGATATTTTTGACACAACTGTGACAAAGTAGCTGAAGGAAATGGAATTTACACATAGAATAGTCAGAAGAGAATCAGAAACAGCACAAAAACAGGAGAAAATGAGATAAGGTTTGTATGATCTAATGAGAAACTGTTATGGTGTGCTGACAAATGGATGAAAGTAATATTCAATCAATAACCTGCTCGGCCCAAAGCAACAATGCGGGAACTTTTGTCAGGTGCGGTTAAAAAATATTAAAGATTACTGCCTAAAGAAAAAAAGGAAATTTCCCAAGTCGTTCATGGTATGCAGTTGAATTTCATTTAAAGGACCAAGGGAGATGGCAATCATTACCTCAATATTCAATGCACATATTTACTCTAAAATCCCGGATAATATTCTCATTCTGTTGATATTAAATGAAATAAAAACTAAGTGAACATCCATTAAGTGTGTTAGCTCTGTCAGTTGGGTTTAGAGCATACTGACTATATCCTCAGATTAGGGGTTAGGACTTTAAAAGGGGGTGTCTTGAGTATATCAGTAAGCTATATCTGGTGTTGACAATACAGTTCTGCAACTTTAAAGAGGGGAGAAAATCTCTTCATTGACATTACTCTCAGCTTAACTCCGATCTGGAATAATTGTACTTGTTACGGTTCCATTTATGGTCAAAATGGATATACTTGCAGATTATTTGTATTAGATAGGGATTCTCGATATCTAATAGCCGTGTGCAGAATAAATATGAAACAATACAGAAAAGGAAAATTTGAACATGCCTCCGTATCTTTCAGCTTGATATGCCATTAAAATCAATCAAACAATCAATATAAAGATGTTAATTCTATAATTTTAACCCTATAGTAAGTAAAAATTAAAGCTGGTGACGGTAGTCGAGGGAGACCAGAAGGTTCCCTTTTCAATTACTAATACACCGAGGGGTAGGGAAGGGCGCTGCTCCTATCCCTGGATTGCTCCACTTTACCCTTGAAACGTACCTTATATTGCTGAGTGTTAAGCAAGGAGATATCAAGTACCACTTTTAAGTCTTTGGTATGACTCGACCTGGAATTGAACCCCGGTCTCCCAGACTATTGGCGAACACTCTACCCACCACAACTAATGAGCGAGTTTTTAGGAATCCTATCGTGATATCGCTTTCTACGGTAGCAAGAAGTTTATAAAGTGCTCGGTGCTTACCAGCCAAAGAATATTTAAATATAATATATCATTTTTTTTTATACTGCATGAATAAAAACCCAAGCAAAAAAATCCGAAAAAAGAGCTGATACTGAATGAAAATACTACTCCTTGAATATAAATCAGATATCTTGAAGTCATTAATTTATCTGCGATCAATCGCGAACAACCCCCACTCGCATTAGCATTAAACACAGTTCGCCTTACAAAAAGGCAATTTAGAGTAAAAGCATTTAGTTGTCGATCTCGGGACGCAGATCAACACGCAAAGTACGCAGCAAACTTCCGCAGAACCATCCATCACTTCTGGGTTTAAATAATTCCAGATTTGGACAAAGATCGTGTGAAGCTGTCATGGGAGAAGATTTATGGTAACGGGCAAAGAAAGTAAGTAAATAAAACTTCGGTTCGTTGGCAGGGTGAAGATATTAGAGACCACAGAATTCTCTTTTTTTTTCCCTTCCTCACTCCTCTGTCTACCTTTTATGCCTTACTGCATTGTATCTGTTATTTAATTCCAGCTTCGCATTGCCCAACTAGTAACCACATGCAATTGATTGCGTTTCTCATCTCCAAGCAAATATAAAGAGCAGATGAATGATAGAACGTTTCGCTTGGTTGATTCGGAGTACAGCATGTCGCTGATTGAGTTTTTCCTTCGGTGAGAAATAATTCTGATCTTCCATGAGATATCAATATTAATAATTGACAATATTTTGTTTGTCTGTCCTCTATAAACAGCTAAACGGTTTGATGTCGAGCTACCGAATTCGTTATGCATACTTATGGGCCCAGGGGAAGCTTTTGATATTAAAAAATTCTATCGTTTGGAATAACAGGATTCTTATTTGTTAGTTGGCTTGTTGGTTGCTTGAATGGCTACTTGGATGACTGGTTTTAAGGTATATTAATCAGCGTTGGGTTTTTTTAAATGATGAACTTAGTTAATTATTGTCGCTGATTATGAACGATACGAAATGTATTTTCACGATCATTTCTAACAGGGGAAAGCTTGATACTTAGTTACATAAAAAATAATGTTTTATGAGGTAATCTATTAAACTAGTTCAAAGTCATTTTAAACATCTCAAACATATTTATTCGATCCAGATATGAGAACATAACTGGTCACTTAAGAGTTGGTTGGTTGGTTGGTTGGTTGGTTTCGCGCTTGGTTTTACAAATAGGTAAACACGTTATTCTTAGTTATAATATCGATAAAAAGAACAATTGTAATCGTCGAAGGAAATGGACACGGCGATACGAGTTCAAATCCTGGACCACATAGCACTAATACCCTTGGGAAAGGTATAAATTCAATTATTCTCCTTCCAGCTATGGGTAAATAGTATAGCAGACTGTGTTCATTAGCCTTGGTGAGGCAACAAGACAAGGAGAAGGAAAACTCTGCATTCAAACCTGTTAAACCTCTCTTAAAAATTGACCTTGTGTCATATCCTGCCCGAGCGGAGGGGTTGGTAAATATAGATAAAAAGAAGAATTGTTTTAATTTTAATGCACTTATGAATCATTTCCCTTATTACCTAAAACAGATCTACTTGAATTATAGATGGAACAGGTGCTACTGATTCAGCGTGGGCCTCGGAGAAATGACTATGAAAATGTATCTCACGTACCCAAGAGCTCGAGAAGTGGAGCCTCACCACCAGATGCAGTTTCGTGTCATTACTTTGAAAGCCGTTTTTTTTTTTTCGAGGATCTACCCCTTCTGCAGAGAATGCTATCGGCGTATTTTAGTTTGGTTTGGTTTCTTTGTTTAATGGCATATCAACCTTTGTTGGTCATTTAAAGCCAAAGTTATTCTCCTACATGAACAGTAGTTGTACTATTTAACCCATAGTTGGGAGGATAAGGGGGTTCATACCTTTCCCAAGGGTATTTTCCCGAAAGTGAACGTAAGAGCGCGACTGGAGTACGAACTCGCGTTCTACGATCCCGTAGTCCAGTGCTTTAACCATTACACCACGAGGACACCCCCCGGTGTATCTTAAGTCTCATCAATAGTATGTGAATGACAAGAATTAAACCTACTTCTTTAAATAAATTTTAAACTATTTCTATGCTATATTTATTGACATTTCACATTTCATGAGAGTTGCTGGTTTTAATTATATCAGATTGACAATTAGATTCGTCTTAATTAAAACTACCGTTTCGTTTTCGTTTGTCTTCTTGGAGCGTGCATCAGGGTGTGCGTGTTTATGTGGTGACTATTGTATTGCGTGACAAGCACTCTATAACTAGAGCAGAAAATAACGCAGTTCTCTATAAACCTAGTTAATAACATTGTAGAAAAACACTGAAAGAGATAAATCGATAGAAAATATTTTAAGGTTCTTACTTTTGCGAAACCTTCTTAATGAAACGCTTTAAATAATGAAAAAAGAAACACAAAAGAATGTCAACATATTTAAATATGCAATACGTTTAATTATAGAAATGTTCACTTTTGATGTATCCAGTAACTTCTTAAATGCAAAGTTTAACACGATTTTTAAGTAAACTGATGAAATTTCACACGTTTTCTTCTCTTTATTACTATTACAATATTTATTCTAAAACGAATATTATGTTGTGCTTGTGTTTGGTTTTGTTTGGTTATTTTTATGGCATATCAACCATTGTAGGTTAATTAATGTAAAATCATCTTTATACATATATCAAATATATGATTTTAAAATATATTTTGTTGATAGCATTTTTAAATAAGCCTGAGGTGATTTTTTCACACATTTAAAGAGTTTCAAGTATTGCTATTTAACACTAATAATTCAATTCAAAATTTCTCATTCTTTTGTACATAGTTAAGTGGGTCTAAGTATTTCTATGTATCACTAACAATTCAATTAATCAACAGTTATTTAGTCAGACATAGTTAAATGATCAAAATGTTCTATTTCTATCAATTTAACAAAAGTCATTTGTTTGGGCACAGTTAAAATCTTAAACCGTTCTTGTTTAGCCATGAATAAGATCCTATCAAATGCTACCGATCCGAGTCAAAGTGGACCTGGGAGCAATGGCAATGAAAGGATACTCTTCATTTTCAAAATCTCCAAGGCCGGAGCCTTTATATCAGTTGGTTTAATGTCATATCCAGGAAAAACATTGGGGGGGGTCTTACACCTCTTCACAGATGGTGTTAAAGTATAGTACTGCCCAAGCCGATTGGGCCAAAGTCATCTGTTTGGACAAAGTTGAAATGAGAAACAGTTCTATTTGACCGATAGGCAGGACCCAATTATGTGCAACTACCTTGGGTCAAAGGGGTTCTCCACATTCCCCAAATCTCCAAGGCTGGAGCCTCGCCATTAGGTTGTTTAATGTCATAGCCAACACAGCCGTAGAGGGTTATTACTCATCTGTAGAGATGCAGTTTGTGTATTCAGCAGTTCCAACCAACTGTGCTCTTGTGACACATAAGGTAGCATTCATTTCCGTTTGTGTTGGCACCGGTCTGAGAATCTCTGTTTTGGTGCGAAACCCACTCAAAGGACCTGAGGGCGAGATCTCCCGCGAGACCAGAATTGGGGGAGGGAAGGAAGGTCCTTAAAAAGACATAGAGAGTGAGTTGATGAAGGAAGGCAGAAGATAACAGTTGGCTTGAGAAGAACACATTCGGCAAAAGGAGGCAGCGAGAAGATGGAAGCAGGGCAAAGAAGAGATTCAACAGAAGTCAGAAAGACGACTGCTAAGACCTGTTGCCCTACAGAGGCCGGGTTAACCGACAAGAGATGAGTCAGCATGACTAGTGGCTTGTGAGAATTTCGTCCGAATACACGCTCACGTTAGTTCAAAGAATGCACAGTGTCACATAGTCTTCCCGCTTCTTGCGCTTGGAGCTGAGCCAAGTTCGTGTTTATTCTTTTGTTCTTTTCTTCCACCCTCTCGGTTCTGCTTTACGTATCTGTAAAGAAATGTGTAATGCGCCTGGTCGCAGGTCAGAGAAACCACCAGATGATCTGATCTAATGGCCATTAGTAGTTTAAGAAAGCTGATATATTAGGGTCGCCAGGCCTGCCAGAGGTGTTGTCACACTCTTATGCATGTGAGTCTATCATATGTGTCTATTGTAGCATTGTTTGCGTCAATTGTTTGTTTGATAAAAGATGTTGGTCATTCATTGCAGCGATAGTTGCAATAAATACAACACAACTCTGTATTTTAGTTGATAGCCCTCGATTTATTTAAAGGCAGGATAAAGATATAGAGAGGATTGAACATGGACCAAGCTTTCCTATTAGAGATCGTCTGCTTCAAACAAGGGCATGGTTTCCTTATTTGAATCTACTTCTAACAATCTGGTTGACGTCAACCCATACTGCTGCATTGCCGAAGTGCTGAAGGCTTAAAACATTAAAACAGCTATCTGCAAGAATTCTCTCTTAAACACATTCACTTTCTGAGTAATGCTCAATTATTTCTGAAGTTATATCTAATTGAATTAATTGGTCGCGTTTTAGGATATATCTACACTTGTAAGTTAAATAATGCCAGATCATATTTATATATATATATATATATATATATATAGAGAGAGAGAGAGAGAGAGAGAAATAGAGGGTATATTCAGGCGACGAGTAATTATTCAAGCAAATTGTGTTAAAGACGATGAGACACTGTTTTTCTATATGTATTTTTAAACTCCTTGTAATTTTCCTATTGTCGGGATCTAGATGGTAAAGGTATTGCACATATATTTTATGCAAACACTCGCTTTCAACCATAACTTTGGTCGTCATCAGTAGTAGCGTTTTAAGTTTTTAATAATATTAAAGATGATAAACAAACCATGTTCAATCACCTTTAACAAGATTTGCTTGAGTTTATATATATATATATATATATATATATATAAGTGAATATTTGTTGGTAATATTATTTTTAAACGAGCCAGAATACATTTCCTTGCACGGACTTAAATGATTTCAAGCATTTGTAATTTGTTTTCATATTATCAAATGGTTTCAATTATTGCTAATAATAATAATACTAATAATAGCAGTTGACAATTATGCCAGTTGTAATTGGTGCATTTGGAACAGTAATGAAATGATTACTAAAGAGACTGGAGGACTTGGAAGTTGGCGAACGAGAGGAGACCATTCAAACTACTGCATTATTGAGAACGGTCAGAATACTGAGAAGAGTCCTGGAGACTTGAGAAGACTTGCTGTCACTCAAACTCCAATGAAAGACCATCAACTAACGCTGATTTGAAACACTCTAATTAGTAAATAATAATAATAATAATAATAATAATAATAATAATAATAATAATAATAATAATAAATGTGACTTTAATATACAGACGGATCAAGTAATTTCGGCCAGAAGACCATACCTTATAATATCAACATCAAAAAAGAGAATTGGCAAAATTGTCGACTTTGCGGTCCCGCCGGACCACAGAATAAAACTGAAAGAATGTGAAAAGAGGGATAAATACCTTGTTCTTGCCAGAAAATTGACAAAAAATAATGTGGAACATGAAGGTGACAATTATAACAATTTTGATTGGTGCTTTTGGTACAATAACTAAAGGATTATTAAAAGGACTGGAGGACTTGGAAGTTGGAGGACGAGTAGAAAACATCCAAACAACAACATTATTGAGAACGGCCAGAATACTGAGAAGAGTCCTGGAGACTTGAGGAGAAATGCTGTCTCTCAAACCCCAATGAAAGAACACCAACTAACAGTAATGTGAAAAACACTAAAGGAGTAAAATAAAAATGTTAATAAATGGGCAGTTCAAATTTGCCAAACTCAAAGACTTGAGCTTCATCATTAGATGCAGTTAAATGTCACACCCAAGACAACAAATGTTTTCAGATATAGTTATAACTAATTTTAACAATAATCATTTGTCTCCACATCCTCAAACAGTTCCCCGTAAAATAAATGATTAAATAGTTCTATTTGACCCATAAATTGGATCCCAACGGGTGCTACTACTCCGGGTCAGAGTGGACCTGGGCGTAATGGCAAGAAATAGGTATTATACATTCCTCAGAGCTTCAGAAGTTGATCATCACAATCAGTTTTTTTATTACCGTATCCTGGACACTCATTGCTGTGGGGTTTATTTTCGGCAGAGGTGCCGTCAGCGTATTCTACAACCTAAACCGAGAAGGTTATTACTGGAATATTGTAAGTTTGGTTTCGTTTCGTTTCTTTGTTCAATGACATTTCAACATTCGTGGGTCATTTAATGCCAAAACTATCCTTGTAGAAGAACAGCAGTGATACTATTTAACGCATAGCTGGTGAGGATAAGAATGCTTACTATCTTTCCCTATGGTATTAGTGTTAAAGAAAACGTGATAACAGTTTGGTCTAAGAGATAGTATTAGTTCCGTCGTTTAATTTTTAATTTATTCCTACGAGGATATCCTCTTAGGAGTCGTTATCTTGGCTGTTAGCCCATGGCATCTGAGTCGGTGTGGCTCTTGGTATTCATTGGTGAAAAATGTAATTAATTACAACACTTGGAACGGTACATTGTTTAACTAGTAATAACATTTACATACATAAAACATTAAAATGAAGTTCGTTCGATGAAATGGAATGCAAAAGATGCGGAACTGGTGAGCAGTTTTCACTCGTCATTTGATCGGGACACGATGCAAGAAATATTAAACACTTTCCATCAGAACGTTCACTGTGTAGATTGGAATGGCTATGTGGGTTTCTAACTCTGACTATGACTACTCTTATACCTAACGTATATAAAGTAATTATTTTAGACATTCAATTCATAAAAATATATGTCCATCTCTCTCTGTGGCTCTCTCTCTCTCTTTCTTTCTTTCTTTCTCTCTCTCTCTCTCTCTCTATATATATATATATATATATATTTATTTATTTATGTGTGTGTGTGTGTGTGTGTGTGTGTATAAAAGTCCTAGTCTGTAATATCTATCTATCTTTCTATGAATGTATCGATCTATTTGGTTCTGAAATATCTTTTTTTATCTTTAGCTTGTGCAGTTTTACGGGCTAAAAGTGTGTAATTTAATAAAGTTATACATCTTTTACCCAATCGACTGTTTAAATTTCTCAGTGATTAGAAGTGATAATAATATATGATTCAGATTGAATGATTTTAACGGCATGTCAAGCTGCCTTGGGTTATTTTATGCCTAGAGGTTAGCAGAACTGCGAATAATCTACGTTCATATGTAAAATATTTTGTGCAGTTTTTTTAAAATACGGTAATACGGTAATACTATAGCAACTATTCCGGTCTAATACAAATTTGAAAACAGATCTATTTGACCTATAGATGAGATTCTAACAAATACTATCATTTCGTTTCGGTGTGGACCATTTAATGGCAATTAAATGGTACTCCATACTCCCCGAAACTATAAAACTGGAACGTTAGTACATGATGATGTTAACTGTTATACAAAGCAAATCCTTTTTGGATGAGCCTAACACTTTTGTATTAGATACAGTCAGCGTATTCTTGGTAAGTACAAGACTCAGGTGAATGTTTCAGGTTATATATATATATATATATATGTATATATATATTGTTGCGAGCAATATTGAACAAGTACTGGCGGCAAAACCCCACAAGGCACCAACTATACGGCCACCTGCCTCCCATCACGAAAACTATCCAAGTCAGACGAACCAGACATACAGGACACTCCTGGAGAAGCAGGGACGAGCTCATAAGTAATGTACTCCTATGGACCCCCACAAATGGCCGGACAAAAGCAGGACGACCAGCTCGGACATACATACAACAGCTATGTGATGATACGAGATGTAGCCCTGAAGACCAGCCAGAGGCGATGAACGATAGGGAGAAGTGGCGAGAAAGGGTCAGGCATATCCGTGCCCATGGCACGACATGATGATAATGATGATATATACATATATATATATATGTGTGTGTGTGTGTTTGTGTAAGTGAGTGTGTGTGTGCGCGCGCGCATGTATGTATGTATGTATGTATGGCGGCTCCCAACTTTGGGTTTTGAATTGATTGATTGATTGATTGATTAATTGATTAGTTTGTTGATTTTAACAACACGTTAAACCATCCCGGGTTATTTTATATCTCGAGATTTCGAAATCTATTTTATTCTACGTTTATATATATATTTTCGTGTAATTATTTATTCATTAAAAGTTTTTTGCCTGGACTTATATGATTTCAAGTATTCTTATCTAATTCAAATAATTCTATACTCTTGTATGGTTTCTGTTAATTACTTCGATTGAATATTCACCATTCATTTGCACATAGTTATATGGCTTCATCAATAATTAATATCTATCCGTAATAAACAGTTATACCAGTAATTAACTATACCTAATGCAAAAGATTTATGTTTATATAGTGCTGGAATTCTTGTTTAATTTTAATCATTTTCAAACAGATCAATTTAACCCACTGATAGTACCCACACTGGTATTTCTAGCTTTAGAATCAACCTTAAAGTAATGTCAACTAACAGGTACTTCCCTCTTCCAGATCTTCAAAACTGAGTATCACCATCGGATGATATTTCGTCTCATAACCATTGGTGAAGTCTTGGTGAGGAAGAGTTCTTCTTGTTCAGCCTGAAGAGTATTTTATCATTTTTTAAGGACTATAATTTATCTTAGACTGGATTCAACGTACTGCCTTGAGCCATTATGAATAATTATTTCAACTCATAAAATTTTCGAGCTTTTTTTAAAATGTTTTTTTAGCTCCGAAAGGTTATGTCGGCAAATGTTCTTGATGGTTTTTATGATAATGACAGATGATAGAAAGTGGATTGTTATTTCGGCCACCAGAAATTAGCTGTAAATGAATAAATCTTTTTAATAAAATGACACAGACGAATGTATCTCTGACTAAAATGATAAAAGTAATCCTATGAAATCTCAAAGATCTTTTATAACCGTTTCTCATAGAATATCTTTGTGTTTCAACTTAACTTTTAAATTTTGATTGTACATACCTTACTTATTAAAGTGGAAAACGACTACTCATCGCAAGATTTTTATTAGTGTAATAGGAATATTTACCAATAACTAAGACAAAAAATATTTCCGATTCAAGTTGCGACTTGATAATTACTCGCCACGATAATTACTTATTACGTAACATATGGGTCATCTGGTTGATCTAATATGGACAGTTGGTGGTGATATGAAATTATCATATATGCTTCTGTAGCAAAGTTTTTATATTTCAGTTTATTATATGCAATCCTTTAATAGAAAATATGTTTACATGGAGTAAATGAATCTCTCTTGTCTGCCTTTAATCGAGAACAAAATACATTGGAAGAAAATCAAGGAAAAAAATATGATAGATATATAACAAAAAGGATCCTCCTTTTTTCGATTAGAAAAATATAGAAATATTATTGTCATTATTGTCGTAATTATACTAGTTGGTTTAGCGAAGTCATTAGTGAAAGCATAATATAATTTGCTGAGTAATAATATCAATATTTTAACATTCATTTTAAAGATAATTCTAAATGTTACTTCAGACAAATATTTTTGATCCAGCGATGGGATCCTAACAGGTAGTACCACTTTAAGTTTAAAGTGGACCTAGGGGTAATGTGAATAAATAAAAAGATTGGACCGTAACATGTATTAGAATTCCGACATTGAGAAATGATAAATGCACAAACTAAAACACAAGATTATTGTTAGAATTGAGACCATCAAAACCTCAACATATTAAGAATAGGCCAGGATACTCAGAAGGGCCTTCGATATCCAAGGAAATATGTTTTTACGCGCACTTCAATAAAATATGACCAGTAAGAGCCGGTGTAAAAAGTTTGTAAATGATCATCATGATTCAAGTCGTGCTGCCAGTATGGATTTACCTGACTCTATCCCTTTCTCTCTCTCTCTCTCTCTCTCTCTATATATATATATATATATATATATATATATCCACACTCGTCTCTCTTCAAAACTAGACCCTGCGTCCACACAGAGCTGATGGAGATAAATTCTTGCTAGTCGGCCAACACTCACTTGTCTATGTGTAGAGGTCCATAAAAGAACTTTAATTATTTTCAAACAGATGAAGTTAACCCATTGATGGAACCCAAACAGGTATTATTAGCTTTAGAATCAACCTTGAGTAATGTCAACTTCCAGATTTCGTCCTTGCTTCCCCAGCAGTGTCCTGCATATTTGGTCTTACTAGGATGGTTTTTGAGATTAGTGATTAGTGGCCGTAATGATGTTGCTTTGTGGGGTGTTGCTTCCAGGATTTGTTCAAGATAGACCGAAGCATTATTGTTTACTTCCCATGTAGCGTTTTCTCTTTGCGTTTTGTTAAGGCCAATGTAATACATCAATGAAATCGTAATAATCTTCCATTGGATTCGATGACGAGCAATAACTGAGTCAAAGCTTAGCAATTGACCTGCCCAGGTGACATTTTGTGGTTTAGTAGGTTTGAATAAAACAAGTTACGCTTTTAGAATTCGCTGATCATTAAAGAATTGTTCAATAGTGTACCACTGATTATCCGAATAGCTCTCCACCAGTTTTGAATGAAAAAAAGATCTTTCTCGAAAATGAGTTACCTGTCGTCGGCTAACGAGCGCAGTTTATACACCTATTTACCCATAACCTGGAAGTGATAGATTTATGTCTTTTTAAGAGGATTAGTGCAAAGTGAAACACAAACCACCTCACCCAGGATTTTAACGTTGCTCAGTGAATTTTTACGATGGTATCCATAACGAGTTTAGTTTAGAGCGTATAAAATAAGGGACAATCGTAAAACGAATTCTAGAAGTTACCAAGTTGGTAATTGGTCATTGTCAGGAGATAGTCTTTTATTGAGTTCTATTATTCAGTGACAGAGGGAAAATAGTTGAGAAAAATATACAAATACTGTAATCGGTAAAAATTATAGAATTAGGTCATTTAGAATATGTTCGTATTGGACTTACATTTAACAGTAAATAAACAGTTTCTTTTCATTTAGATGACTAGAGACTATGTACGTCGTTGCAAAAAAAATCAATGCACATGTGTACATTAGAATCTAGAATATTTTTTCAATCCAACGATAGAAAATTATTTTGGGTGATGATAAAGTCATTTTTCGAGACGATAATGAACCTTGTCACAGAACAAAGAGGGATAAAATCTTTTCTTCGTGAAAGGTATATAAAATTAGTGACATAATTAGCAAATTGTCCAGAACTAAATCAAAAGCAAAATTTACGGCGGAAATATAAAATCATTGCCCATAAGTAGATTCAAACCATGAAAGATCTATAAACTGTTATTCGGTTAAAATGGTGTGACTTTGATAATGAATGTTGCTTTAAAGTAATAAAATCCATACCAGATAGCATTTTGGCAGTCGTACGATCTCACGGAAAAGAAACTAAAAATTCTTTTTCTTTTTTCATTTGTCAATGAATTCATTATATTTCTCAGTTTTGGGTTATTCCATAAATAAATTCTTCTGCATTGCTGAGAAAAATATACCATTATAGTTTAATAATTTTAACTAGTTTGTTTAAATTGTATTTTTGAAGCCAGAATGTTCAGCTACTAAAGTAAATAAGACCTTATATGTGTGCTAATTCTACAATTCTTGCTAGTTGTAGAAACTTAGTCAGTAGGTAATTTAAACAGCTTTTAGCAGCTACGTGATATTGCGTAGCGAAAACCATATATATCACTTTAATCTCTCAGAGAAGTAAGTTGAATTCTTTCTGTGTGTTCAAAGAGTATGATTTTGAATCTATATACGTAGCAAATCCCAATTTTTATCGAGTTAATCTTGCAAAAATATAGGCTATTGAAGTGTGCTCGATTTGTACTGAGTGCTCTTGTGATATAGCATTATAAACGTTATCGGAAATAACAGTATTTAGCAAATTTGAAACTACTGATATAGAAATTTTGACTACCATTGGAATTTTATCTTTACTAGTCGACTTACTAGTTTATAGTGAAGTAATATGAGCTTATATTTAATAAAGTTGATTATTTCTCTTTCTTTCTCTCCACCTCTCTCTGTCTCTCTGTCTCTCTCTCTCTCTCTCTCTCTCTCTCTCTCTCTCTCTGTGAGTGTGTGTGTGTATGAATCCTTATGGGCACCAAAATAGCACGAAGTAGAAAGCTGTAATTTGATACAATAGACCACTGTTCAATCTATATAATTCTTATTCTCATGATTTTGTAGCTAAGCCAACATTCTCCCAAAAATAGACTAGAGACAAAATACTTTCTGTCAATTTATTTTCCTGTGACCGCCATTCACTTTAGCTTCAAACAACGTCATTTTTTTCCTCCGAATTCATTTCACAACATAAAATTTCGTTTCGTTTTCGTAAAATTTAATCATTTATTTAATGAATCTTAATCTTATGCTATTCTTAAAGTTTACCTTGACATTTCATAGTAGTTATTTCAATTAAAAAAAAACATTCCAAAATTATTTACACTAATGAAAATTCATAAATTCTCAGCTTAAAATACTTAATAACAATGATGTTTAAGAATTCAAATGGGAAAAATGATACAAGATGATGTCGGATTTTCAGTTTTACGATTAACAAATAAAACTTTTGTTTTAAAAAAAGGTTTCATGCGATAGCTATTTAATTTCAAATTGATTAATTTGAAAAACTATTTTATTATTTCATTATTCGAATAGAAATTACAATAAATAAGCAATTACATAAATTGATATTTTGCTATTCTTCTACCTAGAAAACGCCGGGTTGTCCTGCTAGTATTTTATAAATGAAGGGTTGTTTATCGTAAAGAAATAATCCACACGGTAATATATGTGAATTTACCCAGTCATAACATTGCGGCTTAGAATCTCACAATATTATGTAATTTACAAAGCGCTTTGCTTTGATGTGGCACAAGGCCGAATGAATGGGGCGCCCAATGAGACTCGAACTCACTCGTGTAGGTCTGCTAGTCTAGCTTGCTAACCGTTACACCACCACAATATTATTAAGTAATCTTTTCGACGTTTACATAACGCTTTACGTTCTATTTTTATCATTAAAAATAACGAAAATCCTTAAAATAACGTCTATATAACTCAACTTCAAATCACTAAATACAGTCATAATTTGCGTGATAGACAATCACAATAGTCATTGAAACTAATCAATTAGCCTCATCAACACTGGAGATCGAATCAGCAACCACAGATTGCAGTGCCGAAACTCTACAACTGAGCCACCAGTTCATATCTCACGCAAATGACTCCAAATCAACTAGTTCTGGTAATTACGGTAATTGTGGATCAGTTGTAGAGTTTCGGCACTGCAATCTGTGGTTGCTGGTTCGATTACGGTACATACTGCTGATGAGACCTAATAAGGTCGAAACAGCTGCCCAGTGTTTCCGTATATCGTGCGTAGGTGTTCGGCGGATTTTCTGGTCATGGTAATTTAATTCACAATATTAATTCCTCTACTTAAAAAAATATGTTTCATTTTACGTTTATGTATATATATTTACGTTTTTTTTTTTCGTGAGTTTTTTTTTCACACGGTCCTATGAAATACATATTCATATGACCCATAGATGGGACCTTAAGAGATATTGCCACTCGGTGTTAGGGTGAACTTAAGAGTAATGACAAAGAAGTGGTACTTTGTAGTTCTAAGATGTCCAGATGTAGTTTATCATCATACACGGAAAATTTCGTTTGGAGAGTCTTACCCAGCAGTTCGTGATATAGTCAGCGTATTTTAGGCTTGGACAAGAGTATACTATTTGTCCCCAAAGCAAAATTTCGTGAATGATTCTTACATGTTTAACATCAAACAATATTGAGGAAGATATTCAATCGAACCATGTAACGATTTTTATGTGCTTAATATAAACTGAGTGTTTCTTTTTATAAGCCCTTGTGCCAGACAAAGCGTGCAACAGATTGGTTTAAAATCAGGTGGAATCGGCTAACAGTACGATCAATTAGATCGTCTACAATTTCCTGAAATATTAAAGAACGATCAGAGATGGCAAGCTACACCCAACAAGAAAAAAAATAGCAAAGGTAAAAAGAAGTATTTTTAAACTGACGTGAAAAAGACATACGCCACTTGCGTTTGTTAATGTGTCTGCTCGGGGGAGACTTGAGCCGCGGAATGGAAACCAATAGTCGATGCTCACTCGGTGAATGTCAGGTTTCTTTTAATGTATTATTGATGAGAGGTTATTCACGGACACGAGAAGATGTTTACCTGTGTGCCGCACACATATCAGTCGGGAGAGAAGCAATTGAAGTGGAAGGAAGAAAAACGCTCATTCAAAGTATAAAGTAAAGAGCGTAAGATACTGGATGGACTAGAGAAGAGTAAGGGAAGAATGGATAAGTCTTCGACCTGTCACTGAAGAAACGATTCTATCAGACCTATTCACCGGGGAGTCGGAAACACATACAGGCAGATAGTGTCAGAGAATTGTGTTCACAAAAAAAATAAAAAAATAAAAAAATAAAACCACAATAAATTTGTACAAGCTCATATAAATTCTCACTGACTGCACAAGACATTTGACCTTGTGCCTAATTAAGCAAATATTAGTAAATGTCACATGTAGGTTAATCAAAAATCATAAAAGGAGGTGCCTGTGGTGTAATGGTTATCGTCGTAGGATATGGACACGGCGACGCAAGTTCAAATCCTGGACGAGACTGTTTGCATTTCGCATAGCACTAATACCCTTGGGAAAGGTATGAATCCAGTTATTTTCCCTCCAGCTAAGAGTAAATAGTAGGGAAGACTAGGTTCTTCAACCTTGGTGAGGCAACTAGTCTAGGAGAAGGAAAATTCTGAATTCAAACCTGTTAAACTCCGCTTAAAAATTGACCTCGTTTCATATCCTGCCCGAGCGGAGGGGTTGGGCAAATATGTAATCAAAAGTCCCTAAACCTTTTTGTATTTAGAATGTATAAGATAAGGAAGAATTTTAAAGAATTTTAATATTTAATTTCAACAATTTTCATGAACATATGACGCTGTGTGGTAAAAATTCAATAAATCTGATAAGATTTACATTAGATTTTCATATCTGATGATACTATTGATTCATAAAAGGTGAACATTTTATATACCTGGATTTAGGACAAAGACCAGGACCATGTTAAATTCTCTCAATTCCTTTAACACATCCCATAAACTATGTACTCATTATCTCTACTAATACAACGAGATGTAAAGTTCCATTTTTTAATTTAATAGAAGAATAGGGAATAATTTTAAGATATCAACCTCATTATCATATTACACTGTTGGTGAGGATTCGAATAAACAGCAGAGAGATAAGAGCCCTTCGCCAAGGGATTTCTTAGGTATGAGATTTAAACTGTATCTGATAATGAGGCTCCAGTTTTTGGTGATCTGGCCAGTAATGAGTACCCGTTCATTGACGTTCTCTCTGATCCCGAAGTGAAAGTAGCGATTAGTGTCCCATCGATAGATTAAATAAATCACTTCAAAAATTAGACGTATTCGATTGGACAATGAGCAAAAGATCTTAAAAAAACAGTTACATGCAAAATACAAATATGAATGTACAATGAACGCGAATCCCTTACCCTTGGAATACAATAGCCCAAGACTGATTGACATAGGATGATAATCTATCAATCACTCCCTTTATGTTATAAATATAGAGTAATTTCATGAATAATCACTTCGAGAACATCTTATCTAACAAAGTTTACATTATACCACGACTCAATAAGACTCGTTTCCGTGATCGTTCAGGAAATTGTGTGTGAACTGAGATTCGAGGAATGAATTTAAACAATTTTTAATTTTCAAGAATGACTCTTGTCACGTGATATGCTACTGAGAGGGGAGAAGTAAGAATAATCTCCCTTCCCCTTCTGTGTTTGAACTAACTGCCCAGCGACTGACCGCTGAGGCAGTTGGAAATAAAGGTCAAACTATCTGCACTCCATAACCGGGTGGACGAAGAAGGAATGTTGGTCATTGAGTAGCATGACCGGTTGAGGTGGAGGGGGAGGAAGGGGCTAAAGGCTTGGCCAAAGCCTTAGCGCCGGGATTAGTACCCTTTTCGTCAGAGGAAATAGGGATAAAGAATTTAGTTTTTAGGACGGAGGTCGCCGTATGAGGACGTGCTGATCTGATGCCAAAAAACTCCGGGTTCGCTCGCCAGTGAAAAGAATTCAGTTTGGAGACAGAACTCGACAGATAAAGAAGTCGGTTTCCAGCCTTCTCAAGAGAGGGTGGAGTGGAATACTTGGACAAGCAGATAACAGGTGCCTTCCCGCCAAATTCTACAGAACACCGCTCGCCAGTAAAAGACAAGAGTCTGCGAAATAAACAAGGTAAAAGCTAAGTACCTCTTCGTCTGTTTTCCTCCTAACCTTCCCAAATATTGGTACTTATATGTATTCAGAAAAGGAAAGAAATAGACTGAAGAAATTCGTTTCATAAACTGTAAACGAACGAGTGGACTTAGCTATCTTTTCAAGTTTTAAAAGTAAAGAAAGAAAGAAGAAAGAGAGAAAAGAAAAAAAGAGAGACATTTGTGTTTAAGACTGTCAGCTGGTTTGATATCACCGGCACCTTAAAAGAAAAGAAAAGAACTGTTGCTTAAATCTCATAAGTATTTGTTTGATCCTCACGTATTAAAATTTTGTCATATTTTAAATGTCCGCTCGTGTCGAAATTTATTCATTATGTTGTTTTTCTGTCGAGTTGCCTCCTTTTGCATATATCTGTTTCAGCTTCATTCGCTTCAATTTATTCTCGCTAAAGGTCTCATTCGTCTTAAAACACATTACACGGGAAATTGGAATTGCCAACTACAGTAAATAATATTTTTTCTTAACCTAGAAGTCCATTTTTTCTGTTATCCGGGGTGGAGTGTAGGAAAACGAAGTGGCTTGGTGGGTGTGTGTAACGTGCAATTCGGAAAACCCCTTGTCTGCAGCGGTCAGTCTAGCCCCAAATTAACCCCCACAGTATCTGCCAGTTCCCCTACGTCCGAAAAAGGAATCTTAACTAGGACTTAGTTTGCGAGGGGTCAAGTACCAGACTGCCCCGACGTCACACGTGCGTAAAAAAACTCCCGTCCAGGGATAAATATTTATGCACCGTCACACTCTGGACGAGTACAAAGTATAATTATAATCCAATGGTGTAACTCTAGACTAAATTGTTCATATTATTATAATTAGTGTTAATAATAATGATAATGATAATTGTGGATGCTTCTGTAACGTAATGGCCAAGGGATTTGGGTTCATGCCTTTCAGTTTAGTTAGGCTGAGAACCTTTCGGCTCAGGACATGGGTTAGGTGCAAACATTGATGTAGGTTGTAACTGACGTGCGGAGCGGACGTGCCATTCAGAGATGTCACAATAGCCCGAGATGACGGAACAGGGTGACAGGGTGTGTGTGACGTCACGCACCGGAAGCGGGCAAAGGATTTGGGGGAAATCTGAATAAAGTTAGGGAGTTGAATTCTAGACGCCAAACGAGGAGGATCGACTTTTGGAGCTCGCAGACGCAAGGCGAACTTGCGCCCTATGGGGGCCGCTCGAGATGGGGGCCAAATAAATAAGACAGCATAGAAGATCGTGTCTCTCCTCCTTCTGTCGAAACCTTTAACTCAAAGTTTATAAAAAGGTTTCGTACCAGATCAAGAAGTCGTTACGTGTTTTCGAATTTCGAGATTCCTAAGTTCTTTATGTGTTCTACGTTATGTATATATGTAATGAACATCCCATGTACATTTCGCAATTAGCCGTATTTACCTATGGTACACATCTATATGAAGACTTGAAAACTAATTACAGCGGCAAGAAACAATACAAGCAATAAAAGTATCAAGAGAATGACAATAACTAAAAAAACAAAAACAAAGGAAGAAATATAAATATATGTAAATTTCGCGCAACAAACAAACGAAATCTCAACCGAGAAGAGTTGGACTTGACTAATAAAGGGAAACATAAAAAGATAAATTGAATCACTATTAATAGTTGCCCAAAACAATACCATAAGGGCCAACTATGTAAAAGCGAATATAGATACGATGTAACAAAATAGTAAACGTAGGTTACGTGGTGATAGAGACGAAATGATTAATCACAGCAAAATCGAATATAGATAAGATGTAACAAAATAGTAAACGTAGGTTACGTGGTAATAGAGACGAAATGATTAATCACAGCAAAAGCGAATATAGATAAGATGTAACAAAATAGTAAACGTAGGTTACGTGGTGATAGAGACGAAATGATTAATCACAGCAAAAGCGAATATAGATAAGATGTAACAAAATAGTAAACGTAGGTTACGTGGTGATAGAGACGAAATGATTCATCACAGCAAAAGCGAATATAGATAAGATGTAACAAAATAGTAAACGTAGGTTACATGGTGATAGAGACGAAATGATTCATCACAGCAAAAGCGAATATAGATAAGATGTAACAAAATAGTAAACGTAGGTTACGTGGTGATAGAGACGAAATGATTAATCACAGCAAAAGCGAATATAGATAAGATGTAACATAATAGTAAACGTAGGTTACGTGGTGATAGAGACTAAATGATTAATTACAGCAAAAGCGAATATAGATAACATGTACAAAATAGTAAATGTAGGTTACGTGGTGATTGAGACGAAAGGATAAATCACAGCAAAAGCGAATATAGATAAGATGTAACATAATAGTAAACGTAGGTTACGTGGTGATAGAGATGAAATGATTAATTACAGCAAAAGCGAATATAGATAAGATATAACAAAATAGTAAACGTAGGTTACGTAGTGATAGAGACGAAATGATTAATCACAGCAAAAGCGAATATAGATAAGATGTAACAAAATAGTAAACGTAGGTTACGTGGTGATAGAGACGAAATGATTAACCACAGTAAAAGCGAACATAGATAAGATGTAACAAAATAGTAAACGTAGGTTACGTGGTGATAGAGACGAAATGATTAATCACAGTAAAAGAGAATATAGATAAGATGTAACATAATAGTAAACGTAGGTTACGTGGTGATAGAGATGAAATGATTAATTACAGCAAAAGCGAATATAGATAAGATATAACAAAATAGTAAATGTAGGTTACGTGGTGATAGAGACGAAATGATTAATCACAGCAAAAGCGAACATAGATAAGATGTAACAAAATAGTAAACGTAGGTTACGTGGTGATAGAGACGATATGATTAATCACAGTAAAAGAGAATATAGATAAGATGTAACATAATAGTAAACGTAGGTTACGTGGTGATAGAGACGAAATGATTAATCACAGCAAAAGCGAATATAGATAAGATGTAACAAAATAGTAAACGTAGGTTACGTGGTGATAGAGACGATATGATTAATCGCAGTAAAAGAGAATATAGATAAGATGTAAAATAATAGTAAACGTAGGTTACGTGGTGATAGAGATGAAATGATTAATTACAGCAAAAACGAATATAGATAAGATATAACAAAATAGTAAACTTAGGTTACGTAGTGATAGAGACGAAATGATTAATCACAGCAAAAGCGAATATAGATAAGATGTAACAAAATAGTAAACGTAGGTTACGTGGTGATAGAGACGAAATGATTAATCACAGCAAAAGCGAACATAGATAAGATGTAACAAAATAGTAAACGTAGGTTACGTGGTGATAGAGACGAAATGATTAATCACAGTAAAAGAGAATATAGATAAGATGTAACATAATAGTAAACATAGGTTACGTGGTGATAGAGACGAAATGATTAATTACAGCAAAAGCGAATATAGATAAGATGTAACAAAATAGTAAACGTAGGTTACGTGGTGATAGAGACGAAATGATTAATCACAGTAAAAGAGAATATAGATAAGATGTAACATAATAGTAAACGTAGGTTACGTGGTGATAGAGATGAAATGATTAATTACAGCAAAAGCGAATATAGATAAAATATAACAAAATAGTAAACGTAGGTTACGTGGTGATAGAGACGAAATGATTAATCACAGCAAAAGCGAATATAGATAAGATGTAACAAAATAGTAAACGTAGGTTACGTGGTGATAGAGACGAAATGATTAACCACAGTAAACGCGAACATAGATAAGATGTAACAAAATAGTAAACGTAGGTTAGGTGGTGATAGAGTCGAAATGATTAATCACAGCAAAAGCGAATATAGATAAGATGTAACAAAATAGTAAACGTAGGTTACGTGGTGATAGAGACGATATGATTAATCACAGCAAAAGCGAATATAGATAAGATGTACCAAATAGTAAACGTAGGTTACGTGGTGATAGAGAGGAATGATTAATCACAGCAAAAGCGAATATAGATACGATGTAACAAAATAGTAAACGTAGGTTACGTGGTGATAGAGACGAAATATTTAATCCCAGCAAAAACGAATATAGATAAGATGTAACAAAATAGTAAACGTAGGTTACGTGGTGATAGAGACGAAATGATTAATCACAGTAAAAGAGAATATAGATAAGATGTAACATAATAGTAAACGTAGGTTACGTGGTGATAGAGATGAAATGATTAATTACAGCAAAAGCGAATATAGATAAGATATAACAAAATAGTAAATGTAGGTTACGTGGTGATAGAGACGAAATGATTAATCACAGCAAAAGCGAACATAGATAAGATGTAACAAAATAGTAAACGTAGGTTACGTGGTGATAGAGACGATATGATTAATCACAGTAAAAGAGAATATAGATAAGATGTAACATAATAGTAAACGTAGGTTACGTGGTGATAGAGACGAAATGATTAATCACAGCAAAAGCGAATATAGATAAGATGTAACAAAATAGTAAACGTAGGTTACGTGGTGATAGAGACGATATGATTAATCGCAGTAAAAGAGAATATAGATAAGATGTAAAATAATAGTAAACGTAGGTTACGTGGTGATAGAGATGAAATGATTAATTACAGCAAAAACGAATATAGATAAGATATAACAAAATAGTAAACTTAGGTTACGTAGTGATAGAGACGAAATGATTAATCACAGCAAAAGCGAATATAGATAAGATGTAACAAAATAGTAAACGTAGGTTACGTGGTGATAGAGACGAAATGATTAATCACAGCAAAAGCGAACATAGATAAGATGTAACAAAATAGTAAACGTAGGTTACGTGGTGATAGAGACGAAATGATTAATCACAGTAAAAGAGAATATAGATAAGATGTAACATAATAGTAAACATAGGTTACGTGGTGATAGAGACGAAATGATTAATTACAGCAAAAGCGAATATAGATAAGATGTAACAAAATAGTAAACGTAGGTTACGTGGTGATAGAGACGAAATGATTAATCACAGTAAAAGAGAATATAGATAAGATGTAACATAATAGTAAACGTAGGTTACGTGGTGATAGAGATGAAATGATTAATTACAGCAAAAGCGAATATAGATAAAATATAACAAAATAGTAAACGTAGGTTACGTGGTGATAGAGACGAAATGATTAATCACAGCAAAAGCGAATATAGATAAGATGTAACAAAATAGTAAACGTAGGTTACGTGGTGATAGAGACGAAATGATTAACCACAGTAAACGCGAACATAGATAAGATGTAACAAAATAGTAAACGTAGGTTAGGTGGTGATAGAGTCGAAATGATTAATCACAGCAAAAGCGAATATAGATAAGATGTAACAAAATAGTAAACGTAGGTTACGTGGTGATAGAGACGATATGATTAATCACAGCAAAAGCGAATATAGATAAGATGTACCAAATAGTAAACGTAGGTTACGTGGTGATAGAGAGGAATGATTAATCACAGCAAAAGCGAATATAGATACGATGTAACAAAATAGTAAACGTAGGTTACGTGGTGATAGAGACGAAATATTTAATCCCAGCAAAAACGAATATAGATAAGATGTAACAAAATAGTAAACGTAGGTTACGTGGTGATAGAGACGAAATGATTCATCACAGTAAAAGAGAATATAGATAAGATGTAACATAATAGTAAACGTAGGTTACGTGGGGATAGAGATGAAATGATTAATTACTGCAAAAGCGAATATAGATTAGATGTAACAAAATAGTGAACGTAGGTTACGTGGTGATAGAGACGAAATGAATAATCACAGCAAAAGCGAATATAGATAGGATGTAACAAAATAGTAAACGTAGGTTACGTGGTGATAGAGACGAAATGATTAATCACAGCAAAAGCGAACATAGATAAGATGTAACAAAATAGTAAACGTAGGTTGCGTGGTGATAGAGACGAAATGATTCATCACAGCGAAAGCGAATATAGATAAGATGTAACAAAATAGTAAACCTAGGTTACGTGGTGATAGAGACGAAATGATTAATCACAGCAAAAGCGAAAATAGATAAGATGTAACAAAATAGTAAACGTAGGTTACGTGGTGATAGAGACGATATGATTAATCACAGCAAAAGCAAATATAGATAAGATGTAACAAAATAGTAAACGTAGGTTACGTGGTGATAGAGACGAAATGATTAATCACATCAAAAGCGAATATAGATAAGATGTAACTAAATAGTGAACGTAGGTTACGTGGTGATAGAGACGAAATGATTAATCAAAGCAAAAGCGAATATATATAAGATGTAACAAAATAGTAAACGTAGGTTACTTCATGATAGAGAGGAATGATTCATCACATCAAAAGCGAATATAGATAAGATGTAACAAAATAGTAAACGTTAGTTACGTGGTGATAGAGACGAAATGATTAATCACAGCAAAAGCGAATATAGATAAGATGTAACAAAATAGTAAACGTAGGTTACGTGGTGATAGAGACGAAATGATTAATCACAGCAAAAGCGAATATAGATAAGATGTAACAAAATAGTAAACGTAGGTTACGTGGTGATAGAGACGAAATGATTAATCACAGCAAAAGCGAATATAGATAAGATGTAACAAAATAGTAAACGTAGGTTACGTGGTGATAGAGACGAAATGATTCATCACAGCAAAAGCGAATATAGATAAGATGTAACAAAATAGTAAACGTAGGTTACGTGGTGATAGAGAGGAATGATTAATCACAGCAAAAGCGAATATAGATAAGATGTAACAAAATAGTAAACATAGGTTACGTGGACATAGAGACGAAATGATTAATCACAGCAAAAGCGAATATAGATAAGATGTAACAAAATAATAAACGTAGGTTACGTGGTGATAGAGACGAAATGATTCATCACAGCAAAAGCGAATATAGATAAGATGTAACAAAATAGTAAACGTAGGTTACGTGGTGATAGAGACGAAATGATTAATCAAAGCAAAAGCGAATATAGATAAGATTTAACAAAATAGTAAACGTAGGTTACGTGGTGATAGAGACGAAATGATTAATCACAGTAAAAGAGAATATAGATAAGATGTAACATAATAGCAAACGTAGGTTACGTGGTGATAGAGACGAAATGATTAATCACAGCAGAAGCGAATATAGATAACATGTAACAAATAGAAAACGTAGGTTACGTGGTGATAGAGAGGAAATGATTAATCACAGCAAAAGCGAATATAGATAAGATGTAACAAAATAGTAAACATAGGTTACGTGTTGATAGAGACGAAATGATTAATCACAGCAAAAGCGAATATTGATAAGATGTAACAAAATAGTAAACTTAGGTTACGTGGTGATAGAGACGAAATGATTCATCAAAGCAAAAGGGAATATAGATAAGATGTAACAAAATAGTAAACGTAGGTTACGTGGTGATAGAGAGGAAATGATTAATCACAGCAAAAGTGAACATAGATATGATGTAACAAAATAGTAAACGTAGGTTACGTGGTGATGGAGACGAAATGATTCATCACAGCAAAAGCGAATATAGATAAGATGAAACATAATAGTAAACGTAGGTTACGTGGTGATAGAGACGAAATGATTAATCACAGCAAAAGCGAATATAGATAAGATGTAACAAAATAGTAAACGTAGGTTACGTGGTGATAGAGACAAAATGATTCATCACAGCAAAAGCGAATATAGATAAGATGTAACAAAATAGTAAACGTAGGTTACGTGGTGATAGAGACGAAATGATTAATCACAGCAAAAGTGAATGCTGTAAATTAGCGCAAAAAGAATATAAGGCTAATTTCGTTTGGGTGGAGGTGATCCACTGAGAATTGTACAATAAATTCTTATTTGATCTTTTACGACCAAATAGAATTTGCACACATCAGAATCCAACCTGGAGAACGAAACGCATAAAATTCACTGGGTCATTGATATACAAAAAGATTCCCTAATCCCGACCAGAGAACCAGAACTTGTAATAGTTTATTAAAAAAAAAGAACTCACTGAATCATGGTCTTTACAGTCGAGATTGATCACAGAGAAGAGATCGAAAAAACTGAAAATAGAGACAAATTCTGGGAACTTGCAAGAGAACGAAAAAGGCTAAGAACATGAATGTGACGGGGATACCAATAGTAACTGGTGCAAATGCAACGATCCTCAAAGGCTTTTTAAGGGGGCAGGATGAGTTAGAAATAGGAATACAGGCCGAGAATATCCAAAATGAACCATTGTTAAGGTTAGCCAGAATACTGAGAAGAGTCCTAGCGAATTGAAGAGACTTGCATGAAAATTGAATGTAACGGCATACTAGGACAAAAGGAATACAAGAACCTTCACAATTGGGTCGGGAAAATGATCCGCAGAGAATTTTACACAAAAGTAAAATTTGAACATATTAAGAAATGTTTTTATATACAAACCAGGTGTCTTCCTGGAAAATGAAACGCATAAAAGTCACTAGGATTTTGAGATATTAACTGATTGTCTAATTCAGGCTAGAAGACTAGAATAAGTATCCATCAACAAGAAGGAAAGAACGTGTTATGTAAGAGATTTTACCCTCCCAGTAGATCACAAACTGATTGAGAAGGAAGGCAAAAATCTAGACAAATAACTGGACATTTGCCAGAAAACTGAACATGTACGTAGTAGACATAGCAATCATAGTTTGGGGCCTTGAAACAATTTTCAACGACCAGAAAAGTAGACTCAAAAACAAGGAAATAGAAGAAGAAATGAAACTATCCAGATCACAGCAATACTAAAAGTGGTTGGAATAATTACAAGAGTCTTACCGCTGCTCAGACAGCTGGGAAAATATATTTATCAGATATTATGTGAAAAACTCACAGGGATAAAAATATCAATAACAGATCATTATGTAAAAGCCAAAATTGAAAAGAATCAAGAGAATTCCAAAGTCTCCGAAAATTAAATTTTTAAATCTTTGCGAATAGTTGAGTTATATTATGGCCCACCACAAATTTCTTTTTTAATTAATTGTTGATTTTCTTTTAACGTAACAATACCGGGACGTTATGATTTCAAGTATAAACTTGTAGAAAGAAAACGAAAATTATATTTGGCATCGTTTATAGTGAAACTTTCGACAATTTATTCACTGTAGTCATGAAACATTTCTTGGAATTTTTGCGTAGGGTATTTTGTTAAATAGTATATCAATAATCAAGCGTTATTTTGTGTCAAATGCAATATATATATATATATATATATATATATATATATATATATATATATATATATGTATATATATATATATATATATATATATATATATATATATATATATACGTGGTGTATTCAATAAGTTTCCAGGTTTTTTTTTGTACAGGCATTAAAAAATTGTCGGAGACTCTTGAATATTCAGTATGTCATTGCTATACATCTTATGAGATGACTCAACAATTTTCATGATTTCAGGTTCAATTGAACAGCTACAGCAAGGAATTCGAATACACCCTACTGAAGCCTGATTGTCACTGCTGGTGAATTTCAAAAATGCAATCTGGATGTGAGGACACTTTAGAAGAACGATATGCAATAAAATTCTGTTTTAAACTTGGGAAAAATCCCAAAGAAATGTATGAAATGCTTCAGACTGTTTTTGGAGAATCTTGCATGAATAGAGCCTCAGTTTTTGAGTGGCATAAGAGATTCAAGGAAGACAGGGAGTCTGTGAGGGATGATAAGAGGTGTGGGAGTAGTAAGGAAGTCAATACACCAGAGTTAATTGGCAAAAGGGTTTGGGTTACTATGTTGAGGTTTTAAGGAAGTTCAGGAAGAGATTCCGTTGAAGAGTGCTGGCCTCCAGCACTCTTCAAATCGGGTCAGTGGCATTTCCACGAGGACAATGCACCAGTCCACAACTCCATCCTTGTCACAGATTATTTGACCAAGACGGGCATCAAGACAGTTCCTCAGCCTCCCTAAAGTTCAGAACTTGCTCCCAGGGACTTTTGGTTATTCCCTAAGCTCACGGGCTGTCGTTATGAATTGAGGAGATGAAAGATGCTGTGACGAAGGTCATTGACACGCTCACACAAGAGGACTTCTATGGGGCATTCAAAAAGTTGTGGGAACGGTACAAGTGCACTGAAGCCGGAGGAGATTACTTTGAAGTGGACTAGAGTTTCACGTGTGTACTATCAATAAAAGTGCCCATACGAAAAATGTCTGGAAATTATATATATATAAATATATATATATATGAAATTTTTGTAGGTCCAAAGAGAGAATGAAAATATTTTTAAATAGGTATGTCCACGAAGAGATTTGTATTTTTTTAATTTATCTATTTCCTTACTTCGTTTTTACATACGTGTATGTTTCCACCTTGTTATCGTCTGAGATCCCTACCCGAGCGATATACCCAACAACACTAATAAATAAAGGGTTGTAATAAGCAGAAAAATATCACAAAGAGAATTAAGGAACCCGAAAAACACAACAACGAAAAACCCCTAGCATACATCGCAACTTTCAACAAAAATAATCCAGAACTATTCACAGAAATAATGAAAAATCTAGAACTAAAAAACAAGAACATCAAAGAAATACTAGACGCTACAAAAATTATTAAAAGCTTGAGACAACCCAAAAATCTTAAAAGAATACTCACCTCTTCTTCATTCGGAGACAAAAACAACCCAATGAGTTACCAAATGCAACAAAAAACGATGTAAAATATGTGATATAATTATAGAAAATAAATCCTATATCTTTAAAACCCGTAAACCAAATTAAAAAAAATAAAAACTTAAGCTGCAACTTGAAGAACGTAGTCTACATAATTGAATGTAGTGAATGCAAAGAAACATACATTGTGTCAACCCAGGCCGTCAATACAAGGACATCGCTTCAGAGGATTAATATCAAAATAGAGGAAAAAAGAAAATTAAATCTTTCAAAGTACCTATACCAATGTAGTCAAAGTAAATTTAAAATAATGCCACTCTATCAAACAAATGACTACACGCTACTTCAAATAAAGGAAAATAATATTATCGATAAATTTAAACCAAAGTTGAATAAAACATGAATCACACACACAAAAACAAACACACATGAAAATGAATATATATATATATATATATATATATATATATATATATATATATATATATATATGTGTGTGTGTGTGTGTGTGTGTGTGTGTGAGTGTGTGTGTGTGTATGTGTGTAAATATATATATATATATATATATATATATATATATATATATATATATACTCACAAAAAATCTCAAGAAACACATTCACACACAGATAGAAATAATAACTACGTATAAGCGAAATTTGAAACAACTCCAACACACACACACACACACACACACACACACACACACACACACACACACACACACACAAAACGTATTAAATATCAAAAGTAAATTCAGTTTAAAGTAGGCAAAAGAAACACACTCTAAGAAAAATGACCAGCATTCAATAATAAAAAAAATTATAAGGAAGTAAAAACCATTCAAACAACAAACACTAAGTAAGATCAGGTCTCATTGAATACCCCATCAATTAGAGCCTTTGCCAGACATAGTCTCTGGCGAAAAAATCAAGCTGGAAACACACACACACACACACACACACACACACACACATATATATATATATATATATATATATATATATATATACAGACCAACAAGCATATATATGTGTATATATATATATACACCGACAAAAACTATTAGGAAAAAAGTTACCAGTAAATTTCAAACAGCACTAACACACATAAGCACGCAGAAAAATTCCCAAAATACACATTCACATCCACAGAGGAAAAACAACCGTTAGTGAAATCCAAAACCACTCCAAAACACACACACACACAACGAGGAAAACTATTAAAGTGGGGTAAGTAAGACAAACTGCAAACACGAACGAATTCAAGTCTTATTGAGTACCCAATTAACAAGGCCTTGAGCCATATACGTTCTCTGACGAAAGCAACTACCTAGAAATATAAATACATCTAAGAACAAAATAAATAAATTAAAAAAAGACAAATCTCTTCGTGGACCTACCTATTTTAATATATATATATATATATATATATATATATATATATATATATATATATATATGATTTGTAAACAAATAGTTTTCTTTGATTTGGTTGTTTTGCTTAATGGCATATCACCAGTTGTAGGTTATTTAAAGCCAATCATTTTTCTATTTCTACATATGATATGCATGTTTGTCAGTAAAGATTTCTTCTATATATATGATTTGAAAACTAGTAGGAAAATCTTTGTGGTTTTAAAAGAATTATTAAAATGCAAAAGAAAAGCATGTAGATAATTTTGTTTTACATACGTATGTTTGGATTCGTACACATCTATAATATGGTACATATTTTTCCTCCATTGTGGTTTTTTAATTATGTTTCAATATCCTTATTTTCTACACTCACGAATCGAATAATAGTTGTAGTTTTATAGTGTTTAGAATCTTGGGAGTTTTTGTTCATTCTCATGGTTTTATTTAATATCTGGTTTCTTGTTATTTCTATTTATTCATTCATTTGTGATTTTGCTTTTGGTCTTCGGGAATATTTGGCTTAAAATAATGAGGGGTTCGATATTTGCAGTTTTTTTATTCCAGTAGTTGAGCGGGTATAGTTCATATTGGATCAGGAAAACATTGGTATTTGACTGGAGTAGATAGAATGTGTTTTTCTTTTTTTTTTTTTTTTTTTTTTTCGCTTTTTTTGCTTTTGTATTTGCTTCTGAAGTAGTGATATGACTTTTTTTCTTGAAATATATGTCGGAAAATTTTAAGCGAGTCGGTGATCTTTCTGATTTTCCTTTAACAATATTTATTTTATTCTGAAATTTGGGTGTTCTCTATAAATAATTTTTGGAAATGTTGTATGGGTTTTGTAGGTTTTATTTTTCCTTAAATCTTGGTTCTGAATAAAATATTTAAGCTATGTGAATGTTTTAAACAGAACTTTGATTTTTAAATCGTTCGGACCCCTTGGACTAGTTTTTCGATTAGAGCTTCGTATTTATCCGGTTGATTTTGTTGTTGCTAATTGGGCTTGCATTATGCTATACATAGACGTATTACTTTACTCTCATATAGGATTCTACTATTTTCCTCCAATTATTTTTACGTCTCCTTTGTATGTTGTAAATTTTTGAAAAAGTGGGATGGTTCTCTTGGCAGGTCGTGCATTTAGTTTCGCTAAGACAATCTTCTTCTATGTGCTGTGGGTCCTTCTGGCCAAACCTTCAACATGTCAGACGTTATCTGCAGCTCTCCTTGTGATGTCCATACTTTTAATACTTAAAGCACCAACTGTCTGCTGGGATGTTCTACCTTTTCGAGCTAGTATCCAGTTTATATTTCCTTTGGTAGTAAGGATTTGTAAAATATCAAAATATATCAGTTTCTATTTTTTTTACAATTCTTCCTGATATTCATACTGTTGTAGTCGGTGACCCCTTTCTTTCCCAAAGCTGTTTTTTATCCCCCGTAGAGATAACTTTCTGTTTCTGATAACTCGCTTTGAAGTGATAAGTTTTTCACGTGGGAAAAGTTTGCTCTTCAATTTGTGAAAGGTTTTCATTCTTATTTGGTTTTCGGCATGGTTCTTTTCATCTACCTCTACAAGGAGATTGCAGTTTCTAATTTTTTTAAACCTGAAAGATTTGCTCTGCTGGAGATGATTTTTTTTCAATAAAAAAGAGTTTGACAACAAAAGTTTCTTTAAATACGATAAATCTTTGGAATTCCGATATTTCATTTTCTGAATCGGATTCAGCAAAGCTTAATTTGGAGTTTTTGTTTCTATTTGTCAAATACATTTTATTCACTGGTCTTGTGCTACAACACCCACCACAAAATCCAGTATCCATTGACAATTTACCAAGGGAATACCCATTCACCTGGGTGTGACTGGGATACATCAGCCGGTATATTTGTGTCAGGAAGAGGATTTAGACCCCCTGGAAATATCAGAATTTAAGTAGCCAAAACTTAGTTGATGTTACTGCTGTTTGGGTTTTATGGAATATTAACCTTTGTAGGTTATTTAACGCTAAATCCATTATTGCATAAATAGTTCTATTTCAAACAATTCAATTTAGCATGAGTACACAGTTTAATTGTCAAAAACGATTCTATTTCAAGCTATTCAGTTTACTCAAACAGTTCCAATTCAGTTTAATGTAAGTACAGATTTTGTTTACACACAGTTGAATGTCAAAACGGTGGTATATTAAACAATTCAGTTTAGTGTAAGTACAGTTTTAATGTCAAAAACAGTTTCATTTCAAACAATTCAGTTTAGCTTAAGCACGCAGTTTAAACGTAAGTACAGTTTAATTGACAAAAAAATTTCTATTTCAAGCTATTCAGTTTAGTCAAACAGTCCTAATTTAAACAATTCAGTTTAGCTTAAGTATGCAGTTAGTTCTATTTAACCCATTAATAGGGCACTATCAGGTGCTACAATTCCGAGACAGAGTGGACCTGGGAGCAATGACAATGAAAGGGTACTCCACATTCCCCAAAGCTTCGGCATCACTCGAACCTCACCATCAGATTGTTAAGTGTCATATGCAGAGGCGCAGTCGGTGTATTCTTCAGCCTAGGCATCCTGGGCCAGCCAAAACTTAGTACTTTAAAGTTAAACTGTGGTAACATACTTGTTCCTCTCGATGCTGTCGACCCTCACCCATAACCTTCTTGCACTTCAAAGATAAAAAATGGTTGCGTGTTTGTTAGCCATTAGAGTAATTTGTAAAATACGATCGGAACAATTATACTGGTGAAAAGGCTCATATGACCAGCCAATTAATAGGGTGTGGCTTTTCTATCCACCCTGCTAGCCCAAGTAATGGTGAGTATTACAAGTCACCTGACTGCCTTCTACACGGTTCACGAATCGCTCAGCAGCCAGGCAGTCACCTTTAGGCAATACGGGTGGCAACCCAATGTTAACGGAAGATCCTATCGGAAGATGTAATTCTTACCTCTCTGCAGATGAGTCGTTTGCATATTCTACAGCTTCAGCCTTCAGGGCACTTACTGCAATGATAATTCATATTTTATATATATATATATATATATATATATATATATATATATATATATATATATATATATATAACAAGAAAAAAGTAAATATTTTCTAAAGAAAAATCCGTAAGAAATTTTGATTTTGGCATTAGTTTTTCTTTCTTTTTTTTGTTTTTTTAAATTCATATATGTATTCATTTGCGAATATATACGTATAAGAAAAATATAATAAACAAAATTAATGTCACTTGCGGAATATTTGTCTCATATATATATATATATATATATGTGTGTGTGTATGTGTAAGTGTGTGTGTGTGTGTATGTGATTCAGTAAACAAGGTGAATTTTTCAATAAGACAACAGGCATTTCACCCGGAAAATACTTTATTTATCTATAAAATTCCCGTGTTTTAAAATACATTTTTCGCCTCAACAAACAATCTTCTCATGTTTTTTTAAATCATTTTGGTTTATAGTTTTACATTCTAGTCTCTCATATTCTTTTTCTAAATACAGCTTCACTTTCTGTGCAAGTCAAGTGTGGATTAATCCATACATATTTCTCATTCATTTTTTATTGTCTTTCCTAATGTAAAATTGTGCCAAAATTTCGTATTTTCTTCATAGCTTAGTGGAACAATTACTAGTATGCATCTATTATTTATTTTTCCTGGGTGTATCGCTTTTATAAAATAGTTTTTTCAATATATTTCATTTTCTTTATCAACTGAATAAAAAAATACATGCATTTCAGGTTTTTTGCCTTCTTCATACTAGATATCTTGTTGCATACATATATATACTGGATACATACCGACGCAATGATAACAGACGCATGATAAACGACAGACGCACGAATAAAGGACGCAGGAAGACTTCTTTAACAACATATTTACCTCTCACTTTATTGCAATGGTTCGAAAGGGTTGTTCAAGGGTTTGCATGTGAGAGGGTGTTGGAGACCGAACATGAACTTCATATTTTGACCCCACTGTTATGACCGTCACGTTGTGTCTTTCTTGTTCTCCTGTTGTTCAACCGGAGGCATAGGGCTCACTCTATCGGGGGTTTCCGAGAGCCCCCTCGGTCGGGTGTGGCCTTCCTTACCACATCTGGTCTCTAGCTGTCTGGAATTCTTCTGGCAACTGCTTTGGCACCCAACTCAACTCAATTATATAATAATTCAACGCCCACGCGATCGCCCACTGGATCTTTGAAATCGAATGTTTAATCGTCATCAAGCGGAAATAACTCTCATGCAGTTCAGAGGTTACTCTCTTCCGGTGCATCACTGTAGTGGCACAATGCGACCTTCACCTTCTCCCATATCATAAGCCTTAATCCGCCCACGCGATCTCTTTCGATTACTGGCCATTGGAATGTGTCACTTCCTTCCGGTGCATCACCTTGGAATAGCATTTTTGGGCCGGGGCGAGGGTCAAAATATAACTTTGTTCTTAAAACGATTTTTCTACTCTCTTTCCTATCTGTCTCAAATATATTTGAGGAAAACTATGATATGTAGTGGCTAATGTCCTGGACTGTGACATCGTAGTGTCGCATATCGCACCGCCAGACAAATAACGAATGATTCGTAGATATATAAAAATATAATTTATATTCTTATTCTTCAACCGAGGTGATTTTGTGTATATACAAATACAGTCAGTGAGAGTTCACACATATCTTTCTTCCGTGGCGGGGACCCTTTTTGTGAAGTAGTGCGGCGGCCGGAGAACACACACGAGGAGCTGACAGGTCTGCTTGAGCGACCAGTGGGTCTCTTCCTTCCCTTCAGAGACCAGCGGACCTCGCCCCTTCGCTTGAGCAGATCTCTGCCTTCAGTCCAAAATTACAAACATTAATTGTCTTTTCAATTCCCATGCGGAAATATGAACATCCTCTTAGCCACACGTATTTTTCTGTTCATGGCTGGTTATCGGAACTTTCATATTTCCCTTTTTTCCGGTAATTTGTTGATCTTAACTGCGAACGGAAATATCTGTCAGTCTATCCATAGGCAATAAATTATGTTCTTCGCCATCCTAACCCTAACCCTAACCCACTTTGTTGATGTTGCAACCGTATTGACCCTGCTAAGTTCATCCATGGCACTCTGGCGCAAGCTAAGCTCGTATATTACAGTAGTAAACTAGTTGGAACTTAAGTCACGCTATTTAGTTCCCTTGGGAAAAGTATTACCCAGCTAATCCTCCAACTATGATTTAGATAGAACCACTAATATTCTACAAGGATGACTTAGACGTTAAATAAGAGACGAATGTTGATATCACCTAAATGAAAGAAGCCAACAAATAATTACATATTTTTAATGCACTTCCCTAATTTGTATACTGTTTAAAGTCGCCATTTTTTCTATATTTGCCAAGTTTTTATGAATTTCTTACATTTTTTAAATAAAACAGTTTTTTAGTGAATTTTCAAGTTTTTAAAATTATTTCCTGTATGAAGTTTGGAATTTAAAAAATTCTTTTTAAATGTTTACATTAAACTTAACTTAATTTCCTGTAATTTTTAGTTTTTCTTTATTTTTCTTTCAAATGTAAAACATATCGGACATATCAGATCACCTATCTTTTCCCATATTTCTTTTGCGAGTCCTCGCAAACCCACTCATATATGGTGCTTCTCTTTGCCACAACATCAACAGTATATAAAGTAGTTTTCACCCCATGGTTTGTTTTGGCTCGGACAAATTGTCGGCAAAAGTACAAATTGCACTTACTTTTGTTTTTGTTATCTAAATGGATCTTCTTGTAGTTATTTTGAATTTTCAAGTGTTACTTTTTTCAGTTTAATTCTTTAGATTTTGTTCCATAAAGAAAAAATAAGACACTAAAAGAAACGACTAAATCCAGAATCTTAAAAAACAGACGTGTTGCCTTTAAAATCACAGCCAAGTCTAAATTGTAACATTTTTTTTTAATTCTAAATTTAAAGGAAGACATGTGTCCAGGTGACCAAGCTATACCATAGAGTAGTAATAAGGAAACTCGATAGAGTTCTCTAGATAAATTTTGCTTGCTGTCTCGACAAATTTTGATGTGTAGCATCTGGTGAAACACGATTGTAAAAGTAAATCAACAACAATACTCAGTTGGAGTGGTTCAGCAAAAATTTGGTTAATAAACTCATTATTAAGATTTGAGGAAAGTTGGAATATGAAAAGAAATAGCACTTTACAATTTCATAGCTTTTCAAAATAAATTTTTCGAGTTGCATCAGGCAACAAAAAAGTCGTTGGAATCAGAGTCTTTAATTCCAGAAGGGTTATTTTGAAGGAAATTAACGTTTCCTTCATTGGACATTTCTGTCTTGGTTAATTCTGATTAAGTTTCCATACTTCTTACATATATCTCATATGCAAGTATGCACAGAGACAAAGACATAAAGGCATGTAAACATACACAAGCACGCACACACACACACCATATATATTCGATATGTATACGATATATATATATATATATATATATATATATATATATATATATATATATATATATATATATATTCAGTTATAAAATGCATATATGTGTGTGTGTTTGTCTATGATGGATTAATCAAAAATATGGACGCAGATATATGAAATAGCTGTTTTATATTTGCATTATTATTATTATTATTATTATTATTATTATTATTATTATTATAATTATTATTATTATTATTATGCGTCGTTTCTTTGTTCTGTTTTTGTTGTTGATAGTATTGTTACTCTACAATTTTATTAGCTAATGTTAGATGCGATACAGCCTACTTTAAAGATGGGGAAGAATATGAAATTGAAGTTTGTGCATGAATTTTTAACTAGAATGCAATTGGACGATCCTTCAACTGCCCATTTATATTCTGACATGAAATAGAAGATATAATTTGTACGATAGGGAAATAGATGCATTTACTTTACAAATTGGTGAAGAAAGCAGAAAGACAGAAAAACAGACTGACTGACAAACAGACAAAAAGAAAGAGGCAGATTTTGAGAGAAATACAGAGGTAGAGGAAACAAAGTGAGTGTTTTAGAGATTGAGGATCGGGAAGACAAGAATGGGATGATGCAAATAGAACTAAAACTAGTGATTGTGAAAATAAAGAAAGAATATTAAAGGAATAAAAGACATTTGTGAGCGTTGTGGATAAGTTAGGAAGAGAGAGTAAGATATCTATATCTATATATATATATATATATATATATATATATATATATATATATATATATATATTCAGGGAATAGGAGATCGATGGCAGTTATCCACATTTATAGGGAACACAATTAAGTCTTGTAGGAAAAAAAGATAGAGAAAAAGAGAGAGGGAGAGGAAAAAATAATGTTTGGTAAGGAAAATAAGAGAGATCGAGAGGGAGAAAGAGTGACAAAGAAAGTAAGAGATAAAGAGATAGGGAGAAAGAGAGAGACAAATGGAAATAGATTAAGAGTAAAGAAAGCAAAAAGTATAATACCTCCCAGAAAATGCTGTTTGTATCCCCGGCAGATGGGTAGGACTCTCTCTCGTAAAAGGAAGTTCTGGTTCTGATACTGAACTGTATCTGATGGTGAGAATCCATTCTTCGGATCTACAGAGTGGGAAGTACTCCTTTATTAGCATCACTTTCTGGTCCAATCTGACCCAAATGGTCGTACTTGTTAGGGTCCTAACTAAAGTTCAAATAGAACGGTTTTAATTTTTTTGTATTTGATAAAACATTTGATATCTACGAACTGACTCCAAACTATTTGTATTAAGATTAACTTGAGACTATCATTGATACGAACTTACAAGAAACCATGCAAACAAATGACTATTAGTAAGCAGAAATTATTACTTAATACTATATAGACATTTTTTTAGATATGTATGCTTGAAATTATATAAGTGTGTTCAAATCATCTGTGTTAGATAGGATTACTTGATATCATATAACGGGATATAAAATAATAACTCTTGCGAAACAACTGCACATATGTCATTATCATCATCATCATCATCATCATGTCGTGCCGCTTGCACGGATATCCCTGAGCCTCTCTATCGTTCATCGCTTCTGGCAGGTCTTCAGGGCTACATCCTGTATCCTCACAGAGATGCTGTATGTATGTTCGAGCTGACCGTTCTGCTTTTGCTCGGCCATATATGGGGGTCCATAGGAGTACATCACTTATGAGCTCGTTCCTGCTTCTCCAGCAGTGTCCTGCATGTTTGGCTTGTCTAACCTGGATAGTTTTCGTGATGGGAGGTAGGTGGCCATATATTTGGTGCTTTGTAGGGTGTTGCTACCAGGACTTGTTCAATATTGCTCGCAGCATTCATGTGTAATTGCCGTATAGCTTTTTCTCCAGACGTTTTGTTAGCGTCTAATTAGTGCATCCATTTAGCAGTTTCGATATTGAAGAAACTGCGTTTCATTTTATCGGTCAGGTCTGACTTCCATATGATCGATAGCTTATCGATAGCTGTCCATGCCTTCGTTAGCGACGTGTCGATGTCTTTTTCGGTTGATGAAACACTGCATGTCCAGTGGATGATGTTTCCCAGTTTGAAAGTAAATAAATAACCCAAAAGAGGTTGACATCCAGTTAAAAACAATAAATCAATCAATCAATCAATAAATCAATCAATCAATCAATCAATGAAAAGGTCAAAACAAACAAAAGAGGTTGATGCAAACATACAAACAACATAAGCAAATAGGAGGAAAAATTATTTGATTGGGGAAAAAGCATTGTGAGCCAAAAAGAAGATTAATCAGGTTACCTAGCAGATTGTAACGATTGGTTTGGTTTGGTTTCTTTGATTAATCGCATATCAACCTTTGTAGGTTATTTAATGTCAAACCTATTTTCTAAGAAGAAGAGTAGTGGTGCTATTTAACTCATAGCTGGGAGGACAAGGGGGTACATACCTTTCCCCAGGGTATTTGCCCGAAAGTGAACGTAATAGCGCGACTGGAGTACGAACTCGCTTACTGCGATCCTGCAGTCCATCGTGTTAACCATTGCACCCCGAGGACACCCCAGATTGTAAGGAGTTAGTTCATTCTCTTGAACGGGTCTTATAAATCTGGTCTTGTACTGTATTACAATAAGATTTGTTAATATCAAAGAGATAGATAGATAGATAGATAGATGGATTTGATTTTTATTTATTGATTCAACAGCCTATCAAGTGTGGATGGGTTATACAGTAATTTTATTAATATCAAATGTTCGTAGTTTTCAGTTCTACTCGTATATTCATTTTCTTTTTTAAAGAATAAATAAATCAGCGTGGATCAGAAATAACTGCAATGAATTAAAAGAACTCGAAGAAAGAGACATTCGTCCTCTTTTGTCTCAGAACAATAGGGTCGTCTATCCCTGAAAAGCAAGGTGCTCATTGCTTTTTCAATAAAAACGATTTCTTACAAAATACGAATATTTTATTAAGTACGACGTATCATTTAATTTCCGTCATACAATATTTAGGAAATCTAAGTGAATTCATACCTAATATAAAGAAAATAAGAAATTTGTAAACATACATTCACCTTAGAAAATCTGTAGCTCTAATACGAACATTTAAATTTGCAGTAATCTCCTTCCAAATAAAATTATATGACACTTCAAGATGAAACATGGAAAGAATTTTTAGTGAGACTAAACCCAGAAAAATGTAGAACGACTTGAATCACGAGGAACTCCTTCTTATATCGAAACCTATCAACAACGTGGTGATGAGGCCAAGCAAATTATTTTGAGCTGATGAACGTCTTGGGTCTTTTGATAAAATTTTGCCAGCAGTAATTCATAATTTAAAAAAAAAATCTATTTTAGATTAATTCATTACTCATTATCATACTTCTTGAATGATGACACTGACATAATGTAACGAAGCAAATAGAAATTATAATAATTCAATGGTATGAAGATCTTCGAATTTGATAAATTTTGTTTTGAATATTATGCCATGAGTTTCATTATGCAAACAAACAATCGACAAAAAATCAGTTGGCCGTTGAGAAGCAATGTGATGCATTTAATTCAATTTTTAATTAATCTTAATTAGCTTTAATTTCACCCAAAAGATCAGAATCATATTATTTAGTAACATCGTCACATTTTCTTGGACACATCAATTTTTAGCAACTCTGTTAACCCTTTACTAACAGGGCTCCAGAGATCCATTGGTTTCCAGTTAAAGCTCTAAACCAGTGATTTCTTATGTCTATAATATTATAATTTATTTTAATTTATTGCAGAAAGAGAGTTGTCAGCAGTTAATATATTTGATAAATGTTTGCGTTATCTATTAACATTTACGTAATTTTATTGCATATGTCATTATATATATATATATATATATTGATATCCACAGACAGACTGTTCCGTTGTATCACAACTCTTCAATGTGGCTAGACCCGCGGGATGCTTCAAGCTGGGATCGAAACCCAGCTGACGTTTACGTCTGTCGGCTATGTTACCCCGGAACCATCATCATTCTCAGTGCAAGTGAAGAAACTTTGTATTTAAGTCTTTCTTTTTATCCATTATCAGCTACATGGACTGGTCACCTGTTGAGAAGGGCTATTGCATTTCAGAGTATTTTGCCACCGACAAATTTTACCACAATATATATATATATATATATATATATATATATATATATATATATATATATATATATATATAATTTCCTAGAGTGACTACCCAGTTTGCCTTTCTATTTTACCCATAGGTGGTGTAAGAAAGATTTTGCTTTTCCCAATGGATTTAGAGCAAATTGAAGTAGAGGCAGACTCTAGCATTGTGTAAACTCAACATTTTGTCCATTTTTTCTACAATAATTAATACTCTTCGGCCGTTTCTTTTAAATTCATAGATATTTTTCCTTTTTCTTTGAATTCAAAACTTGCCGAGTATTTGTACATATTTTTATTTTTTAAGAAGAGAAATTAATATTGTGAATTGAATTACAATGATCAGAAAATCCGCCAAACACCTAAGCACGACATACGGGAACACTGGACAGCTGTTTTGACCTTCTAGTATTCCCGTATATCGTGCGTAGGTGTTCGGCGGATTTTCTGGTCATGGTAATTCAATTCACAATATTGTTGAGTATTATTCGGAATAATTATGCCATACGTGAACGCCGTTCCTCTGTTATCAGCTCATCCTAAGTTTTGAATGGTGCTAATAAAGCCTTCACCACCATAAGCAAATCCCTTGAGAAAGTAAACTATTTACATATAAAAATAACTCTTCTGAACTCATATGCGTATGTATAGTATAGTATATAATTTTTTTTAAATACAAACAGCAAAACTATTTGTATTTCTGGACATGAAATTCGGTCTGAACAAAGCAAAGTTTCCTTCCTGACTTTATTAAACGCATCAGATTTACTTGAAATATCAACTCAAGTTACTAAATACGACTTTTTTCTGTTTAAAATAAAATCACAAAACACCCTCTCGGAGGTGTGGGGCATATATTCTGACTTTATCCTCAGTCATCATCATCATCATGTCGTGCCGCCAGCACGGATATCCCTGACCCTCTCTCTTCACTTCTCCCTATCGTTCATCGCCTCTTTCAGGTCTTTTGGGCTACAACCCGTATCCTCACAGAGATGCTGATGTATGTTCGAGCTGGTCGTCCTGCTTTTGCTCGGCCATATGTGGGTGTCCATTGGAGTACAGCCCTTATGAGCTCGTCCTTGCCTCTCCAGCAGTGTCCTGCATGTATCCTCAGTAGAGAGTTAAAAATAACACTCTTTACTGTGTATGTCACTTAACTGCATCGGACGGTGAGGCTCTAGTTCTGGAGACATACAGAGTATGCAGAACCTCTTCATTGCTATTACTCCCAGGTATTCCCTGATTTGGATCAGTAATGTTTGCTCGGGTCCCATCAATGTATCAAGTAAATATGTCTAAAAATTATTTGTATTCCATAGGACCGTGTGCAAAAAAGACTTTTAAACAACTACACAACTAATATGAATATGTATGTACAAAACTGCGATTCTCTAACCTATACGAATGAAATAAAATTAGTCAATCAATTATAAAATAGGAAACTCATGGAGAGTTACCTTCTGTGTTGAAAATACAAGTGAATTCAGCAACAAGGCATTGTTTGAAATTTTAGTTTGGGCTTGTTTATTCATTTCTTTAAATACTATACTCCATATTGAACCGGTCGTCATATTTGGTCTCCTTTAAATACTCATTCTTACCAGTTTTTCGTTGTCCAAACATTTTTGAAACTTGACGATCCGTATGATGTAAAGAAGTGCATTCGTATTTCTTTTAAACCCTGCCAATTTCTCAAATCTTACACTCGAGACGAATTTTCAGTTTAACAACCAATAAAAATCTCCTACGAAGCTTGGTCTAGCGAACATGAACTGAGCTGCCATTGCACTTTCGTCAAAATCTACTGATTAGGAAGTAATTTTAATTGGCACTTACACATCTAGACTCCGTATTCACCAGCGGGTCATTTTGGCGTCAAGAAAATATCATTTTATTATATAATATGCAGAATCCTTTTTTAGATTTTGAGACTTTATTTTTTTAATAAAAAAATGGAATATTCCTTCTCAAGAATTGTTTATTGCTTTTATCAGACTTTGAAGCAGAGAGCTTTATGTATTCCTCGACACGAATCCAACTCTTTCGACCAGGCGAATAATATGTCGAATCTATTACTTGCAAAGGTGTATGGAAATTTACTAAGCTTTTTGCTTAGATGTGGCACAAGGCCATATGAAAGGGGCACCCAATGAGACTCGAACTCACTCGTGTAGGTTTGCTAGTCGAGCTTGCTGTAAAGTTGGCGACCGTAGTCGAGAGCGACACCCAGCCACATCGAGAAGGATGCTTCACACGTTCAATTTGAATAAGTTGTTTAGCACGATTTAAATTCGGAGTTTTCCTTCTCCAAGTTTACAGAACGAAGACTGCTCTACTAGTTGGCTATAAATGGAGGAAAAATATGTGGAATAATATGTTCCCTGTGTATTAGGGCTGTGTAAGATTAACAAGATCTCTTTTAGAAATTTGATTCGGTTAGCCGTGTGTATTTCACACGACAAGAAACACTGCAACTACCACTTCCTTTCAAACGAACAAATTATTATCATTATTATTCATTAGAGTCTTTCACATCAGCGTAAGCTGATGGTCTTTCACTGGAGATTGAGAGACAGCAAGTCTCCTCAAGTCTCCAGGACTCTTCTCAGTATTCTGACCGTTTTCAATAATGCGCTTGTTTGGATGGTCTCCACTCGGCCGCCAACTTCCAAATCTTCCAAGCCCTTTAATAATCCTTTAGTTACCGTGCCAAAAGCACCAATCACAATTGGCATAATTGTCACCTTCATATTCCATAGTTTTTCAATTCTCTAGCAAGGCCGAGGTACTTACCTCTCTTTTCACATTCTTTCAGTTATTATTATTATTATTATTATTATAATTATTATTTTTAACTTATAAGTTTTTCATATCAGCGTTAGCTGATGGTTTTTCATTGGAGTTTGAGTGACAGCAAGTTTCCTCAAGTCTCCCGGACTCTTCTCAATATTCTGGCCGTTCTCAATAATGTTGTAGTTTGGATAATCTCCACTCGTTTACCAACTTTCAAGTCTTCCAGGCCTTTTAATAATCATTTAGTTATTGTGCCAAAAGCACCAATTACAATTGGTATACTTGTCACCTTCATGTTCCATAGTTTTTTTTAAATTATCTTGCAAGGTCGAGGTACTTATCCTTCTTTTCACATTCTTTCAGTTTTATTCTGTGGTCAGCCGGGACAGCAAAAACGACAATTTTGCGAATTTTCTTTTTTTGTTTTTGTTAATTATTATAAGGTCTGGTCGTCTGGCCGAGATTAGGTGATCCGTGTGTATGTCAAAGTCCCATATTATTATTATTATTTTCCTTAAGAGTTTTTCACATCAGCATAAGCTGATGGGTTTTCGCGGGAGTTTAAGTGACAGCAATTCTTCTCAAGTCTCCAGGACTCTTCTCAGTATTTTGGTCGATATCAATAATGCTGCTCTTTGGACAGTCTCCACCTGTTCCATTATTTTCAAATCACCTAGTCCCTTTACAAATCCTTTGGTGACTGTACCAAGAGCATTGATTACAACTGGTATAATTGTCACTTTCATGTTCCACAGTTTTTTCAACTCCCTTGCAAGGTCATGGTATTTATTCCTCTTTTCGCATTCTTTTATTTTGAATATGTGGTCTGCTAGGACAACAAAGTGGCCAATTCAGCAAGTTCTCGCGTTTTTCTCGATAAATATTTGGCCTGGTCGTCTGGTCGATAAGGTGTGATCCGTTTGTATCTCAAAATGCCAGGGGAGTTTGCGTGTCACATTCTGCAGGACAAATTCTGTGTTGTGCATATATCATATGTTCGTAGTGTCAAACTTCAATTTCTTGTACAATTCCCAGTGGATCACCTTGTCCACCCAGTCGCGCCTACACTTATATTCTTTCTCTGCTAATTTGCTGCATTCGAATATTGGGTAATTGATATTAATACTGTTACTCCTTGAGAGTTTTTCACATCAGCGTTCACTGAAGTCTGAGTGATAGTAAATCTCCTAGAGTCTCCAGAACTCTTCTCAGTATTCTGGCCTATCTCAGTAATGTGCTAGTTTGAATGATCTCCACTGGTCCTTTTATTTCCAAATCCTCCAGTTCCTTTATTAATCATTTGGTGACTGTAATAAGAGAACGAATTATAATTTGTATCTTTCATGTCACTTTCATGTTCCCATATTTTTTCAGTTGACGAGTAAGATCGAGGTATTTATTCTTTTTTTTTTTTTACTTTCTCTTAATTTTACTTTATGGTGAACCGGAAAAGCAAAGTCCACGATTTTGCAAATTTTCTAGTCTGATCGTCTGTCCGAGATTAAGTGATCCGATTGGATATGATAATGCCAGAGGAGTTTGTGTGTATATATCTCTTACGTTTTCCCTTTCTTAGTCACGTTCATGTTTTCTCGTGTGAGATGTTGCTTAATAGTCGCTTAAAGCGTCCATAGAGTTGTTTTTCTTCCCATTTTTGTTTGCTGATTTTTGTCTTTCTGTTGGTCCTCGGTTTGTGAGTATTGTTTCTTCTAGCTGTAATCGGTCTTCCTCCACGCTTTTGTATGCAGTCTTCAAGTCGTTGTATTCGTGCGTCAACACCATCTTCATTGCTGGCAGTCCTCTTCCTCCAACTATTCTTGGCACATATAGTCTGTCAACGTAATCTCTGTGATGTAATACCTTATGCATGGTCATTAGTTTTGTTGTTCTCTGCTCCATCAGTTTATGTTCTTCTCTAGTCCACTTTAAGAATATTCCCGAATATATTACGAGGGGGACAGCACAGGTATTTAATGCTTAGATGTTTCTACTACATAGTTTTGTCTCGGGTAACTTTCTGGATCTTCTGATATATTCATTCCTAATTTTTTCTTTCATGTCTTCTTGTATGATGGTATCAGCTTCCAATATTCAAACGTATTTGTGGGTTACTTTCTCTCCGAGCGTTCTAATTTTTTCTTGATTTGGTAGTTCCATTATGTCCGTAATATGTCATTTGACGCTTTTTATTACTAACATTTTCTATGCCAAATTCCATTCCTATATCTTGACGATATATTCTGACTGTGTGTATTAGAGTTTTAAATTCTTTTTCATTTTCGGCAAACAGTTTAATGTCGTCAATGTACATTAGGTGATTTATCTTTTCCTGCCATTTAGTAAGTTTATTTCCTGCTGTAGATTTTCTGAGTATGTGGTTGTGTGGCATTATCGCAATTATAAATAGTAATGGTGATAGTTCATCACCTTGGAATATACCTCTTTAGGTTTTTGCTTCAGCTTAGTTTTTCCCTCCAGCTGTCAATTCCACTCTCCATGTTTTCATGTTTTTGTCGATAAGTTTTATGAATTAATCTGATATTTGTATATTTATTAGCCAGCTTCGGTGGGACCATATCATATTCGTTTTTGTAGTCAATGCAGGCCATAGCCAGATTTTTCCGTCTTGTAGTCGTTAAAGATTTGCTGATAAAGGTAGGGTAGTTCTCCTGTGCCTCTGGATCCTTTGCAGCATCCTTTCTGTTCCTCTGAACAATCCACGGCGTGTTAGCGAGAAATGAATATCTTTCCTTATTTCTGCTGTTAGCATTTTCCACATCATTAGTAGGCACGTTATTGCCTTATAACTGATTGGGATTGTTTTTTAGAATTTTTTTTTTTTTTGTTGATCAGCATGGTTCTTCTTTTGGTCATCCATTTGGGTACGTGTGCTTTTTGTAGACATCTGTTCATTTTGAGTGTTTATCTGTAATGAATGTTGGTGAATGTTTTGGACCAGAATTCATGTATTCCAACATGACCCGGCGTTTCACAATTTGATATTTTTTTAGTGTCTTTCACAGTATATCTATGAGTATTCCTGCTTTCGGTCCTTCTTCAAGTTCTAACTCTGTCGCCATGTTTCTTATATATTCGGCTTTTTTGTTATGTTCTCTTGGTTGCCCTATTTTACTCCAGAATTGTTGTGTTTCTCTTGCACTCGGTTGTTGGTGTCATCTCCCCCAACATGTTAGTAGAATTTTCTTTCGTTGTTTTGGAATGTCCTGTTTTGTCTGTGTTGCTTTATCCTTTGTCGATATCTTTGTAATCTTCCTTTTTTCGCCAGTACTTTCTGCTTTATTTCCTCAAGTTGTATTGTTATTTTTTCTTGTGTTGCTTTTTTCTCTGTTTGGCCCATCATGCTTTAGCGTTTCTCCTTTGTTTTATCGTTTTTATCTATTTTCATTATTTTTTTTATCAGTGTTTCCAATTGAATGTCCCATCCAGGTTTTGATTATTTGTACGTATGTTAAATTTACAGATGCAGCGAACTACGAAACACTGACGACTCTCCGTTGTTCAGGTAGGAAACGTTTATTACCTTCTTGACTTTTAGTTTATCGACACGAGGAGAGAGAGACACAATTTTTACTGTGCTGACTCTTCCTACATCGTCACAGTTAACCCCCCAGCTGGACTAGCCCAGCCCAGAGTCAAATCTCAACTAACTGCTTTTTCGAAATCACCAAATTCTCAGCCCATCGCTTCCAGGCATGACGTCATTCACACCCCAGTCACATTTCGTACCTGGGTTTTTTTATTATGACATTTGTGATTGTCATATCCTTTGCGCACGAGCGTGAACTGTACGCAATGTGAGTGCACCTGAACCTGCACTAAGCCGAATAGTTCAAAGCCCAAACAAACCGAATGATAAAATATGATTAACGAAAAATGATTAATATAAAAAAAACAATCCGTAATTATATAACACGTACTCTTTAATGGAATCTCACCCTTCTCACAAATTCGTTTTGCTCCAACATAGATTAGTTCATTTAATTCGGCTATGTTTTCTTGGTATATATGTTAATACTTGATTTATTTTTCTTCCGTATCCATTTTGATTATTCTCTATGGTATGTTTCTTAGTGGTGGCTAAGTAGTCTTTCTTCATTCATAATTCTCTTTTAATTTTCTAAATTCATTTTTTGTTTTTGTTTTAGTGTTTGCTCTATGTTGTTGTGTAATATTTTTACCTTCGACCCGGCCCAAAATGCCATTCAAGGTCATGCACCGGAAGGAAATGACACATTCTAATGGCAGTTAGGAGAGGAAATCGCGTGGGCGGAAATTGGCTGATGAAATGGGACGAGCTAAAAAATCCCATGATAGACTGATGCACCGGAAGAGAGTGACCTCTGAACTGCATGACAGTTATTTCCGCTTGATGACGATTAAACATGCGATTTCAAAGATCGAGTGGGCGTTGAACTATTATAGAGCTCAGTCATGACAGAAGTCAAGGCAGTTAAGTTCGACGGGCAGTGCCAGTTGAGTTGCAGACAGTTGGCGTTATTGACGAGATTTGGTAGGGAAAGCTACATCAGGCCGAAGGGGCCTTGAGGCCCTGATGAGTTGGGGTCCAGAGAAGATGCTGATAAGACGCAGTAAAGAAAGCCATCAACCAGCAGAGTGGCCTCTGGTTCTCCGGTTGGGCATCAGGAGAACGAGAAAGACACAACGTTGACGGTCATAACAATGGGGTCAAAATATTGAAGTTTCTGTTCAGTCTCCAGCTCCCTCTCACACGCAAACCCTGAGTAAACCTTTTTGAACCCTTTCTATAAAGTGAGAGTTAAATATTTTTATAAAGAAGTCTTCCTGCGTCTTTATTATTGTGTCGTTGTGATGCTGTAGATGAGTATATAACAGTTGGGGTGTGGTGTTTATATTTTCTGAAGTTAGTTTTTATTTCGGTAAGAATGTTTTTGTTTGTCAAAATATAGTGTGTCTGATACTGTATTTGTGTCTTGTCCATTTTTTTGCTTTCTGGCATATTACTAGTATTTCAAGGTCGGAAAACAAACCATCCTTTATTATAGTCCGAACTTGATCCCCGAATTTTTGGTTTATTTTCTGGCCACTTGGGCATTCTAGCCAGTGTAGGGTTGCTTCTAAAATAGCAGTGCAATGAAAGTTGGTCGCTTCTCTAGTTCATGTTTCGAGTTTTCGTCTCTGATTTATGTGGTTCCTTGGATCGCTGTTCGTATACATGGAAAAAGAGCAGCCAATATTCGTAGGATGATGATTCGTTTTCCCATGTTGACTATCTGGAGAGAACCTGCTGATCATGACACCCAGGTCTGTTTGTTGAGTCCCAAGTTGTGTTATATTTAGATTTGACCTTGATTGTTCTCTATTCTATGTTTCTTAGTGGTGGCAATGTAGTCTTTTGTTCATTCATAATTCTCTTTAAATTTTCTAAATTCACTTTTTGTTTTTGCTTTAGTGTGTACTCTGTGTTGTTGAGGGTGTGGTGTTTCTATTTTACGAAGTTTGTTCATTTCGGTTAAACTCTTCTTGTTTGTCAAAACATAGTGTGTCTGATACTGTATTAGCATCATGGTCATTATTTGTTTTCTGGTGTATTCTAGTATTTCAAGGTGAGAAAACCGATTTTTCAATATTATTGCCCTAACGTGGTCTGCGAGATTTTGAATTTTGGACACTTGCACATTCTTGTCAGATCTCTATAATTCTTTTTATATATCCTCGTATAGTTGGGTTGCTCTTAAAATAGCAGTGCAGTGTAATTTTGTTGTTTTCCCTTGTCCACATTTTGTATTTGAGTCTCTAATTTTTGTAGTTCCTCTGTTCGTCATTCATGTACCGGAAAAAAGAATAACCGACATTCGTAGGATGACGATCGGTTCTCCTGTGTGGGCTATCAGGAGAACACCTACCGGTAATGATAGCTTGGCCTGTTGCCTGGGTCTCATGTTGTATTATAAAGTTTGTCATTTTTTACATAGGTGGTAAATTGTGGGAATACCAGTCCAGACCTGTGCACCTGACAAAGATGTAACTTAGTCTTTTTATGAGGACTCCTTAGCGGATCACACATGAAAGACAAAACAAAAGTGAAGGCTAGATAAACCTCATCAGAAGTAATCACACTTGTAAAGGAGTAGCAGTAGTTTCCTGACTGAACTGGCCGTAGCCTGGTCGAGTCCATCCGCCCTGCATCTGGTGAAGTACGTCGTTGGCCCATCGACGGTTTCATTCGTCATAGTTAACATCCTCCATACTGCTTCCCATAACTTCTTAGGTTTGGCTCTGGGATTCTATCATTATCAATATAATTATATTTCGGAGAAACTATAATTTTAAAGAAAAGATTGTAATCATTGACTCGAAACTATATAATTGGTTGAAATCCTTGGAAACATAATGTTATCCAAATAATTATGAGCACATAGGAATATTTTAGAAAATACAACGGAGCGTAAGACGTTAGCATAAAAAGAAATATTTGAGACAATACAGAATCGTGTAATTTTTCAGCATTAGCAGGGATATTATGATTTGGTTTGGTTTGAGATGGTTTTATGGCACATAAACCATTGTAGCTTATATAATGCCAAAACTATTTTTATACATATAAACAGTTCTGTTTAGAAAAATTCAGTTAAGCATAAGCAGAGTTTTTTTTTTTTAATTTATTTTCACAGTTAAATGACAAAATGGTTCTATTTAAAACAATTTAGTTCAGCATATTACATAGTTTATTTCTATTTGACCCATAGATAGGACTCTATCAGGTGCTACCACTAAGGACCAAAGATGACCTGGGATTGAAAATAATAAAGAGGTACTCACATTTACCATAATTCCAGCAATACAGGAGCCTCATAATCAGATTTTTAAATGTCATATTTAGGACACTCGTTGGGTTGTGTTATCCTTTGCAGAGAAGTCAGTTCGTGAGTGTATTCTACAGCCCCAGTTGACTCGGCGTAGGTATATTTTAGACAACATCACAGTGTAAAATCAGCATTTAAAAGAATATTTAGGAAAATGAAACAGTGTGAAATTTTTCATCTTTATAATGAATATTTTTGACGATATAACAGTTTATTAGAATTAAAAGGAATTTGCAAAGTATTAGCATTCCAAAGTATAATTTTGATAATTTTGTGCAAATTACAGTATTAAAAGGAATATTTCAGAGAATATAACAGTGAAAACTTCTACCGTTAGTACAACTATATTACAAAGATATATAAAACAATCTAATTGCTTGAAATCATTGAAAACGTAATGTTATGCAAATTATTTTCACAACATAAGAATTTTTTTTTTAGATAATATGAAGTGCAAGCCGTTAGCATTAATAAGAATATTTGTTACCATAAAACAGTGCGTAAATTCTCAGAATTAGATGGAATATTTTGGTCAATATAACAATGTACAAATGCCGAGCATTAGAAGGAATATCTTGTTCAATAAAACTCTATACAACTTGCTAGTATTTACAACAATATTTTGGATAATATATCCGTGTGTCAGTTGTGAGCATAAGAAGAATTATTTGAGATTGCGTAAAATATTAGCATTAGAAAAATATTTTATATAAAATAACAGTGTGATAAATGTTTACTTCAGAAAGAATTTTTGTGACAATACATCTTTGGAGAAATTATTAATATGTGAAGAAATATTTCAGAAATGTAAGTCTTTAAGTTGTTCGCATTAAAAGGAATTTTTAGTGAATACGACTGTGTGCAAAATATTCACATTAGGAGGTATATACGGGATAATGATACACATTTTTATAAAAAAAGGAATAGCTGTGATAATATAAGTCTGTACAAACTCTATTTTAAACTATATAACTGTGCAAATTATTAATATCAGAAGTAACATTTCCGAGCATATAAATGTGCGAATATATTTAGAATGAGAAGGGATATTTAAGACCATATATCTCTGTGCAAATTGTAAACATTAAAAAGGGATATTTGAGATCGTATGACTGTGAACAAAGTAAAAGCATTAGAAAAAATATTTCAAACAAAATAATGGAGTGTGAATTATAACCATCGGAAGGAATAATTTCGATAATGATATAAAATGTAATATATGGATATTATGGTGCTCATATAATTTGTAGAAGGAATATTTTAGACAATATAACAGTGTGTATATTGTTAGCATTATAAGGAATAATTGCGATAATATCATCATCATCTTGTCGCAATGCTAGCACAGATTTCCCTGACTCTCTCTCTCTCTCTCTCTCTCTCTCTCTCTCTCTCTCTCTCCTTCTATTCATCACTATTTTCCATTCCATCGCTTCCTGCAAGTCTTCAAGACTACGTCCTGGGTTCGTACAGAGTAGATAATTGCTTGTTGTTCGGCCAACTTATCCATGTTCGTGTGGAGGTGTCCACAGAAGAACGCCGCTCATGAGTTTGCCCTAACTCCTCCAACAGAGTCCAGCATTTCTTGTTTGTATTATTGGATGGTTTTAGACATGGGAGGTTTGTGTCTATACAGCTGCTTTTTTGTGGTATGTTTCTTCCAGGATTTGTTCAATATGACACGAGGAATTCTTGTGCAGTTCCTTTGTAGATTTTTCTCAATACTCCTAATCAACTTCCATGTGGTGCATCCATAGAGTAGTATGGACATAACATCTGCTTGGGAAAAAATGCATTTTATTTTATCGGATAGCCCTGACTTCCATGTGTCCAATAACTTTTCCACTGCACCCATGCTTGCGCTAGTCGCACATTTATGTCATTTTTAGTCGATGAGACGCCGCTTCCGAGGTACGTTAACTTATCAACAAATTTCAGAAAACCACCATTTAAAACTGAGATTCCTCCTTTTTTATGAAAACATATATTCTCCGTTTTGTCAGCATTTTAGGATTCGGCTACGTTAGGTAGATTTGCAAGAAACGGTATGTCATCAGCATAGTCTGTTTCCGAAATAGTTTGTGCGAAGTATCGTCTGCTTCGAGCCTTTTTTAGAGTAAAACGATTTTCTTGCATTAGATCTATCGGCGTTCGAAGCACGTAGTCTAGAGAGATTATCAACGGATATTGGGAAATGTTTCCCCTTGCAGAATTCCAGCAACAAAGAAACTTGTCTCTCCATTTGGGTAGCAAACTTTTTGACTTTCGTGTTTTTATTGAACATGATTATAAATTAGAGAGTTTATCTCTGAAAACCATAAGCTAGAAGTATTTGCTCCATTTTCTTTCAGTGTATGGTGTCAAATGTCCAAGAGAAATCTTCAAATAAATTTGTCACCTCGAGGAGTTTTGCTCGAACTCCTTCTATTGTTCGACGGATTGTCAGAACTTGTGATGTGAATTGGTTTCTCAGAAAACAATTTTGATTTTTTATAAGAATTTTTTTTCAATTTCAAGTTCGATGCGGTTGAAAAGCAGAGCATTATAAGTCTTAGCCGCTATGGAAGTAAGAGCTATGCCTCAGTAGTTCTTGACCATTCCGATTCCACCTTTCTCGGGGAAAAGGTAGAATACAGCCTTTATCAATCTCTCTATTGAGTTCTGGTTATGTACAATGCTGCAGTATCGGAGAAGCAAGTTATCAAATTTCCCTGCTTTTTATACTTCCTATGGTATTTCATGAAGACCTGCCGCTTTCCCGTTTTTAATTTTTGTTAGTCAAGTTCTTCTTATGAAATATTTCCTAGTTTGATGTTTAGTAGGTTAACAGTAATTTTCCTGATAGCTTTATCTGTAACTTTAGAGGAATTTCCAAGCAGATTCTTGAAATGTTCTTTCCACATCTGAATTCGTTCTTCTTGGCTGTCAGTCTTTAGTTTAGCCCTTAAGTTTCTCTTTCTTTTATTCTCTTCATTTACTATCTATCATGCAATTAGAGAATGTCTATCTTGTACCGAATTTCTCATTTCATTTATTTGTCCCTATATGTCTTCGAATTGTTCTTTTTTATGTTTTAGTTAGCTCTCTTTGTGCCTTCTTACGTTTTTGGGTGTTGACATCAGTTGGGTTTCTTGCATCACATAGTGATGATGTGTTCACGTTGTCCTGTTTTTTCCTTCTTTCTAATGTCTCCCATGGAACTCTATGTTTGCCTTTTAGTTTGGTTAGATTGCATTCTGCTGCTGTTTCCATATAGGCATTGACGAAGTTCTCAAATTCGTCATTTTGAGTAAGTGCTTCAGGTATCTTCTGACGCACTAACTTCTTTCTTCCGCCTAGCATTAGGTGATAAACACCTTGAGCAGACGTTGCATTCACCCGCCTTAATTCACATCTACCATTCAGCTTCTTATGGCTTTTGATGTTGATATAGCAGTGTATACACGGGATAATGTAACAGTGATCTAACTTTCAGTATTTGAAGTAATTGACACGATATAATAGCGTTCAAATTGGATGTCTTACAAGGAATGTTTCAGAAAATATAACCCTCAAATTTTTAATATTTAAAGGATTATTTTAGAAAATATGTGTTCAGATCGTTAACATTAGAGGGAATATTTACTTAGTATATAAATAGGTAAATTATGAGCATTAGAAAAATATTTTAGAGAATATAACTGCATGCAAATAATTAGCTTGGGAAACAATATTTATGACAATTTAGCATTGTAAATATTTTTTGCATTAGATGTAATCTTCGAGACGATATACCAGGTCACATATGATTAGTATCTGAAAGAATAACTCTGGCTATATAACTATTTCAAAATCATGAGTTGTATTTAGACAATATAACACTATTCAAATTTTTCGTCTGAGAATAAATATTTGGAACAAAATTACATGGTACAAACTTTTAATATTAGACTAGTGAAAATTTTTTAACATTAAAATTATATTTTGGATGATACAGCATGATTCAAATTGCTTGCATTGAAATGAATATTTTAGATAATATAAACAGGGTGTAAATTATCAGCATTATGACGAAAATGTTAAGCATTATAACAATGTTCAAATTCTTAGAATTTGAAGGAATATTTGATATCATATATCATCATCATCATGACGTGCGGCTAGCACGGATATCCCTGACCCTCTCTCTCCACGTCTCCCTAACATTCATCGCCTTTGGCAGGTCTTCAGGGTTACATCCCGTATCATCACAGAGCTGCTGTATGTATGTTCGAGCTGGTCGTCCTGCTTTTGATTGGCCATATGCAGGGGTCCACAGGAGAACATCACTTACGAGCTCGTCCTTGCTTCTCCAGCAGTGAGTGTGGGTCATGGTTATCTTTTGATGGCTGTTTTTATTCTCATCTACAGAAGCCACTCTTATAAATGAGCAGCAGTAGTTCTCCGATCGAACTGACAATCCTGAGCGTTAAGCTGCAGGGTTCACACATCCATCATGCTGCTTCCCATGTGTACGTGAAAAAAAAAGCGGTGCTTCCTTTTCCTTTAAGTTTTAACTTAGTTAAAGTCCAATTGACTATTCTTATATCATAATATCCCCCCACCGTAAATCTCCTGTTTCCTATTGCCAGATTGTTGAATTTCTATTGAACCGGAGCTATGAAAGTAAAGCTTCTAATACTACCTAATATGAGAAGGGAGACATTTTAATATTTTCAGTCCAGATCGAACACCGATTTCCTCAGTTATAGAAAAGTGACAAGTGCTAGACATGGGGATAGGGGGCTAAATTTTAAAACAAATCTATTTTGTTGTCTCAAAAATATTCACCTGGAATAAACTTTGGCCAATTAGAAAGTCTACATTTAAATGCAAATGTTAAGCAGATGATTTTACAGGGCACGAAAATCAATAATTTAAATAGACAGTTACCAAAGATTTACCTTTGAGCAGGACTTCACAGCAACAGATATGTTCCTTCTAAAATTTTCTAATGACCTCGGACCACTATGTCATCAATATATACATATCATATAAATGTGTGAAAATAACTAGAATCAGAAGGAATAATTTATAAAATATGACTGTGTGGAAACATTTAGCCTTGGGAGAAATATTTTAAATAATATAGCAGGGTGCAAATGGTCCCCATTATATTGTTTAGAGTATATAAACTGTAAAAATTGTTAGCATTAAAAAGAATATTTTAGACGATATAACTGTGCAAATTGTTAGCATTCGAATAGGTTTGTCAGACAACTGTTTTTTTTTACAGTTTTTACAGTGTACAGACTGTTAGATTTAAATAAGGATATTTGAGATCATATTAAGGTGTCCAAAATATTAGCATGACAAAAAATATTTTAGACAATATAAAAGTGTGAAAATCATTGGCTTAAGAGGAAAAATTCATAAAATTTAAAAGTGTGTAAATTTTAGCATTCGAAGGATTAATAAGGATAATATAAATGTGTGTTAACCTTTAACATTAGAATGAATATTTAATTATTCTAATACGTAAAAAATATGGACTGAAGGAAAATTTGAGACAATATAATAGTGTGTAGATTTCTTAAATCAGGAAAACTTTAGACAACATATCTGTGGACAAATTGTCTTTATTAGAAGGAATATTAAAAATAATATAATAGGGTGTAAATGTTAGCTTTAAATATATTTTAGTCAATATATCTGAGTGCAAATTTTCTGCATAAGCGGAAATATTTGAGATAATATTCGAGGGTGTAAATTTTTAGTATTAAAACGAGTGATTATTTTCTGTATGAAAAGGAATATTTAAGATTATATAATAGGGCGTACATTTTTAACATTAAAACGAGTGATTATTTTCTGCATTAGAAGGAATATTTAAGACAATATAATAGCATTAAAAGGAATATTTTTGACAACATATCTATGTGTGAATTGTCTGCGTTAATAGAAATATTTGAGATAATATAATAGGGTGCATATCATTATTATTATAAAAAGAAATATTTTTGTCAACATATTTGTATGCAAATGTTCTTAATTATAAGGAATGTTAAAGATAATATAAGAGGGTGTAAATTATTAACATTAAAAGGAATATGTAAGTCATCTTATCTGAGAGAATTTTTCTGCATTAGAAGGAATATTTGAGACAATATAACATTGTGTAAAGTTTTAGCATTAAAAGGAGTGCAAATTATCTGCATTTGAAGTAATATTTGAGATAATAAAATGGGGTGTAATTTTTAGCATTAAAAAGAAATATTCTAGTCAACTTATCTGGGTGCACATTGTCAGCATTAGCAGGAATATTTGAAACAATATAATAGTGTGTAATTGTAATATAATGGCCGAGGGATTTCGTTTTATGCCTTTGGGTTTAGTTAGGCTGAGAACCTTTCTGCTCAGCGCATGGGTTACTTAGGTGCAACATTAACGCAGATGTTTTGGCGCGCGGGAAGAGCGGACGTGTCACTCAGAGATGTCACAATATCCCAGATGGGAAACGGGACAAGACAGTGGAGGTGACGTCACGCACCGGAAGCGCGCAAAAGATTTTGGGGATTTTGAAAAAGTCAGTTAGTTGCGTTCTGCCAGTGGACTTGTGGTGGGTGCCACACATGTTGGTGGGGCAGATGGAAAAGTCATCATAGAAAGATTGTGCATCTCCCTTCCTTTTGTCGAAGAACCTTTAAACTCAAAGGTAATAAAAAGTTTCTTACCAGAACGAAGAACTCTTAAGTGTTTTTGTGTTTCAGGATTCCTATGTTCTACGTATATATGTTATGAACATTATATGCACGTTTCACACATATCCGTATCATGGATATGGTACATAATTTTTAGCATTCAAAAGGATATTTTGTATACCATATGTAGGAAATGGACACGGCGACACGAGTTCAAATCCTGGACGAGACTGATTGCATTTCACATAGCACTAATACCCTTGGGAAAGGTATGAATCCAATTATTCTCCCTCCAACTATGGGTAAAATATAGGGCAGACTAGGTTCTTCAGCCTTGGTGAGGCAACTAGTCTAGGAGAAGGAAAACTCTGAATTCAAACCTGTTAAACTTCGCTAAAAAATTGACCTTGTGTCACATCCTGCCCGAACGGAGGGGTTGGTAAATATGATATAAGTGAAAATCGTCTGCATTAGAAGGGATATTTGAGTCAATGTAATTGGGCGTTAATTTTTAGCATTAGAAGGAGTGCAAATTGTCCGTATTAGAAGGATATAGGGTTTAATTTTTTAGCATTGAAATATGTTTTAGTCGATATATCTGAATGCAAATCATCCGTATTAGAAAGAATATTTGAGATAATGTAATAGTGTGTAAATTATTGGCATTAAAATAATATTTTTGACAATATATGTGTGCAAATAGTCTGTATAAGAAGGAGTAGTTTAGGCAAATTATTCTAAACACGTTGTCTACTTTAGAAGGAATATCTTAGACATATACCATATTATAAACTATTGAAGGAATATTTGAGACAATATAACAGTGTGAAAATTATTTCAATTAGAAAAATATTGGAATCAACACAGCAGTGTGTAATTTGTCAGCATTAGAAAGAATATTTTTAACCATCCAACTGTGTGTAATTTAATGCTATTTTTATTATGATGCAATGGTAACCTTTGTTAAATTTTTATCAGAATAGTCAATTTTTCCTCGTTTATTGTCCACTATAAATGCTTCATTTTCAGGGCTACTGTTAAGATGTTATTTTTCTTTAAAATATAAAATGATATATCTTCATTTTATTATGTAAGGTTCTTTCTTGTCATACAGTTGAAAAGCTCTCAAAGTTTCCATTATGTTTATTCACATTACAATTTTAAAATATAATTCCCTGCATGTTCATTATTTCGTCGTCATTAGAATTGATGTAGACTGTTAAGTGTATTGTAGTACATTTGAACCTTTTATTGAGTGATTATATAAATCAAATATTAACCTTTCAGTCCATCGGGGACACATAATGAACGACACTCCAACATCTAAAAACTTTTTGAATCAATATGCTTTTTTTATTCAATTGCTTTAAAAGTAAGTTTCATTCTGCCTCTTTTTTTAAAAACTAGCACAGTCATTTTGTATTTACCAAACCTTCCGCTAGGGTATATTGCGACACAAGGTCAATTTTAAAGAAAGTTTAGCATGTTTCAACTCAGAGTTTTTCTTATCCTTGAATTGCTGTCTAACAAAGGCTAAAGAGCCTAGTCTACGCCACTATTTGCTCGTAATTAAAAGGAGATTAATTCAATTTATACTTTTCCCTAGGGTGTTAGTTCTATTGGAAATGCAATCAACGTTGTTCAGTAAGTGGACTCGAGTAATCGTGTCCAAATCCTAGGGTTATAACTATTACACTACGGGCACCTCTATAAGCCAGTTTGTTATGTTTAAAATCTTTAAGATAGTGTCTAGTTTAGTGTAAATAGTATTAATTCTATTATTTCCATCAGTCCCTATTATTTCGTTTGACAAGATATTCAAATACTTTTTTTATTGTAGCTAGTAGATATCTATCGACCAAACAATTTCGAAAATAATTCCTTGAGGTTTTAATTGTTAAATAAAATATCATAAACTTGAAGCCATATAATTGCTTGGGAAAAGACTGACTTCCACATTAATTAAGCCAAAAATATTGAAATACACTCAAACAAAACAATAAACGTACCATTCACACAAAAGAACATCTAAAGTTGACTTAACATCAGAAATACTATGCACTTTTGTTTAAAAACATACAAGAATATGGTGTTTTTTTTTGGTTATGAATAAAATGTAAAATAAAATAGTCATTTTTTTTAAATTTTGGATATACAAAGAAGTTCAGCAATTCAGAACAATGATCTACGTCAAATATTCATTCTACAATGATTTTATTTTATTTAATACTTAATCGTAAACAACATAGAGTGGGTCTACACAAGTAGCTTAAAATATGAAAAACTATCAACTCGTATCCCAGACATACAACAGTTATCGTCATAAGAAATGAAAGGGACAACTTGAGATCAAATTCTGGACAAAACTTCTTGCCTTTCACTTCGAGTTCATGCCTATGGGAAAGACAAGAATCAATCTCTCTTCTCACCTGCTAAAAGAAAATAGTTGGCCAGACTGGTTCTCTGGCCTTGGTAAGACTACTACTTTAAGAGAAGGAAAATTCCGAATCCAAATTAATAGTGTTTCGTTTAAATATTGACCTTGTGTCACATCCGTTTCAGGGCAAAGAATATGAGCAATTGCAACATGGAATGTCTCATATAGAAATTTGCTTGACTTAACGGCATGCCTATGTTAAATTTGCAACAATTATCTTACTGTTTATTTTTTTATATCCGAAGTTAATTCATTATTCTTAACGCTAGCCACCAACGTAAGCGGTCGAAGAAAATAACAACCTGGTCTTTGTTAAAAACATCAAAGATTTGGATGAATAAAAGATCAACATTAATAATGAAGGGCAGATATTACAATAATAATTATTTCCTTATATATTTTCACTGTATGACATAGAGATGCATTGATAACGTAAAAAAATAAACTTACGATGAAAATTCTTTGCTAGTACTAATATAACATCCCTAGATTGTTATAATAGAGGTTTTGGTGACCTGTATTAGGAGCAAGAAAATATAATTACATTAGGTTTTTATAAACAACAAGAAAATCTTTACAACAATTCATTCATTTCGTAAGCAGAAAATGTACCATTATTTTGAAACAAACTGACCTTGATTTGAATGAACTCAGAAGACAAAATATTTTTGTGGAGTAAAAAGTAACTATCGTTTTATCCCACTTCTGAAAATTTATCATTTTCAGATTTTCCGTAATTCTCATCAAGGGAATATTTATTGAAAAGAAAACACCTTTACCTTTTTCTAGAGACACGTAATTGATTAATTTTTGATGATTAACCTGAGATTCATTAAAGTTAATAACATTTTTGATTTTCGATAATTCCTCCTTATTGATCAGGTACATTATTGATCCCGACGGCATAATATTCACTGGGTTTCCATATAACATATTTTATAGCATTTCCACCTCTTCCTAATGGCTGTGTCTTTTTCCGTCCTGAAAAAACTATTACTCTACAACATTCACATGCTAATACACTCAAACTATGTTGCCTCATAGCTAATAAACATTTAAAAGTTGTCTTCATTCTTTAAATGATATTTTCCTTTAAAATATAACATCACAAAGCAATGCAAAAATGTCATTTATTTATGTTAGTTCGGCACAACACCAGAAGATTTGGCGTCCTATAACATTTGAGTTCACTAAAAAGGGTCAGGCAATCTTGCTTTCTAACCATTATACCACTTTAACTGCCCAGTTAACTACTAAATTTGGAAAATTTTTGGCACAAGGCCAGAAGTATGGAGTACCATGTGAGGTTCAATGTTCTGCTAATGTTGTTTGCTCCAAAACCGATGTTTGCCCAAAACAATGTTTCGTAGAGCAAAATACCACTAATAACAAGAGTATGTCAACTTTGTCTACCTGTCAAGTCACACTTAAAGCACTGAACAATGAAGTTAAGTGGTGTCTGTTTAATTCTTCAATGGTTGACCAATTAGAAACACTCGGTAATGAAAGCAACCTGAAGTCGTTGTGCCAGACCAAGCAAAGTTCTTCCAATAAGTATATGACAACCTTGTGGAATTATTCTCTTTGTTAAATATCAGTAGGAATAAAATTCTCTCACCTTCGATGTAAATTGATGTGTGAAGTTTTGCAACTATCCGACAAGTGTTAAGTAAGTTAATGTATTTATATTGCATGACAAAAACATATGCTTAATATTTGTTGATTACAATTAACACTAGAAATACTATAGGTTTTATAAAATAGACAATAAAACTCATATATTTTGGTGACCTTTAGAATAGGTTCAGTAGTTTGCTCTTATTTATATTTCTTTGTCTTTTGCTGTTATGCTAAATTTGAATATTGACATGTAAACAGCGAATAAATATTAGGAAAGTTATAACTCAGGGATTTAAAGAGTAGGGCAGTGGCCTTTTGGGACAAACTTATTTCTCAGTCATTATTAACTGGGATGAATGTACAATACCAATTTGTCTCTCTTAGTCATGCTGTTTATTTTCAGAAATGAAGCGCCAAAAAAGAAAAAAATAAATGAAGGAAAAATAGTCGAGTCTGAACCTAATGGTACAGCTCATGAGAAAAGCAGCTATTTTTGTCTTGGGGAAGTATATGTTCACACCATCTCTAATCATTCAGTATTTATTTCACTCTAATTTTTTTAATAAGCGATTTTTCAGTAGAGATTTGACTTAGCAAACTCCATTAGAACAAAAATGTCTACATGGTAGATTTTTTATTTTGGTGACATTATTTTATATAAGAATCAGACATAAATTAATTAACCCCCTATATATATATATATATATATATATATATGTGGTAACGGAAATTACTTGGTGAGTCAGGAACTAACCTACTATAGCCTAAGAGGCTCATCAGGTTATCTAATCCCGATTCACTATTCGGGATTAGGTACCCTGATGATCTGATTAGGCAAAACTATAGTAGGTTAGTTCCTGACTCACTAAGTTATTATCGTTACTATTTTGCTCTACTTAGTATTGAACACTTTTTGCATTGTAGCTTAGCAGCCCTAAAGGTGTTTTTTTCTTTTCACCAACCAGTTGCGTGTCTTTCGATTTTATTCAATTGGTATGACAAGGCTGGCCTTTCCTTTTTTTCCAATATATATTTTATTCCAATATATATTTTCCCCTTTGTCAGTGATTCGTTGTATATTTTCATTTTCAAATCACTTGCCGGTTTTTTCTCTTACCATAAGGGCAATTATTTTATATATATATATATATATATATATGTATATATATATATGTGTGTGTGTGTGTGTCTGTAAGTAGAATATACTAACAGACCTACACGAGTGAGTTCCTGTCTCATTAGGTGCCCCATTTTCATGGAATTTTGCCTCATATGTTCTCTAACGAAAGCAACGAGCTCAAAACATACACGTATGTTAGAAGGAAATAATTCTTTAAAAAATCCAAATCTCTTTGTTGACCAATTCATTTTGAAATATATATATATATATATATATATATATATGTGTGTGTGTGTGTGTGTTTGTGTGTGTGTGTTTGTGTGTGTGTGTGTGTGTGTGTGTGTGTGTGTGTATGTGTGTGTGTATTTGTGTGTGTGTGTGTGTGTATAGAACAACTTTGGCCAGTTTATGAAATTAGAGGAACCTTGTAAAAGATAATTAAAACAATTTACATTCCGTAACACGATAGAATTAGAGGATTCATGAAGTTTACTCTTTTACAGTATGCATACATACGGATGCAAAAAATACGATTATTTATTTCTAAAAAGTCTGGGGCTTTACATATAATTATTAACTGAATTTTGATATTAAAGGTCCATTATGTAATGTTTTGTCGACACAATTAATATTCCCCGCCGAATTAAATGTATTGACAACGAAATATTTGTTAGGTAAATAAGAAAGCTGAAGCAAAATACTAATGTAACGACAGACACTTTATCAATAGGACTAAACATTGAGTATGCAGGGGGTTGTTCTCGTGGTTAAAGCGATGGACTGCGGAATAGTAGTACACGAGTTCGTACTCCGGTCTCGCTATTACGTTCACTCTCGGGCAAATACCCTTGACGAAAGGTAGGGATCCCTTTATCCTCCCAGCTATGGGTTAAATAGTACCACTACTGTTTTTTTTAGGATAGTGGCTTCGTCATTAAATTACCTACAAAGGTTGATATGCCATTAAAAAAAGAAACCAAACCAACTGAGTATGCAATCTTTGATTAATACCATAGCAATTGATATCAAAACATGTAATTGAACAAAATCATTAGAAAAGAAAGCCGGAGTTACCGAACGATTAATGGAACTTGAAACGCAAACAATAATAGTAAAACATAAAGTGAGGTTCAACGAGGAACAGAGAGATGACCAAATCAAAATAGAAATTCCTATAGAACAAACGTTAAGGGGAATAGAACAACCAGCTGTAATGGAAAATAAAAGGGGATATGCGAAAGGTAAGGTCATGATGGAATGAGTTATTTCGGTTTCTTTCGTCAATAATATATCAACCTCTGTGAGGTATTTAATTCCACAGCCATTATTGTAGAAGGAAAATAGTGGTGCTATTAAACTCGTAGCTGACAGGAATAAGGGGTTTTATACCTTTCCTAAGGGTATTAGCCCTAAAGTGAATGTTATTGGAGTTTGAAATCACATCCTAAGATGTCGTAATTCAGTACATTAGACGCAACAGTACACAAATTCCTCTGAAATAAATTGGAAAAATATTTTTGAGCATTTGATTAATAATGTTTGTAACTTTTTGGTTTAGAGTTATATAGAGTATCACCCATGAATAAAAACTACACTACCATTAAAAATCTATTTCCATAGAAAGCAGATATTTCTTATTTCTTTTTTTTTTCTAATATTTCTAATATTTCTCAATAAAATTCTGTAATCAGAGTTATAATTGCTCGAACCCTGCAACCAATAATAAAATCGTAGAAATATATGTAAGGAAATTCTTATTTTCATATTACAACGTATTCCATCTTTAAAATTCATAGTTTCAATGGTGAATGTTTGGGGATGAGTAATACTTAATGATATCCATGTTGGAAAAAAAAATCAAAAGAACAATTTAAGGTGTATACTTATTTCATTCCCATTGTATCTATAATTAAATTTTACCAGAAAAATCAGAATAATGCCAGAGAGCAATATATAAGATAATCAATGTGAGACAATTAACCATTAATTGCATTAATTATTCTATCATTATGGTAGGACACCCGTCAGGGCAGGACAGGAAGGGCTAATGTAAATAAACTGGATTCCTGCCGTGTCATAAGTTTGATGGGAATTGAATGAAAACATGATGAAAGTTCGGACACGTGTGATGATCATGATGATATGGTTCAATATCTCAGTGAGATGACATCGCTTTAATGTTATAGTGAATTTTACAATTCATCAAAATTGGCGAATTTTGAAAATTAGTCAGTTAGGTATCGGTTGACAGTTGAATAAAGTCTAATCGGTTACAGAGCCCTTCGGCACAGCGACGGAGGGTGGTCGGTGTCTCTGTTCATATACCCTTACTAGTTCTTTCTCAGACACTTTTGCTATGATGGCCGCTAGAAAACTTTGTGCCGTCTGGATAATAAAGCGACAATTTCTCTCTATAAATATATTGGATATATTACTGTTACGCCAATACGTTTCAATAAATAATTGTTAATTGTTAACAGAGAGCTTTTCATGTCTTCTAGTTGCGGGCATCCAGGCAACTTGCTCCAACGAACCCCTGACCGTCAGAAGAAGCTCTGGGTGGATTGTAGCATTCCCCATCAGTCATTCTTTCAAACACAGCGTAAGCACCGAGGGAATTGATAAACAAACTACCCGGACACGCATGTAGTAGTCACGGAACAAAGGCCACAATAGAGTATCGTGACAACTATAGTATGTCATTTGGTGCCATTACCAGACATAGTATTACATTTGGCACCGTTACCAGACATAGTATCACATAGGGTGCCCTGACAGCATGATACCACAACATCTCGATGTTTCAATAATCAATTTCAATAAAACAGGACAAAAAATCATATCTCAGAGTTTCAAGTGGTCGATCTACAGTTGAACGTGTATCAAAAAACCTAAGACACATGATGTGTTTTCCTATTGACTTTGATATATGAGAAACCAAGAGTTTAATTAAAGGTAAAAACTGTTGGACTACTTATGCATGTGGTTTATTTATAGAATTGATGGTTAGTATAGAAGCAGCCACAGTTTTTGAATAAGCTGATAACGGAAGAATGTTGCAGCAGTGAGGCACAGCTGCTCCGAAAGAAAATTCCTCAGGATTCTAATTCCACGTTTTCCTTCACCTTTACCGTTTCCTTACCATAGCCAGACAGCCCAATCTGCTGCACTATTTGAATCTAAGCTGAAATGCAATAGCTCTCTTTAGTCTATCTGTGAATGACAATATATATTCTCCCCACTATTGGATGAGCACTCTAAAGAGGGATTTGCCGGCTATAACAGATTCTGCAAATTTATGGAGGTGCCCGTGGTGTAGTCGTTATCGTCGTAGGAAATGGACACGGCGACACGAGTTCAAATCCTGGACGAGACTGATTGCATTTCACATAGCACTAATACCATTGGGGAAGGTATGAATACAATTATTCTCCTTCCAGCTCTGGGTAAATAGTAGGACAGACTAGGTTCTTCAGCCTTGGTGAGGCAACTAGTCAAGGAGAAGGAAAACTCTGAATTCAAACCTGTTAAACTCCGCTTAAAAATTGACCTTGTGTCATATCCTGCCCGAGCGGAAGGGTTGGTAAATAGTATCACATAATCTGCAACGCTATAGCTCTCCTCAACAACAGAAAACTCAATTCAGCCGATAACGTATATGTGAACAGATATACGTAAAATGTCCCTTCACAAACGTAGAGAATAACCTTGGCCCTTGGGATTACATATCTGACGTATATCAGCCGGGTTTCGAACACAGCTTGAGGTATCACGCGTGTTTCCCAACTCTGATGAGTTTGATACAACAAAACAATGTATCTGCGTTTGACAATATATATATATATATATATATATATATATATATATGTATATTTAGGCAGCATTTCTTCGTTAATGCAAATTTCATTAAACATAATAGACATTTTATGTCTACATATTTTCTTTTGGATCCGTTCGAATTCCCGTATTACTTTTATTGTATTCTGGGGGAATTGATTTATGTATTGTCCATAGTTGCATGTATCCCTAGTACTTTCTGCCCGACTTTGGACCATCATCAGGGGAGGATCTACTACAAAAGTGATGTAACTTTTGTTTTAGCATATTACAACTGTGTAAGGGCGTCTTTGCCGTTGAAGGTTGTGGCGTTTGTTTTTGAATGTGATTCTATATTTAGTGCCAGTAGCTAAAGACATTTAAGTACATTAGCACTGGTTTGAAAATTAATTCTATTAAGTGTTGGCTGTAGGTTTCTGATATGTAATGCTTCGAGAATCTGAGGTTTTTGTTTATTATTTTGATGTTCTAATATTGTTGTGTTGTCGGTGAGAATTTTCCGTAGCTGTGCCGTTGGGCATGAATGTTTTTTTAAATGTTGAGCTATTGAACTTGTGTCTGAAAGGTGCATTGTCAGTCTCCTCGACAGGGTAGTTGAGGTTAAACCAACATATATATTATTATTATCAGAGATACAATCTCCTAAAGGACATTTAAATTTATATATAACGTTGGTTTTTTGCAAAACTCCAATCGAGGGAGAGGAATTATTTCTAATGACTAGATTCGAGGTTTTAAACTTATTATAATATATAACGAGTTTTATTTTTTTATTATATCACAAATACCTACACCAATTTATCAACTCACAAAAACAATAAAACAGCTTATTTCACCATACTTACCTAGCAAATACAACATAAAATCTACACATGAATTAATTCAAGTTCTTCATACAATTAAACCCAATAATGGTATATTAGCCTCACTCGATGTAGAAAATTTATTTACTAATGTACCTGTTAATGAAACAATTGATATTATTATAAATAATATTTATAATAACCCATCTCTTCCTCCTCTTAAAATCAACTCTAATATACTTCGAAAACTACTCTTAACATGTACTACTGAAGTTCCATTTTATGACCATCTTGGAAATATTTACGTTCAGACTGATGGCGTATCTATGGGGTCTGTCCTAGGCCCAATTTTCAGTAATTTCTACATGTCCGATCTCGAAAATAGAATTTTTAATAGCACAAAAAAACCTCCAATATACCTAAGATATGTTGATGACATCCTTATTCTTACTAATAATATTAACGAAATCAACATACTACAAGACACCTTCCAAAACAATTCAGTCCTTAACTTTACTCATGAAATAAACAAAAACAATAAAATTTCCTTTTTAGATGTTCTTATTGATGCTAACAACAATAATAACTTCACTACCTCCACTTACAAAAAACCCTCTAGTAACAACTCCTGTACCCTCCACTTTAAAAGTGAATGCCCCTTCAGATATAAAAAAGCAATTATTCATAATCTAATATCCCGTGCCAAACTAATCTCCTCCTCCAAAACAATATTTTATAAAGAGGTAGAAAACATAAAACAGGCTCTCATCAACAATGGGTTTCCTAACTATATTGTTGATGAACAAATTAAACGTATGATCAAAAATGTTAACCAACAAAATGAACAGTGTACTACTCCATCCAGCCAACAAACATATATCAAACTTTTTTATCGTAACCAAATGCACTACAATTACAAATCCGATGAAAAAATCTTGAAAACATTGATTCACAAAAACATACTCCCCACTGATCCTAATAAAAAAATAAAACTCGTTATATATTATAATAAGTTTAAAACCTCGAATCTAGTCATTAGAAATAATTCCTCTCCCTCGATTGGAGTTTTGCAAAAAACCAACGTTATATATAAATTTAAATGTCCTTTAGGAGATTGTATCTCTGATAATAATAATATATATGTTGGTTTAACCTCAACTACCCTGTCGAGGAGACTGACAATGCACCTTTCAGACACAAGTTCAATAGCTCAACATTTAAAAAAACATTCATGCCCAACGGCACAGCTACGGAAAATTCTCACCGACAACACAACAATATTAGAACATCAAAATAATAAACAAAAACCTCAGATTCTCGAAGCATTACATATCAGAAACCTACAGCCAACACTTAATAGAATTAATTTTCAAACCAGTGCTAATGTACTTAAATGTCTTTAGCTACTGGCACTAAATATAGAATCACATTCAAAAACAAACGCCACAACCTTCAACGGCAAAGACGCCCTTACACAGTTGTAATATGCTAAAACAAAAGTTACATCACTTTTGTAGTAGATCCTCCCCTGATGATGGCCCAAAGTCGGGCAGAAAGTACTAGGGATACATGCAACTATGGACAATACATAAATCAATTCCCCCAGAATACAATAAAAGTAATACGGGAATTCGAACGGATCCAAAAGAAAATATGTAGACATAAAATGTCTATTATGTTTAATGAAATTTGCATATATATATATATATATATATATATATATCACCGGGCCATTTTTCTAATGAGTAGAGAGTTCGCCAATGGTAAGGGGAGCGGGGTTCAATCCCTTGTCGAGTTATACCGAAGACTCAAAAAATGGTACTTGATGCTGCCTTGCTTAACATTCAGCATTATAAGGTAAGGGTCAAGGGTAAAGTGAAGCAATCCAAGGAATGGAGTAGCGCCCTCCCCTACATCTCGGAGCAGTAGCTATTGAAAAAGGGAGTCTTTGGATCCCTCTCGACTAAGGTCGGCAACATTACTTATTTTACTATGTATATACGAGGTGCATACGATTTTAAGACTTTTTTCGTGTGGTCACTTTTATTGATAGTCCACACATGAAACTCTAGTCCCCTTCGAAGAAATCTCCCCCGGCTGCAATACACTTGTTGTACCGTTCCAAAAACTTCTGGAAGGCTCCATCGAAGTCCTCTTGTGTGTGCGTGTCAATGAGCTTCGTCCCAGCCTCTTTCATCTCCTCAATTGTCTCATAACGAGATCCTCAGAGCTTAAGGAGAAACCAGTCACAGGGAGCAAGGTCTGGACTTTAGGGATGGTGAGGAATTGTCTTTATGCTCATCTTGGTCAAATAGTCTGTGACAAGGATGGAGTAGTGAACTGGTGCATTGTCCTGCTGGAAATGCCACTGAGCCGATTTGAAGAGTGCTGGCCTCTTTCAACGGAATCTCTTCCTTAACCCCCTTAAAACCTCAACTTAGTAACCCGACTCCTAACCCTGACCCTTTTGCCAATCACCTCTGATGTATTGACTTCCTTACTCCTCCCACACCTCTCATCATCCCTCACAGACTCCCTGCCTTTCTTGAATCTCTTATGCCACTCAAAAACTGATGCTCGAATAATGCAAGATGGTCGAAAAGCAGTCTGAAGCATTCCATACGTTTCTGTGGCATATTTTCCAAGTTTTAACTGAATTTTATTGCATATCGTTCTTCTAAAGTGTCAGATAGCATTTTTGAAATTCACCAGCTGTGACAATCAGGTTTTAGTAGGGTGTATTCGAATTTCTGTTGTAGCTGTTGATTTTAACCTGAAATCATAAAAATTGGTCAGTCGTCTCATAAGATGTAAATCAATAACATACTCAATTTTTACGAGTCTACGACAAATTTAATGCCCATAGGAAAAAGTCTGGAAAGTTATCATATGCCCCTCGTATATATATATATATATATATATATATATATATATATATATATATATATATATATATATATATATATTTGTAAATATATACAGGGTACGGAAGCAAAAATAGGAATATTTTAGTTTGATAATAAACGACTCAATTATAAAGCAGGATTAATTTTGATTTTAAAATAAACTATCGATGGGGTGTTGGATTTATTTTGTTTCCTAAAATACCTCAAAAAGGATAATCAAGAGGGTTAAGGTTTGGATTGATGAAGGCCATAAAGAACTCCAATTAGTTCCGAATTTTTTGCCTTCTTTTCAGTGCTAAGTAAATCATATATTTTTCGTCATTTATTTTCTTGTTCACTCATATTGGGATAATTTTAAATAAGAAAGTGCTTGAATAATAGAGGTAATCTTGAAATATTAGATTTATCGCGCTTTTTTTGTCAAAAATTGAACTAATCAGACAAAGCGTTATAAATCATTCCATATTTTGCTTTTGCACCTACTCTCTCTCTCTCTCTCTCTCTCTCTCTCTCTTTATCTCTCTCTCTCTCTCTCTGTATATATATATATATATATATATAAGAAAAGATTTAAACTAATTGCTGGGCATTAGAATTCCATTATTTTTAATTACTAGTGGTATGCATAATCACCGGACGGAAAAGTAAAGAATATTTTTTAATTAATCATAATAATATTATGATGGTAAGTCATGTGTTATGATAGAAATACTTGCGATACTTATACTCAGAAGAAATCTATCTATCTATCTATCTATCGATCCTCCTTCGCATAAGGAAGATGCAATACACGGTCAATTTTAAGCAGGGTTAATAGGTTTGAATACGGAGTTTTCCTTCTCACAGTCCGGTTGCTATAGCAAAGTTGAAGAGCCCTGTCTGCTCGAGTATTTACCCGTAGCGTGAAGAATAAGTTTCTTACTTTCCCATGCCAAACATATATATATATATATATATATATATATATATATATATATATATATATATATATATAGGGGTGGGTTCTTAGAAATCTAATTTATTGATTTGATATCCAATAATATTTTATTGTGTTCCTCCTCTTTCTCTTCTAAAAATATTCTTCCGTAATTGTCCCTTTAATTTTAAGTGGACGAACTCTGGAGAAATATCCTCTGTGTAATAATGTTAGCGCTGTCACGTTGCTAGCACCCAAGATGTTTCTTCATGGAGAAAATAAAGATATTAACCAGAGCACTGAATCATTTTTCCTTACATATCGCAACTCCAACATCCTGAAAATACTAACGATGGAAATCCATATTCAAAATAACCTGTACGATTTCGTGCTGCGTCATCTTTCACGTTCTCTATTAAAAGCATAATAGACCATTACGTATTTTCAATGTATTAAGGTCCAGAGTCTTTCCGTAAGCGATGCTTCAATTATAAGACGAAGATACCTGACAACTGCCTGCGTGTTTCAGAATGAAAAATGAAGGGGAAAATGTTGAAACTAGGATATAGTTTTTCTTATTTACAATGGTCTCAGAAGATCAAAGAAATCATTCACGGTAGACACCTCCACCGATCACTTCGAGAACTTATAAGCGGTAACACAATGACCTAACTGCAGGTTGCACAAAAACGTCATGCACGAATTCTGTTTACATTTTTGTATGATCTGCTTGACAAAATCTAAATCAATAATTTAGGCTGAACATTTGAACAAAGAGTTCAATACTTCTATATTTATTACACTTTTGATTAATTTATATCGTGAATAAACATTTTAAAATCATTTTGTTACACTAATTGTCCAATCCTATATTGAACCTAAAATTTTCACCCATAATACAAGATAAAATATGTTTGATTCTTCCGTAAAACTTCACAGGATTCTTTCAAGAGATGAACTCCTTGATTCTGAATTATATATGAGGATTAAAAAAAAACAGCAATGCCTTCTAAAAGCTGAAAAAAAGCTGTGTTCTGACCGAGGAAACAACAAAACCATCCTTAGATTCTATAAACCATGCGTTTTATCTGACCTTTAATATTTTATAGTTGCAATGTGGAAAACGTCTGAGATATAAACCCTAAAATCCTGTTAATGATATCATCAAAAATAACTTTGTGTCACTTTGCAGGCCAGGGACCCTTGAAGCACTTGATTGAAAATCGATCAATTCGGAAAAAAGTGATCCATGATGGTTGTAAACTCTTTATAGCGCTTAGAATCATACCATCCATTTTAAAATAAGTCCTTCCAAAATATGACTTCACTTAAATCTCGGACCCTTTTCAGCGTGAACATGTTTTTAGCTTCTGCAGTAGGGTATGTGTGTCCAAAGTAGAACTTCATTGTCTTATAAGATCGCATGACAGAAAACAATAGCAAGATGATTTTACACAAGTCCTTCCGTAGAATCCTATTGTAAGATGGATAAATTGTATGACAAAATATGTGCGATTTCAGCCGTTTTGGGAGGTATGTAAAAGTGTATTGGAGTAATGTCAACTTTAAAAGGAGTTTCTGCTTGTAACATATACAGCCATGCATTCGAGGCTCAATTTAGCCCGAGGCATCATAAGTTCCGAAGGAGGCATTTAAAAATATTGAAGAGATGGACTTCTGTATAATAGTAGTCAATATATATATATATATTGTCATCCACAGACATACTGTTTCGTTCGATCAGAACTCTTCAGTGTGGCTAGACACGTAGGACGCTCGAAGCCGGGATCGAAACCCTTCCAACTTTCGTTAGAATTAGTCTAGGACCACTTGTGTGTGTGTGTGTGTGTGTGTGTGTGTGTGTGCGTGTGTGCCTAGAGTAAAGGTTAACTATTCTAGATTATCAATTTCACGCATGCACTTTTCTTGTCCAAGATTTTTTCATCTGAGCACCAAATTAAAGTCAGTTGTACATTGTCTGCAAAAAACAAAAAAAAAAAAAAAAAACAAACAAAAGAAAACAAAAAAAAAACAGCACCATGACGCGATTCACTTTCCCTGAAATTTGGAAACATCACACTGTACTGAGTGTATTCTTGCCGAATGTTCCGATAAGATTTCAGTGTGTGGATGTCAATCTGAAGAAAGATGTATATTCAAATTAATGACAACTAAACACCTAGTCGACATCATGGAGTTTCGGGTGGTGACTACTTATGGCGACATTTTTCCTTTCTTCATCTTTTTCACAGCCTTATACTCAACAAGGACGTCTTTATCATGTAGTTGAAGAAGGTAGTTCTCGTAAGAATCGAGAATGTGCCTGCTGGAGGTCCCTACACCAACTAATCAAACTCTTCACTATGTCATAGGTGCAGGAGAACACCGGTTTTGTTGTGAGAAATTTTCTGCTACTGTATTACCACTAACATCTACCTTCGTAACTCTCCAGATTGCAATCCCCTTGATTGTTATGTGTGGGGAAATCTTCGGTGGGAAACCAACTCCAAAGATGAACTGAGGACAATGATTATGTAAACATTTACCAATTCAAACAAGGAGACCACCGGAAAGTCTTATAGGATATACTAAAAATGTCTGGAGACAACGATTAAATCAAATCGAAATTTCTTCATATGGAAATTTTCTGTGGCATTTCAAGATAATTTTATGAAATTTTATTGAATATTTCTGATAAGTGAGATGTCAGTGTTATTTTCATTTGTACGTAATTTAGACAATTTATGGAGTCAACCATATATATATATATATATATATATATAGAGAGAGAGAGAGAGGTGTCATTTTTAAAGGATTTTACGGCAGAAAATCCAAGATTTTCCGTAGAAATCTTCAACAAAAATACAAATTGAAATGCATTTTAAGTTATCATAATTTGAGACATTTAAACTTCAGAGAATGTCACGGAACTTATATTTCATTGAAATGACCATAAGAAGCGTTTCACAAAAAAATACAAATATTCTGTGATACAAAAATTCGACAATCTTCTACAGAGGATATACTCAAACTTAGACCCTTCTAAATATCGGCTAACAAGAGAAGAATCAAGTAAACAAGGTGTTACTTTTAGAAATTAGCAAACCCAAATCACTATTTTAGAATGTCTTTGGATTTTTCTAATTTGTGGCAAAATTGAAGTGTATTCCGAAATATTCAACTATGTAAGATTTAACTTTTAAACCTGTTGATTCACTTATCGGGCGTAAATGTTTTTTAGATGTAGGGCTTCAGAACAGGTATAAGAGAGATTCATAGTAAGTCTTTTCTTTTGGGAAGTTGAGGTTAAACCGATGTATTTATTATTGTTTTCAGAGATACAACCTCCTAAAAGACATTTAAATTGATATATAACGTTAAGTTTTGCAAAACTCCATTCAAGGGAGTGGAGTTATTATCAATAAATAAGTAGGAGGTTTTAAGTCTATAGTAGCATATAAGTTGTTCTTTTATTATTAGGATTAGTTGGGAGTAGGTTTCTTTGAATCAATGTTTTTAAAATAGTTTTATCTAATTTATTATTGTAGTACATTTGGTTACGGTAAAAAGGGTTGATAAATGCTTATTTACTGAGTGGAGTGTTGCAGTGTTTATTTTGTTGGTTAACATTTTTAATTATATTTGTTCATTAACAATATAGCCAGGGAACCTATAATTGATGAGAGTTTGTTTTATGAACTGTATTTTTTTTTAAAATATTGTTTCAGATTAGGAGATTAATTTTGCACGGGATATTAGGTTAAAAATAATTGTTCTGTTATAGCGGATGGGGCATTCACATTTTAAGTTGATTTTACAGGAGTTATTATCAGTGTTTTTTTGCAAGTTATTATTATTAATATTATTGTTAATATCAATCAGAACATCAAAAAAGTAAATTCTATTGTTTTTGTTTAGTTCATGTGTAAAGTTAAGAATAATTTTTTTTCGAAGGTGTCTTGTAGTATTATAAATACTACAAGACACATTTCATTAATATCATTAGTAAGAATAAGTATATCAGCAACATATCTTTGGTATATTGAAGGTTTTTTTAAAGCTATTGAATATTTTATTTTCAAAGTCCGACATGTTGAAATTACTGAAGATCGAGTCCAGGACAGATGCCAGGGATAAACCGTCTGTTTGAATATGATTATTACCAAGGTGTTCGTGAATGGGACTTCAGTAGTGCACGTAAAAATGATTTTTCGAAGTATATATTAGGCTTGATTTTAAGAGGAGGGAGGGAGGGAGGGTTGTTATAAACATTATCCATTATTATTTAGTAATTTACGAAGCTCTTTGCTTCGATGTGGCACAAGACCGAATAAATGGGGCACCCGATGGGACTCGAACTCACTCGTGTAGGCTTGCTCGTCAAGTTTGCTAAACATTACACCACCAAAGGTGCCCTTATTCATAATAATAATGATTATGTCATTGATAGGTACATTAATGAATAAATTTTCTACATCAAGTAAAGCTTATATACCATTATTGGTTTGAAGTTTATATAGGAATTGAATTAATCCATGCGTTGTTTTTATGATATATTTACAAGGTAAATATGGAGTAATAAGTTATGTTATTGTTTTTGAGAGTTCTTAAATAGGAGTAGGTATTTGTGATGAAAATAAATATAAATAGCCGGGTTTATAATCATTGATTATTTTGAGAAGTTTTCTGCAATTACGTTCCCTATTACACTATTTTACAAAGAAATTGAGGCAAGCACAAAAATACCCGTTTTTACCTAATTTGAGGGTGCTGAATTCAAATTTGATATCCGTTTTTACTCATCACCTCTAGTTTTTTTAGATACGCAAAGTGTGCATTTTGTGTATATACGGTACATAAAGGCGTACATGAATTTAGGGTTAATTCTAATATTGTGAGACTTATGGCTTATTTTTTAGTTATTATGTACAAAATGTAAGTGAGAGCATTACATTATATATATATATATATATATATATATAGATATATATATCAAGACGGATTTTGACAGTTAAGGCAGCAGGTCTCAATCCACACTTTGGCAGTTATTGGAAGAGGTTGTCTCACAGGCGGCGCAGGAGGGTGGTGTCCCTCAACTATCGTGTTACACATCTTTTGGGTTACTAAATATTAGTATTACATTTTCAAATGCACATTTAGTTTTACTTTGTTATATTTTCAGATTCTCCAATGGCTTCAAGCACGTCAAAATGTCGAGGATTCCTCAACAAGGCCAATTCTTTCTACTACGTGTGTGGGGACTTCACAACAGTTGCACAGCGTCGAACCATCAGTTCCCTCCTCAGAACCGCCTACTTTCACTATTTTGACTGTAAAATTGGTGATCAGGACAATTCTTGGGCTACACAAATCTATTGTAAACCCTGCTACAATGGACTAACTCTATGGTTTAATGGCAAGAAAGCGGCTTTCAACTTTGCAGTCCCGATGGTTTTGAGAGAGCCGTGAAACTACGCAGATGATTGTTATTTTTGTTTAACTAATATAACTGGTTTCAATGCATCTTCTAGGAAAAAGATCAAATATCCCAACCTTCGATCTGCTATGAGACCCGTTCCACATTCAGATGATCTTCCTGTACCCACACCTCCAGTAAATAAGGATCTTTTTCCTCATCAGATTAAGAAATGCCTTCAAAGGAGGATTTTGCCGAGTCAATATCTTTGGAAGATATTGAGTCTACATATTCACGAACAAGTGGCAATGAGCCACACTGGATCACGCAAGAAGACCAGAATGATCTTGCTCGTGATTTGTATCTGTCAAAACAGCAGTCAGAGCTCTTGGCTTCTCGGCTTAAACATTGGAACCTAGTCCAGGAAAATGTAAGGATCACCAGTTTCAGGAATCGGAACAAACAAGGTCATTGGTATTTTATATTGGTATGCAATCGGGCTTCACAAAGTACTGTTGTTTTCTCTGTCTCTGGGATAGTTGATCTGTATCCCAACATTACAAGCAGAAAGACTGGGGGTCTAGAAGCACTTTTGTTCCTGGTGAACACAGCCTCAAGGAGAATCCTCTGGTAGACATGAATAAGGTGCATCTTCCTCCTCTTCACATCCTGCTTGGTTTGATGAAGAATTTCGTGAAGGCGTTGCACAAAAATGGTGCTGCCTTCCAACACTTGTCTTCTGTGTTCCCAGGTCTTAGTGCTGCTAAAGTCAAAGAGGGCCTCTTTGTCGGACCTCAGATCCGAGAAGTGCTGAAGGATATTGATTTTGAGGAGCTTCTTAACTTAAAGGAACTGAGAGCATGGAAAGCATTCAAGTCAGACTGTAGTGGCTTCCTTGGTAACATGATGGGAGACTTCCGCTGGATGATGTTCTTGTGTGACATCCCGGGGCCAAAATACACCAGATCGAAGAAAACACAATTTTGACTGCCTGTGGTACTGTGAATTGTGTAATTGTGTCATCCAAATATATTGATTCAATCAGTGTTCTTTATTTATCCTGTTTTATCTTTTATAAACTGCTGCAACTCTTGAAATATGCACATATACTCTGTTTATACTAAAATGAGACTATTTAAAAGCCAGAAAACTAGAGGTGATAGAGCAAAACTATTTACAAATTTGAATTCTGCACACCCAAATTAACAAAAAACACCTATCCCCATTCTTGCCTCAGACGAAAAATTTATTTTTGTTAACCAGTGTTATTTGCAGTAATTATTTTATTAGTTTTTTAAAATTTTAGTAGGTTGATGGGATTCTTATTTAATGTTTTTTTTTAATCTAGAGTGGTCATCGAGAATATTTTATAAATTTGAGGGTAATCTGTTTTATTGTGTATGACAAAAATGTTTTTTGTCTACTTTATATATTGTTGGGTATCACCCACCCTTTCCACGCAATGAGCTTGTCCATTTACCATATATAGCTGTAGCTACTAATACAGGGAAGACTAGAATTTGAATTTTTTTGTCTGAGTTTTTTCACTTCGAAAAAGTAAGTTCTTTATTGTTAAAAATTTGTTAAAATTATTGTTATTAAATTTTGTTATTGTTGTTAAAGTTTTGTGACCCCCCTCAAACTATTGTTCTTTGTTTGTGAGGAGGGTCAAACGCGACTCGATTTTTTGTTGAACTTTTTTAAAAAAACGACCGCCATTTTTCTAAACATTCATCGTTCTACATTTATTTTAAATCGTCTCGCTTGAATTTTTTACAACATCATACGCGTTTCATCTCCCTCTAGTTGTGTTTTCACAACTATGGGGGAGCCCAACAATATGAAATCACAAGATATTAGACAATCACCGACGGACATATTCCAAACGCAACGCTCCCCAATGCCGGAAGAAGCTCCATTCGACCTCTCTTCATCGGCAAGTGCAATACCACCGGCACAAAAACAAAAAGAAACGGCTGTCTCTTGGTCTTCACATTGCGTGAATAAAAAATCCCCTTGTGACTACGCAAGAGACAGGGTCGAAAAATATGAAAAATATTTCAAAGACGGGGAAATACTCCCAATACCCGAATTGGTCGAGGCGGTCGAGCCAAAGACCCTGTCCTTCGTAGTCACAGACATTAAGACCAAGAGACTAGCGGGGATTAAAAAAGAAACTTTTGAAGATCTTTTAAAAACAGCAAACATCCCAGGGAAATACTTCTGCCGCAGAAGTTTTGCTACATGGGATGTCTTACTACCCTCAGAGGAAGTAGCGAAAAGCCTCGCCGGTGGTAACATCACCACACGCTTCTTCCGGCTACAACCGGAATATCGAGGCAAAAGAAGAATACGAGTCACCGTATGCAATGTATCAATGCAGTTGAGTGGTGACGTCCTCGCCGCCTATCTAAGTATATACGGCGGCGTGGAACAAGTCACACAAGTAACGTCAACACGGGGAACCGCGTACGGTGACTACGTATTCGTTATGTGCCTCGATAGGGGAGGGTTTAACAAAATTCCCCATAAAATACGTTACCGCGATCAAACCATGACAGTCATAGTTGAGGGCAGGAAACAACTATGTTGATCTTGCAATAAAATCGGCCACTTTTCGAAAAACTGCCCTCAAAAACCAACAATCACCACCACAACAACGACTACTACTACTACTACTACTGCTACTCCTTCACCTGTCATAGCAGCAATAAAACCAACAGAAACTACAGAAAACCAACAAGAAACCCCTAAAGAAAATGAGGAAGGGTGGACGCAAGTCACCAGAAAAAAGGGAGGGAAAAAAACTCCCCCGCCTAAAAAACCAGCAACAACAGATGCAACAACTCTTTCGACTATGACTACAACTACGAAACCAACGACCACAACGACCACAAATACGAAACAATCAACTGCAAAACAATCATTTACAACAAAAGACAACCAAACCACTGAACCCATGGATATGTCCATGAATTTAAAAAGAAGGAGAGACAGTGAGGATTCACCAACCAAAGAGGGGGAGAAAAAACATCCAAAAAAACCCACACAAACACCCACCATACCTCAACATAAGAGGGGAAAAAACAACAGAAAAATCACCAGTCCCAAATCAACAAAGACCAGCACAATTGATTCCTCTCCCACAAAAACCAAAAACCACCCCAATCATCCCAACGGAAATACCATTACCCCCCTCTCTTTCATCAATTAAAACCCCCAAAATGCTTACTCGATCCTATTCAGCAACCAGACTTTCACCCTCTCCCCAAACACCGTCAACATCAACAGCAACTGTCCAGAAACCAAGAGCACGCTCTACGGAAGCCCGACGTGCTATAAACTCATATTACTTCTGCGAAGATATCATGGAAAATCCTCACATAGACCACACTCTAAAACAATCATTAAAATCATTACGCTCACTCCAAAAAATTGACACTAAAGACATCACTAAGCCACATCTATTCAAAGACGCACCAAAATTGACCACATTCGTCCGCTTGGCTGGCAATCGGACTAAAGAACTCTGGAACTTCATTGACGAAGCCAGCCGGGCGGATGTAATGCTGGTCGATACTAAAAATCCAATGCTGAAAAAAATGTTCCCCTTCTCTGCGGGCAGGGTCCCGATTTTGGTTTACCCATCATTCTATAGGTCCCTAAAGTTGCGGTACCCTATGGATGTCGGTGGAATTACCAGGGACGACCGAGTAAGTACTGAGCTCGGCACCGGATCCCTGCGTCAGGCCGTCGGCATCCTCACCCCGAAGGATTTCCAGCCCGTAGTCGACACTGAGTAAGGTAAGTGGGATTGATGGCTCTAAACCTTGCTACTTTGAATGTGAGGGGATTGAGGGATCCGGGCAAGTGTACGCGCTTGCTTGGTGAACTTAAAACTCTCGGTGTAGATGTTGCTGCAGTGCAGGAAACCCATTTCATTTGCGGTGCCGACTGTCGTGTGCTGGAAAGCGATTTTAACGTTTTCTCAGCATACGGCAGCCGTACCAGCGTTGGGGTTTCTTTGCTAGTTGGACGCAGCCTTGATGCTGATGTTGACGTTGTTTTTGCAGGTGACGGGGGCCGACTGGTTGTGGCCGATGCGCCCAATATCGTTGTGGAGAGGGTTTCCTTTTTTCATCGGTTGGCGCCGTTCCTGGACGATACGAAGCGGCTAGTTTTAATGGGTGATTGGAATGCGATCCTTGATCCCAAGATAGATAAGGTCGGGCGGGGAGCTAGGCGTGTGGGAAGGTGTGAAAGCAGCCTTGCCGGCCTCATGACTCGTCATGACCTCGTCGACAGGTTTCGTCTGGATCACCCAGGGCGGGAGATGTGGACGTGGTTAGATAGTTCGCCCTCTGCCAAAGTAGCTTCCTACTTGGACAGAGTGTTAGTGAGAGGAGCTGACATTGATTTTGTTAGTTGTCCCACGTTCCACTTGATAGCGTGGACTGACCATAAACTTGTTAGAGTCAGTCTACGGTTAGCAAATAGGCCTAGTCTAGCCGGCTACTGGAAGTTCAATACCTCCTTACTGGAGATACGGGACTTCCGGGACCGGCTGGAATCCCTAATTCAGCGGGCGTTAGTGGGGGCGGTTACCGGCAATAGGTGGTGGGGATCTCTTAAACATAGGATTAGAGATTTCGCTACCAAGTACGGTCGACAGCTCAACCTAGATAGAACCGCGGAAGCGAAATCTATAGACGATAGACTTTCCCGGGCGGTGGCTGGGGGTGACTCCCTAAACGTAGAGCTAGCTAGGGGGGGACCTTGAGCGCCAGAGTAGCGAGCGCTACAAGGGATACGTAGTTAGATCTAGGTTAAAGAGAGTTCTCAACGAAGCTGTGAAAACGAACGCGACTGTGCGTGAAGAAGTGCGAAGGTTCCCCGATCGGTATATCGGTTCTGTCAAGGCCCTGGATGGGCGACTGCTGCAATCGGCTCGCGAGATTCGTGACGCCTTTCGGGCGCACTTTCGGGATCGCTTTGCCCGCTGTACTGATCTCCCGCTCCGGGAGTTTCGTAGCTATCTTGCCGACTTTCCCCGCCTTGGGGTGGCTGAAGCGGCTAGCTGCGAGGGTGTGGTTACTGAATGCGAAGTCCGTGACGCGTTGAAGCAGGTCGGCCTCAACAAGTCGTCGGGACTAGATGGTTTGCCCAACGAAGTGTACTTGAGGATGTCGCACATGTTTGTGCCTATTCTGACGGATATGTTCAACCATTGGTTCGCCAAGGGAGCCATCCCTGGTAGCGTTACCAAGGGCGTGATCGCATTGCTGAAGAAAGGTGGCAGGCATGTTTGGGAGGGTTTAGACGATTACAGGCCCATAACTCTGCTTAACATAGAGTTAAAGATTTTGGCCCGGGTCTTAGCGAATCGTTTACAGCTTGTCATTAGCGATCTGATCGGCTCTGAGCAGACCTTTGCTGTGAAGGGAAGATCGATCCAGGACAACCTGCACTTGATTCGCGATGTCCTAGAGGGTATAGAAGACGGCACCGAGGCCGCGCTGATCAGTTTAGATCAGTCCAAGGCCTTCGATAGGGTTGACCATCGGTTTTTGGCGACTGTTTTGGAGACTGCCGGATTCAAACCGGAGTTCCGCAGATGGATTAGCATGATGTACCACAACCCTCAGGCAGTGGTGCAGGTGAACGGAAGGCGTTCGGGGGTGTTCGCGGTCGAGCGTTCCGTCCGGTAGGGCTGCCCGTTGTCTCCTCTTCTCTATGTCCAAGCTTTGGAGCCCCTGCTCCGTAGGCTTAGGGATAGGACGACAAATCAAGCCCTGCGCGGTGTCCCTTTTGCTGGCCCTCTTACGGCAAGGGTTTCCGCGTTCGCCGATGATATCACAGTGTTTGTATCCCGCCGGCTGGATATAAAGGCTGTGAAGAAGGCGGTTAGCGAGTACGAGCGGATTGCAGGAGCCAAGGTCAATTTTGACCAAAGCGAAGGTTTGCGGCTCGGTGCTTGGAGGGGTAGCAATACTCTTCCGGGGCCGTTCCGCTGGAGTGACGGACCCGTCCGCATCCTCGGGGTATGGTTCGGGCCCGGCCTCCAACTGGAGCGAAATTGGTCGGAAGCACAAGCCAAGGTGAATGCTCAGGTGGGAATCTGGCTTTCAAGGAGGTTGTCCTTAAAGGGCAGGGCGGAGGCGTGCGCCGTGTACGTCTTCCCCTTGATCCTTTACCGATTGGCTGTACTTCCCCTGCCTAAGGTAAATCGGTTGGCGCTGCAATGATCCCTTTCCAGATTGCTCAGGGGAGGTGCAAGGCCGATGGTCCGTAGGCAGGTCTGTATCCAACGTACACGCAACGGGGGTCTAGGTATGCCTGATCTGGAGAACCACTGGCTTGCTGAAAGACTTGCATACTTGGGCAGAGCTTTGACGGGGGACGCAGTGTGGAGACTGAAGGCGAGTCGGACTTTTCCTCGCCTAAAGTCAGACCCAAAGGCTGAAGGTCGACGTAGGCCTTTGGGCGAAACACTGTTTGTCCGCGAGTGCCGAACGACCCTTCGTAACCTTCTTGGGTCCAGTGACCTTTCACGGCCTCGAAAAGAACTATATCGGGAGCTAGTGGTGGGTTCCGCTTCTGATCCTCTCAGCGAGATTCGCTCTCATTGGAATTGGGCGCCAGGATCGAGCTTCTTGAACAACTCCGAGTTCTCGCTCACCTAGCGACTTGTGCGAAATGCGTTACCCCTTGTCGGCTTGAACTACAAAGCGGGCCTGGCAGACATGCCCGATTGCGCTCGCTGCGGCAGTGGTCTGGAAGAAACGGCTGAGAACGCCTTCTACTACTGCGAGCGAGTTCGCCCGTTTTGGGATCACGTCGGCGAGTGGACGGCTCGCATCGAACCCAAACAGCTCGTGCTGCTCGACGTTGGTTACGTCGTGGACAACGTTCTTCCTCCGTATCAGGGTGAGAAGCGTGTGGTGTTTCTCGCGATCCTAGCTGTAGCTAGAATGGTGATTTGGACGACGCAAAACAAGGGATTGTATGACGATGCAAACTTTTCTCATCGTGATCTGATTTTGTATTTTCGGCATCAGCTGAGGGTCAAAATCAGATGCGATAGAAAACGCTTGGATCGCATAACATTCAGCAAAAGGTGGGTGCATGCAGCGAGCCTGGTCGTGCGAAAGGGGGCAACGTTGGAGTCATCCTTCCCTCCTCTGCCGGCTCATGGCGTCTACGGTACGGGTCCTTAGGGACCCAACCCCTGGTGAGTAGAACTGTTCCCTTTTTCTTTTGGTACCCAGCTACCTAGTTAGTTGTCCCCGTCATCTAGTTGTTAGTTCTCAAGATCCTCCCCATCCCCATTATTTTTCGACCTCAACCCGTATCCCAGTCCACGTTTACCGAAGATCTTGAACATTCATATGTATAAAAATCATATCACCTGCTTGTATCGACCCATACCGCGCCCGACCCCTTATTTCTTTTACCCCAGTAGATTAGGATTCCTGTCCCACCTAGGGTAGGTCCGACTTGTTTCCGGTTCTTTCGCCCCGGAAAACAGTCGGCCTTCAATTTTATAGACGGGGGGATGGGAGGGCAACCAAACGGGGGATTTTTCCTTTTGTTTTTGTATATATTTCGGGTTTTTCTCCCATTCCCATCACATTCATTGTAAATAAATCATACATGTAAATAAAATCATTCATGAATCTCGGGATTTTAAGTAGGACTTCTTCATAGAGCAAATGTGGTATTTTGGTGATTGCAGCGCAAAAGGCGATGGATGAATGTCTTATATTGTATTGTTGAATGGGTCGACGAATGTGGCTAGCTAGGTCTCCTTAGTATATATAGAAAAGTATGACCGCTCCCTTCCCCCCCAAAAAAAACTTCAAGGCCTTGTGCCTTCTGTGTATCCTACACAGGAATAAAGCAGACTAGAAGGTGAAAAGCCACTTCGCATAACGGAAACCAATACTATCATTGGACAATATCCTTATTCTGTATTGACTAATCCTATGTTCTTGTCTACTAACAGTCTCTCTATTGTGTATACTTTTTCCTGAGAATATAACTCTATTTCCTCATGTTTCGTGTTTCGTCCTTTATTTTATATTACAAGCGTTCACTAACCAGAATGCAACACACACACACACACACACACATACATATATATATATATATATATATATAATCAAGTCATGTTCATAGCACATTATCCCCTGATTCCTGCTTGATATGAGACTCTATCGGCCGTCATTCTTTGCAGGTCCTCTACATGGCATCTAGTGTCCACCATGCTGCTTTGCTACTACTTTTCCTGCTATTTTAGTTTATACTTACATAATATATTTATGCTTTTGAGTTATTTTGGTAGTTTTCAGTTCCTTTTATGAAATTAGTTGTCTACGCATACAAACCTGTTCAAGAGAGAAAAAAAAAAGACTCGGCAAGATATTCACCATTTCTGTTTGGAGGGATGTGTAAACAGAATTTATTCTCTTCGCCTTTGCCTATTTGAGCATTCCTCTCTTTGCCAACGATCAGAACATTGTGCTTAAGAATATGTTCGAATGGGTAAGATAGCTCATTGTAGAATGTGATGGTGTTCGTTTCATTACAGATATTTATGCGACTGTAGCATGAAATGGTTTGGTTTGGTTTCTTTGTTTAATGGCATATCAACCCTTGTAGGTTATTTAATGCCAAAGCCATCCATCTAGAAGAACAACAGTGATGCTATTTACCCATAGCAGGGAAGACAAGGGGGTTCATGCCTTTCTCTGGGGTATTTGTCTGAAAGTGAACGTCATAGTGTGACTGGAGTTGTAACTCGCTTACAACGATTCTGCAGTCCATCGCTTTAACCATTACACCTCGAAGACACTCCCACAGCATGAAATGCTTGTAGTACAGGCGTTGCCAATAGATGGAACTCACACGGGATTTTTTTCTATGATACTTAGTGAATTCAGAAGAAAAAGAGGCATTCCGATAAATCCAATGACGGCATTGAATAATGTCTTCGATATAGATGCGGAGACATATAGCCATCCCTTACTGGATTCATGGTATTTAATTCTTGATCGATAATGCACTATCTTTACGCATATTATTTCTATTTCTATATTCTTATCGGTTGCCGACGTAGTCATATCGGGTTGCTGGTTTATGGTATTTAATGATATACTGTTAAAAGGTTGAGATGCTTAAACTGTTCTTACGTCGTCTTGGTTTAGATTTAGGCTCTGTGTCTTATTTTTCGAACAAATGGGCCAGTGCTTCTACATTGCTGACCTGCATTTAAGGGTGATGTGGTGTGGACGTTTGGTTTAATGCAGCATTTTTAAATGTATTTTTGAGTAGGATTGCATCATGCCTGGATACCATGGCTAAGAGAGACAAACAGATACAACACTTTAATCCTTTCCTGATAAAAAAGAAATCAATTTATCCGTGAAAGTCACTGCACTACTCAACAAATTCCAGAGTTACACTTTTCTTAGTATACATATACTGTTTACATGGCAATATCCAACTTACCAAAACATTGGAAGCAGTAAACTTTTAATAAGAGCCAACAACCAGAATCCGTTTGAAGGCCACTGTAAAACATAAGTTTTCTTGTCTATTATATAAAACCAATTGTATCTCCAATGTAATAGTAAAATATATATTTCGTTGATATAATAACAACATTTCTATACGACTAACTTTTACTTGTCACACAGTATCATAATAAAATTCCAGAGTTACACTTTTCTAAGTATTTATAGACTGGTTACATGGCAATATTCAACTTACCAAAACATTGGAAGCAGTAAACTTTTAATAAGAGCCAACAACCAGAACCCGTATGAAGGCCACTGTAAAACATGAGTTTTCTTGTCTATTATATAAAACCAATTGTATCTCAACTGTAATAGTAAAATATATATTTCGGTCATATAATAACAACATTTCTATGCGACTAACTTTTACTTGTCACATAGCATCATAGTAAAGCCTCAGTCAATTAATATAGAATGCAAGATAATTTTATTCCTTATATATTTATTGAGCCGTATATATTGCAATATTTAAGCTTATCAAATCTTTACTCGGCTCTGTTTTACTCCCACTGGCTGAAATTTCCATAATAAATATCAGTGATCTGATGTGAAAAAAACTTTCAAAGATACACACGTCTCTATGCCAGAATTATACTGCTTTTCTTAAAGCTATATGGTTTTCGAACGAAGAAATCATGATTCACAAAAAGAAATATCTGCAAATATATTTTATTAAAAACAAGATGTGACTCATGGTCAAAAGCAAATGCATTGTGGTTATTAGAAAAAAAAATACTAATTCTTGTTCACAATATGTCTCAGAATTTACGGATTGCTTTTAGTACATACCACTTAATTTGTAATAATGTAATGTATCCGGGAAACAGATCTTCAGCTCTGATGCATCAAATTGAACTAAATGACCTTGCCGGGGACAGTGTTGTTGTCAAGATAGTTGAAAAATATTTTTTAATATCCAAATGTATTTTCTTTCATTATCTTGTAAAAGAAAATCTCTTACTTCAGTGATATGCTGTTCCTCAAGTATAGATATTATGTAAATTTCTCTGTGATGATAAATAATTTAAAGTACACCCACTTATTTTTAATCGAGAGTCGCTTTTTATTTTCCTAAATTTTTGAATGTTGTAAATATCTATGGGTATAATCTTTCAAAATATTCTCTTTCTGCTAATTGTAATTTCATATATTCGTGTTATGAAAATATATATATATATATATATATATATATATATATATATATATATATATGAGTTTCATTTGTTTCTTCTCTTTCAAGAATGTTTTTATGATTCACCAAATATGTAAACTAACAAGATGCAGGACACTTCTTTAAAAAAGAACAAAAATAAAATTTTAAAAGATTGAAAATACAACAAACATCAATAACAATAGATAAATACGAAATATGAAATGCTGTTTTCTTCAACAAACACCTAATTTCGTAACTGGCGTATGGGAAATTTAAAAGTAATTGCTTTTTTTATTATTCATTTATTGAGTTTTTAAGATCTTTTTCAACAACGAGATTAAGTAACAGAAATATCTGTAATTCAAGAAAATTTTCAGTGTAAGCACATCGGGCGGGGTAATAGTTAGCGAACTGACCTTGCAAATTATTACTATAGAGTTCGATTTTTCCCTGGGTGCCCCATACATCTGTCCTTGTGCTAAGCTAAACTTTGTAAAAGACAAGAATATTTTCAGTGTCCAAGACAATTCTAATAATTTTGTTATCTGAATTGGTTTTCTGATTTCCAATTTTCAAGTCATTTTCCAAGGCTCTTGAGAGACATTGCAAGTACTCTCGAAGAAAATAAAAAGGAACATTGCATCTTTACTCCTTTGAGGTTGTAAATCTTCTCTATATATGTAATTAAACGGAAAAGCTTGGTAGTGGCTTAGGGTTTTCATTGTGGTAAAGGAAGGGCAAATAATCGGAACAAAGTTGGTTGGGTCGTTCTTTATACAGCACGTTATCCATTGCTGAGTTATCTAATACCAAAATCAATCTTTCTTTGAAAACACTTATATGGTTTCAAGAATTCAATTATTATAAACAGTCTTTTTGGAAAGTACTTGTGGTGTAACTGTTATCGTCATATAATTGGGTCTTTGCAAACGGTGTTCAAAACCTGAACGAAGCTGTTTGCTTTTCATATGCCGCCTTCTGAAAATTAAGAATCCAACTATTCTGCTTCCAGCTCTTGGTAAACTGTAAAACAAGACGGGATATTTAACATTGGTATGTTAACTCATCTAGGAGAAGGAATACACTGAATTCAAATGACTTGTAGAACTACACAGGAAAGAGTCACCTTCAGGCTATTTCTTCACCAGACACGCTTCATGAGAAGCGCTACCAGAACTATAAAACGTTACGGGACGAGTGAGAAACAATTATTATTCCAAGTATTTCCATTGAATATGAATAATTTTCCAATAGAAAACGTTAGTCTCATAGATATTTAATAATATCCCATGATTATTTGAGAATTATTTTTAAAATTGTTATCAAAATTGATGTATATTCTTTTTGAACCTGACACTGAAGAGGGAAAAAAGTAGAAAGTATTTTTGGCGAAGTTTTCTTTTTTTCTTTTAATTTTAGGCAAAAAGAAACACAAACACAAAGCAAAATGTGCAATTTATGTAGATCACGTGATTGATTCATCGATTGATTTTAAAGGCATGTCAACCCATCTTAGGTTAATTTATCCATAGATGTTAGGGAATTACGTTTATTTTACGTTCATATTTATATGTTTGTGTACATGTTTCCAAGTCGGTGAATTGATTGTTTGTTTGTTTACTTTACTATATATAAACTTTAGTTGGATATTTAAAGCCAAATTTTGATTATGGATATAAATTCGATATATATATGATTTCTAAATGAACAGTTTGTAGGTAAGCATATTTCAACGTGTCATGTCTTATTTGTTTGCACACAGTTAAATAGTTTCAAGTTTTGCTAACTAACCCTAATAATTCTTTTCAACACGATTTATTTGTTTGCACACAATTAAATGTTTCCAAGTATTGCAACGTAATATTATTATTTCAATTTAAGTCATTTGGTACGTAGATCTTAAAAGTTGAAAATATTTAATTTTGCCAAAACCTATGAGGAGTGGATGGTGTATAAAAACATAGAATAGAAGAAATACTGGAGCAAGACAACTGTGCCAACAACTTTCATTTAAAATGTTAATTTTCTGTTAGAGGAAAGAATAGAAGAAATATTGAATCTAATTGATTGTCTTGATAATTAAACCAAACAAGAGAAACAATAGAGGAAGTAATCTAAATGACAAACTGAATAAAATCAGGATATATTTCTACATATTTATTATTTTCAGTTTTATCCCAATCGTCTGCAAAATCGGTGCCATCCATAAAATATTGTCTAATATCTTACAGTGATAATATCCAATTTATGAACACGGTTTAGAAGATAACTTTCAATTTCAAAGGTTCAGAAAATGTCATTTTTGTATCGTGGTACGTAAGAGATACACAGTGAAATAGAGTTAACTATTTATTAACTGAAGTGGTACAGTCCTTCAAATATTTTAAGTCTCACGCTGTTACGTCTGAAGTCGGTCTTACTACTAACCGAGATCTTTCAGTACTCCCAGTGCTTAAGAAACACGGCGTCTTTTATTCCTCCGAGATACCAGAAGTCACGTGGTACTAGCCACTATACAACAGTAATTCTGTTAATTCCGTTTTTTTAATGATTCCTCGCATCTCACACATTAACAAAAATGTGAGAAAGACAAGCTGAATAAGTAAGAAAGAACTTATAAACTCTCAAATGACCTTCTATTGACACACCAGTGTAAACTGGGCAGGAAATGCTTAGATTCATCATCTCAATATAATTACTTGCAGCCGTCTCGTGTGATCGTTGATAGGGGTTGATAGCGAGATAAAGTTAAAGAAAGCAGTGCTGTCGATACACCTTGATGATGATAACGAAGATAGCTCGCTTGAAGTAATATGAATTTCTATTTTCACCAGGATCTGTATACTTTAGACCTTGTGCCCAAAGTAAGCTTGGCTCATTAAGAAGTCAGGATTGAACCTTCAGCCTCCAGATGATTGACTCCTCAGAAACTTTGGGAACCAACGCCTATAACCATTACGCTATGTATCCAGCAGGCAAGTAACAATACAGGAATACTTAACACTTGTACCCGGTTATGGCTGACGGAATCAGAACAGATGACCCCAGTGGATTCAATAAAGAATGTAGTTCGAAGTTCCCTGAAGGTTTCAGAGTTCAACAAACACATGAAGAAGGCCGGAGGACATATCGGTGGAGACGTTGTAGAAATAACAATAAAGGTGAAGACAATAGTCTGAAATCTCTTCATGATAAAAATTATTATAAGCTCATTTACCCTTTCACCATAATAGGTTTTTGAAACAGGCTCATGTTGAGTTCACTTATGTTCCAACGAAAAATATTTTTGGTTGTTTTGTTTGTTTTTTTGTTTGTTTTTTTTTTGCTGCGTATGTAATTGGTTTATTTCTGCTTTTGAGCTTTGAATCTTGAACTGAAACTGACTGAGCGTATAGAACACAATTTTTTTTCTAAGTATAATAGATATACTCTGTCCCATTTTATCGATCCTACCCATGGAAAGAAGAAAATAAGTCGTTTTTTTTACCAAAGGAGTCAACATGAAGTGAAAGGAAAACATCTTAATCCAGAATTTAAACTCAGCACATTAACTACATTTCTGGTGACGATAACAGTTTTATTGTGTGCGATTTCAATACTTGGCGCATTTCATTTAACAGATTAATAGATATCACTTTTAAGACTCAAGAAAAAACTACGTTAAATTATGCCATTATAACAAGAAAAATATATTTTTAGTAATTAAACCGCGTTTTTGTATTAAACCCTACCACATGGAAACCTAAATTTTCACCGATAGCTAGAAAAAACAATTAAAAAGTAGAAAGCACGGTAATAAAGAGGATGTATTTGAACCAATTCAGGTGACATATCCACACTAGACGGAAGGTCTCTGAAATTGGTAGACAAGTTCACCTACCGAGGAAGCAGTGTCTCATCAACCGAAAAAGACATCGACACACGGCTAACGAAGGCATGGACAGCTATCGATAGGTAATCGATCATATGGAAATCAGAACTGACCGATAAAATGAAACGCAGCGGTCGTATCGATAATGCTGTATGGATGCATCACTTGGATGCTTACTAAACGGCTGGAGAAGAAGCTGGACAACAATTACACAATAATGTTGCGAGGAATACTAAAGTCCTGGCGGCAAAACCCCACAGGGCACCAACTATACGGCCACCTGCCTCCCATCACGAAAACTATCCAAATTAGACGAACCAGACATGCAGGACACTACTAGAGAAGCAGGAACGAGCACATAAGTGATCTACTCCTACGGACCCCCACATATGGCCGAGCAAAAGCGGGACGACCAGCTCGAACATACCTTCAGCAGCTATGTGAGGATACGGGATCTAATCCTGAAGACCTGCCGGAGGCGATGAACGATAGGGAGAAGTGGCGAGAGAGGGTCAGGGATATCCGTGCTAGCGGCACGACATGATGATGATGATGATGATGATGATATATCCTATGGTTTATTTACTTTTTGCAAGATTTTAAATTCTGACCACTCCGATTAAAAATCTCTCTCAGTAAGTACAATAGTTGCTGTACTTGTGGAAAAACTACCGGAGACACACTTAGTAATCACAGAAATTTTAAGGTTGAATAACAAGTTATGGAAGCACATAAGGTATTTATCATAGTCCAAATTGTCATTACTAAGTAAGCACCTATACTATCTGAGTAGATTATATACCGTTGTTTCGAATGCACAGCCATGTTCAAAGAAACCCTCACGTTATGAATAAGACCCCAAAACGCCGAATTAAATCACGTACGTTTTACTTCTCTTAAGTGACCCTTAAAAATTTATCTTTTTTATATTTCTCTTCCAATTGACCCTTAAGAATTGATCTTTTTTTTTTATATTTTTCATCAAAATGACCCTTAAGCGTTGATCAAAAATACAAAAAGGTTTTAGTGTTTTAATGGACTGGAATGAGGTCAAGGAGCAGACGTGAGTAGTGACTTCCACGTTGAAAAATATGTCTTTCTCCTCTTGTTACTTGTCGGAGACGGTTTGATCTTAATTTTTTTTTCTACATGTCAATTTGAAATGATCCGATAACCCTCTAACAAAAATCCCCGGTATACAAATGTTTGTTTAAAAAAAAATTACCCGTGCCCGTGATGTAATGGTTATCGTCGTAGGAAATGAACACGGCGACACGAGTTCAAACCCTGGACGACACTGATTGCATTTCACATAGCACTAATACTCTTGGGAAAGGTATGAATCCAATTATTCTCCCTCCAGCTATGGGTAAATAGTAGGCCAGACTAGGTTCTTCAGCCTTGGTGAGGCAACTACTCTAGGAGAAGGAAAACTCTGAATTCAAACCTGTTAAACTCTGTGTAAAAATTGACCTTGTGTCATTTCCTGCCTGAGTGGAGGGGTTGGGTAAATATGGTTTTCATAAAAATTACCTTGAAATCCTACCCCCTGAAAAGGAGTTTAACGCCAGTTACAATCGAAGGCGCCAAGAATTGCGTATCTTGTTAACGAAGTAAAATTCCAATGAAGTCGTAACATCTATTGTTATATGAATAGTTTTGGCAAGATTTTAAACTTAGAAACTTAAATAAATATTAATTATTCCAAATATGAATTCTAGAAATGTGGTTTCTCTTCGATTAGCAACATTTTGCAGTAACTATTGATTACAATTAGAGACAACCAATTTGTTATAACCTCACCTTTTCCCCGCCAGGGACATGCTTTATATTAAGACCTTTCCATTGGTCCAAAAAAGTATTCTATCAAATTATGATAGCACTATGTGAAACCGTTTGTCCCTCTTTAAATAGCAATAATTATTTTCTCATCATTAATATAAACGTCATATAAATTTGCTAATTAGTCGTGTAAATGATAACTTATATATAAAAATAATACAAAATAATCCTAATAAAACAAACCATTCGTATTTATATGTAAATATCTGCTCTTGTATGCATGAGAGAAAAATCAAAGAAATAAATGAAAGTTTATGTCTTTGACGTTAAAATAATAGTTAAAGAATATGTTGGTTTATTTATAATCTTTTATACTTTATAAATGTATTATTTAAAGCACTGTCACTTCTTTACTTCTGGCCTTCAGGTAATCTCAAACTGAATTTTGCTTACGTTGCCTCGGGGTTTTAAATTCGTTAGCTTTTTCTCGCATATATCTCACTTAACCTCGTGTACTCTCGCTGGCAACCGGGCATTGCCGGTCGATACAAAGTGCGTTTCATTTACTCTAATTTTCTTTGTGTGCATTTATTTTATTTTACTCATTTGCTTTTGTTAGAGGGTTTTTTTAGGCTTTCTGCGCTTTTGGGAGAGTCATTTTATTTTTCCCTTGATTGTTTTGTTTTGCCTCTCTTTTTATGAGCGATTCTTCGTCTTTCCAACAACTAAATGTAGCCGTAAACATGGCTGACGGAAATACTGAGCAGATAAAATAGTTCAATCTGCCAGGTGTCCATCGAAGTCTGAGCATGCGCAAAAAGAAAGCAGCAAAGAACCTGAGCAAAAATGACGACAGCTGTAACAAGGACAAGAAGAAGAATGGAATAATGGATTGCGCATATAAAATCCCTGTTTAGAAAGAGGTTTATGGAATTAAAGCAAAGCCCTAGAGAGAGAGAGAGAGAGAGAGAGAGAGAGACAGAGAGAGAGACAGAGAGAGAGAGACAGAGACAGAGATTGGGAGAGAGACAGAGAGAGTCGTTGTATCCAAAGGGAAGGCCAAAAAAGATAAAAGAAACGAATACATTAACTTTCGGATGAATGAGGATTTTTTAAATTCAAAAACTTAGGAAAGAAACGGCAACGAAAAACCATGAAGTATATATATATATATATATATATATATATATATATATATATATATATATATATATATATATCGATCCCACCTTGAGGCATCTTACTGAAGAGTTGTGATACAATGAAACAGTGTCAGTGGATGACAACATATATATATATATATATATATATATATATATATATATATATATATATATATATATATATATATATTCTGGTAGGAGAGCATTGAAATAGATATGTTTGTATATATGTGCGTGTGTGTGTGTGTGTGTGCGTGTGTGTGTGGTCTTAATGCTCACACTAAGTTTTCTGAAATTCCTTTTTTTTTACAAATATAAGAAATAAATCAAATGGATGTCCATTAAATTTGATGCATATCTGAAGATTGCCATTCTTGAAATTTGAACATTAGAAAAATACAGGAACTTTTGATATTGAATAGTTGTTAAATAGTGGTCTACTTATGGATTATCTTACACTTATTATAGTTTTATTCGGAATCCCATTATATATATATATATATATATATATATATATATATATATATATATATCGCATACACACATATATATATGTATGTGTGTGTGTGTTTGTGTTGGTGGGATCTAAATATACATATCAGTGTGTAAGTGTATATGTATGGGTATGAACGTATGTGTGGCTGTTTATATGTTTTTGAGTGGTTGAGTCTGTCTCTTTGTGGACTAGAATATTTCTTGTCATGTGTGAAATGTATAAGAGTATATTTTCTTTGCTCTCCCCACTGTTATGTGACACTCTTTGTTTCAGCCTAGGATCGAAGTAAGGTACATGCACCATTTAAAAAAAAAAAGACATTGGTTAAAACATTTGAAGATACTTAGTTATTTTCATAAAAGTATTGCATCACTCAAAATTACAATTAAGAAATGTATATGTTTATGTTTTTACGTTAATTTTTCAATGATTTTTATTTCCACTCGAAATATTCCATTTTGAACCCTGGTTAAAATGCTGAGACGTGACAACTTGGGTCTTGCAAATCGCTATGGAGCTTCTCTATAAAATCTTAGACAGATGCCCGGACAGACTGACCGAGGGATTTACAAAGAAACTAGGAAATAAACAGAAAAATTCAGTTCGTCCGTCAACTAAAATGCTTTTTAATCGCTTTAGTATACAAAAGAGAGAGAAGTGTTAGCTCAGCATCACGACCAATATCTTCATTCCATTAAAAGACCATCAGATTGTGATATATATATATATATATATATATATATATATATATATATATACGTGTGTGTGTGTGTGTGTGTGTGTGTGTGTGTGTGTGTGTGTGTGTGTGTGTGTGTGTGTCTGTGTGAACGCGCCCATGCGCTCATACATGCAGGCCCATCACGAAGTGCTTCAACTTAAACTTCAAATTAAAAGAAAGCACTCATCTTATCACGCTGTTTTGATAAAAACATTCCTGAAAAAATGAAATAGAAAGACGTATTTAATTAGGAAGTATTTAATAAAGATGTATTTAATAAAAACGTTCAAATGCAACAGTATTTACAACTGAGAAAATTGGAAAGACAAGAGTAAATGAAACAATTATTTCATTAAACAATTCATTAAAAGACATGAAAGAAAAAAAATAACCATTGACTAAGAAGGCGTTAATTGTTGCAGGAAAAATACTTTTTAAAACCCAGAGAAGAAAAGCTCAATCCTGAATTCTTAGGTTTTTTTAAACATACACAAGAACAACAAACAAATTATCTTTTCGTTTGAGAGAGAGAGAGAGAGACAGACAGACAGACTGACAGACAGAGACAGAGACAGAAACTAAATACCATTATTTATTCTGCAAAATAAATTCCTCGAGGAGATATCTTGATTTTGGAATATTTTCTCAATTACTGTCTTCAAAACGTATTCAAGTTTCGAGATTCCAGTCTATTCAAACAATTAATAATAAGACTAGGTTTGACAAATATCCTATATTACCTTTTTTTTCTTCTTCGTTTTTCATAATTCATCGACATGTTAAGTTTTCTTATTCAATTATACGAAACGTTTTTATATTACCAAGGTTACAATGAAATATCAGTAAAGATCCTTCACTTCTTCCAAGAATAGAAGAGCCCGATCAGTAGGGAGTTGTAAAATACACCGAATGTATCTTGGCAGAAGTGTAAGCCCCCCACCCACAACAAATGCCCTGGATATTACACTAAATTTTCTTATTGTGGGATTTCCGTCCAGGAGCTTTGGGGAATTTGAAGTACTCCTTCATTGCCATAGGTCCCACATCCACTCTGACCCGGAGTGATAGCACCTGATAAGGTCCTGTCAATTGATTAAATTGAACTGTTTGACATGTGTGCCAACAAATGATTTCCTTTAAATCGAATTGTTGAAAAAGAACTCTTTGATCTTTTAACTGCATGTAAACAAATGATTAATTGAATTTTTTGTAATACTTAACAATACCTGAAACTATTAAACAGTTTGCAAATGAATGGGTGATGGTGAATAGAATAATTAAGGATAAGGAGTAATACTTGAAACTCTTTAACTTTATACCTAAATTGAATTTTTCCTATTACATTGCAATACATGGAACCATTTAACTGTGTCCAAATGAATGAATAATATTGAATAGAATAATTAGCGTTAGATAGCAATACTTGTAACAACTTCCCAGTCAGCAAACGATTGGTTATTGTTGAATAAAATTATTATTGATATACATAAATAATTGAAACTATTTAACTAAGTAGAATTAATCGGTATACTAGTCTGCAAACTAATTACTTCTAACTAATCTAAAAATGAAATTTCCTACCAAATATTCTTTTAGAAATCTTATACGTATATCCATTTAAATACGTACGATCAAATGACTGATGTAGATTATTAATGTTAATATATAAGTGTTAATATAGCTCTATCCGAAATTATTTACATTTGTGCAAACAAATAATTAATATAATTATATAATATAATATAATATAATATAATTATACGTATTTCAGAGAAACACTTGAAATTATTTAATTGCGTCCTAAAAAGGCACGTTTAAAAATGTCATAAACAAAATGTTTTCTTAAATCATATCTATTTAATATGTATGTATAAAGAGGATTTGGCATTAAATAACCTACAATCGGTGAGGTGCCATAAAACCCAACCAAACCAAATCATATATATTTAATATATATGTATAAAGAGGATTTGGCATAAAATAACCTACAATGGTTGATATGCCATAAAACCCAACAAAACCAAATCATATATATTTGATATATATGTATAAAGAGGATTTGGCATTAAATAACCTACAATCGGTGAGGTGCCATAAAACTCAAGAAAACCAACTAAATAAAAATATTCCTAGGATATTAGACTCGTTATCATTGTTGACCGATGTTATTACTGGAACCCTATGTTTTTAACTGTTTCGTTTAATTTAAAAATCTGAATTTTTATAGCACACTTGTGCAGCACACCTACACATACACACACACACACACACACACACACACACACACATATATATATATATATATATATATATATATATATATATATATATATATATATATATATATATATATATATATATATAAACTCTGAATATGTATAATCTGTGAGACTGTTCTAAACACTCAATTAATATCTCCTACATAGGAGTATGGATGTACATTTAACCCATAGTATATATATATTTTTTTTTTCTTATTTATATATTCATACATGAATCCACATTTTTGTATGTTTTCACGTATATTCAGAATCAAAATGCATTTTGCGTTAAACAGAAATAGATTTCAAGAAAGAGAAAAAAATTACCTAAAATTTGAAATTAAAAAAAAAAAATGAAATCAGTTGTAAATAAGAGTCGAAAATATTTATCTCAATGTTAGCATATCCCTCGGAACAGTGGGTGTCGTCCTCATGTATTGCGGACATATAAAGAGGAGGAGGGAATATTAAATAAACCGACTTGTGAAAGCTGAGAAAGCGGTAACATCATGATTTAAAATTTAAAAGGATGGAATGACATATTGCAAAAGATAATGTTGCATGAATATACGAAAGCGGGTGAAAAGAGTTAAATTAAATAAGTGTAAAATCAGATAAAGAAATGAATAAATAAATAAATAAATAAATAAAGAATATGATTTTCAAAGGAGAGAAAGGCAAATAAAGTAAATGGATAAAAGAATGAGGAATCCAGAAAGATTGAAAATGTGTTATAAATTTTAAAAAAATAGATAAATACGTAAATCAAGAAAGAAAGAAAGAAAATTGAAGTATCAGAGAAAGAAATTGGAAAAACAGAATTTAAAAATAAAGAAAAATCTAAGGTGTCTAGTCATAAAAAACAAAAGTGATGGAATAAATGCTAAGAAATTCTCTGCCCCTTTAAAACTGACCAAAAAAATTCTTATAAAAAAGGCAGTCATAATTGAATTAGAAGCAATGTGAGATTGGTAAAAGCCAAACATTAAAAATAGAAGGAAAGTAAAGAAAAACAAGTAAGAAATAAAAACATTAATAACATAATAAAATGGTTGAAAGGATAACAAAAGAAAGAAAGAAAGAAAGAAAGAAAGAAAGAAAGAAAGAAAGAAAGAAATACAATATCAGAAACAAATGAGTGAAGGAAAACAAAAGAAAAGAAAGAAAGAAATGAGTGGAATAATAATAAAAAGAAAGAAAGAAAGGTAGAAAGAAAGAATGAAAGAAAGAAATTAAAAAAGTAGTAGAAACTAATGAGTGGAAGGATAAAAAAAGAAAGAAACAAAGAAACAAAGAAAGAAAGAAAAAATGAAAGAAAGAATATAATAGAAGAAATTAGTGAAAGGATAGAAGAAAGAAAGAAAGAAAGAAAGAAAGAAAGAAAGAAAGAAAGAAAGAAAGAAAGAATGAAAAAACGAAAGATTGAAAATAATTGAAACAAATGGGTAGAAGGATATCAAAAAGAAAGAAAGAAAAAAGAAAGGAAGAAAGAAGGAAGGAAACAAATGAGGGGAAGAAAGAAAGAAAGAAAGAAAGAAAGAAAGAAAGAAAGAAAATTATAGAAACAAATGAGTGGAAGAATGACAAAAGGGAAGAAAGAAAGAAAGAAAGGTAGAAAGAAAATACGAAATAAAGAAATCAAAAAAGTAATAGAAACTAATGAGTGGAAGGATAAAAGAAAGAAAGAAAGAAAGAAAGAAAGAAAGAAAGAAAGAAAGAAAGAAAAAAGAAAGAAAGAAAGAATATAATTTGAAGAAATAAGTGAAAGGATAGAAGAAAGAAAGAAAGAAAGAAAGAAAGGTAGAAAGAAAGAAAGAAAGAAAGAAAATAAGTGAAACAAATGGGTAGAAGGATATCAAAAAGAAAGAAAGAAAAAAGAAAGGAAGAAAAAGGAAAGAAAAATGCAAGAAAATTATAGAATCAAATGAGTGGAAGAAAGAAAGAAAGACAATAATAGAAACAAATGAGGGGAAGAAAGAAAGAAAGAAAGAATGAAACAAAGAAAGAAAATTATAGAAAAAAATGAGTGGAAGAATGACAAAAGGGAAGAAAGAAAGAAAGAAAGAAAGAAAGAAAATAATAGAAACAAATGAGGGGAAGGATAAAAGAAAGAAAAAAAGAAAGAAAGAAAGAAAGAAAGAAAGCTAATAATAGAAACAAATGAGTGGAAGGATAACAAAAACAAAGAAAAAAAAAGAAAGGAAGAAAGAAGGAAAGAAAATTATGGAAATAAAACGAGTGGAAGGATAATAAAAAGAACGAAAGAAAGAACGAAAGAAAGAAATAAAAAAATTAATAGAAACTAATGAGTGGAAGGATAAAAGAAAGAAAGAAAGAAAAAAAAGGAAAAAAACAAAGAAAGAATATAATAGAAGAAATTAGTGGAAGGATAGAAGAAAGAAAGAAAGAAAGAAAGAAAGAAAGAAAGAAAGAAAGAAAGAAAATAATTGAAACAAATGGGTTGAAGTATGTCAAAAATGAAGAAAGAAAAAAGAAAGGAAGAAAGAAGGAAAGAAAATTATAGAATCAAATGAGTGGAAGAAAGAAAGAAAGAAAGAAAGAAAGACAATAAAAGAAACAAATTAGGGGAAGGATAAACGAAAGAAAGAAAGAAAGAAAGAAAGAAAGAAAGAAAGAAAGAATGAAAGAAAGAAAGAAAGCTAATGATAGAAACAAATGAGTGGAAGGATAACAAAAACAAATAAAAAAAAAAGAAAGAAGGAAAGAAGGAAAGAAAATTATGGAAAAAAATGAGTGGAAGGATAAAAGAAAGAAAGAAAGAAAGAAAGAAGAACAAGAATAGAGAAAATCAGTGGAAGTATTACAGAAAGAAAGAAAGAAAGAAAGAAAGAAAGAAAGAAAGAAAGAAAGAAAGAAGATAATACAAAAAATGAGTGGAAAGAAAGAAAGAAAGAAAGAAAGAAAGAAAGAAAGAAAGAAGATAATACAAAAAATGAGTGGAAAGAAAGAAAGAAAGAAAGAAAGAAAGAAAGAAAGAAAGAAGATAATACAAAAAATGAGTGAAAAGAAAGAAAGAAAGAAAGAAGATAATACAAAAAATGAGTGGAAAGAAAGAAAGAAAGAAAGAAAGAATGTAAGAATTTAATAAAAACAAATGAGTGGAAGGATAACAAAAAGAAAGAAAGAAAGAAAGAATATAATAGAAACATATGAGGGCAATGATAGCAAAAAGAAAGAAAGAAAGAAAGAAAGAAAAATAATAGAAACAAATGAGAGGAAGAATAACAAAAAGCAAGAAAGAAAGAAAAAAAGAAAGAAAGAAAGAAAATAGTAACACATTAGTGGAAGGATAACAAAAAGAAAGAAAGAAAGAAAGAAAGAAAGAAAGAAAATCATACAAACAAATGAGAGGAAGAATAACAAAAAGCAAGAAAGAAAGAAAAAAAGAAAGAAAGAAAATAGTAACACATTAGTGGAAGGATAACAAAAAGAAAGAAAGAAAGAAAGAAAGAAAGAAAGAAAGAAAATAATACAAACAAATGAGTTCAAAGATAAAAGAAAGAAAGAAAGAAAGAAAGAAAGAAAGAAAATAATAGAAATAAATGATTGAATAACTACAAAAAGAAAGAAAGAAAGAAAGAAAGAATGTAAGAATTTAATAAAAAAAAATGAGTGGAAGGATAACAAAAAGAAAGAAAGAAAGAAAGAAAGAAAGAAAGAAAATAATAGAAACATATGAGGGCAAGGATTGCAAAAAGAAAGAAAGAAAGAAAGAAAGAAAGAAAAAAGGAAAGAAAAAAAGAATAAAAATAATAGAAACAAATGTGAGGAAGGATAACAAAACAAAAAAAGAAAGAAAAAAAGAATGAAAGAAAAAATAACAGTAACAAATGAGTGGAAGGATAACAAAAATAAAGAAAGAAAGAAAGAAAGAAAGAAAGAAAATAATACAAATAAATGAGTTCAAAGATAACAAAAAGAAAGAAAGAAAGAAAGAAAGAAAGAAAGAAAGAAAGAAAGAAAATAAAAGAGATACGGAACTAAATCAAAGAATCAATAACTGCACCAAATAAGAAAGAAAATAAATAAATGAATAAATAAACAGAAAAATGAATTTTTGGCACGAAATAAAGCGAAACAAGATAAAGAAGAAATACGAATGGAACGATGACAATTTATGGAAGGAACAAAGAGAAAGAACGATGTAGACAGGAGGATGAAGATATAGGAATAAATTGGAAGAAAGATGTCTGCCATCAAAGTCGAGAGATATACAAATGAATAGACCTAAAGAGAAGTATATATAAGTAAGAAATATATATAAAATGGATATAGTTAAATGTAATGTGATTACAGAAGAACTTTAGGAATCTTGGCACTATAACAAATGAAAACGATCGGAATTGTCAGGAATCGTCAAATGCGAGAAATTGTTCGAGTAGAAATAAGGATACGTAAAAGAGATGAAGATACTAGGGAGGACATTTTTCTGGGAGGCGAGCGAAAGGATGAGTGAGAAATTAAGAACAATATAAAGCCAAGACATGAGAATGGCAAAAAATACGAAAAGTAGAGTATTAAAAAAACAGATTAAAAAACCTCAAGAACAATGAATGAAACATCTTGAACGCATTTAAAATAAAAGTGTGGCATCATCATCATCATCAGCATTATCATCATCAGCGTCAAGTTGTGCTGATAGCACAGATTCTTTTGACTATCTAGCACTATCTTCCCCAATCATCCATTACTCTTGGTAAGTCTGATAGACTGCATCCAGTGTCCGCACAAAGTTGATGAATAAGTTTTTGCTCGACATTATCTCTGGTATGTCCATTCGAAAAGGTCATTGACAGACCGTTGCTTATGTGTTCCTTCTTGCTTCTCCAGCAATTCCGAGAGTACCTTCTTCATCTTAGTCAGAGGCTTTGCGAAATAGGAGGTACATGGTTGTAAAACTGCTATTTTGTTAGGCGCTTCTGTTCAAAACATATATATATATATATATATATATATATATATATATATAGCATTTTCTCTGAGCTATTTGTTAGATTTCAGGTGTTGTATCAATTCAAATTCGCTGACATGGCAAAAACATGGAGAAATTCCCATTTTATTTTTTTAGAAAAGGATGATTGTATAACACAGATATAGTTCAGTGATTTGCACATTGTAATTCGCTTGTTAGCTCATTAAATGCTCTGATCAGTTTCGGTTTTTTGAGGCAGGATCAATTCAGCATTAGTTAAGAAACCAAAGTGACTGCCTAAAAATGTACAGCTTGTATTCTGTCTATATTAAAAAAAGTTCCATTGAGAAACCAAACACCGATGAAATCGTTAGTCTCACTTCTAGAAAGAGTTCTGGGAGATCGCATAATCGGCTAGGCTTACAATAAATTGAGTATATCCCTTACATTGTGTTATGGCTCCAACCCCCCAAAAAAGTGTCCTGTGTATATAGTGTACAGTACCTTTTCATTGTCATAACCCCAGGAACACTTTAACACCGCCTGATTTTATATCTTTAAGGTTCCTATATGGGTAACACAAATCTCTTAAAAAATTAAGAGTTACCAATATGACTGTTTGTAAGAATTAATTACCCAAAATATTCCCTAACATCTGGACATAGAATTACCAAGACGGGTTGACATTATATAAAATGTCGAGATATTACCACTAATTTGGGTTTTGATTTTGGAAGCAGTAAACAGTTACAAGGACTCTGATTAGTTAGATAGGAGGGCAGTAGTTTCACCAACATATACTTTTTGGTAAAAACTTGCAATTCAGAAAATATATCTTGAACGTTATAAACATGGTCTTTTTCAGGTTACCAACCCTGAACAAAAATTAATTGATCAATAGTATTTCGCATTGTTTCATTTTCCCCCTGATGGTCCGCTAGAAGAATTTTGATAATGGATAAATTTACCAAACCAAAGCCATTATCTTTCTAAGCCAGTTCGAAATAATAACACTCCAAAGATAAGACTTTGTCATGTAAGCAATTAAACCGAAAATATAATTTATTTAACGACATAGTTCAAACCTGGCTTTCTAAAAGTGAAACATCGAACACAAGCCATCTCATTTTGTCAGAAAACTTCAAGACATTCTTTCAAATGTTAAAAGAATGGATGAAAGTGTTTAGAGCAGGAGGAATATTAAGCGGAATTAATACACTCTATAAATTCTTTGATATCGGCTCATTGGCCTATACGTAGAGTGTTCACCAATGGTCTGGAAGACCTGGGTTCAATCCCAGGTCGTGTCATACCAAAGACTCGAAAAATGGTACTTGATACCGCCTTGATTAACACTCAGCAATATAAGCTGTGTATAAAGGGTAAAGTAGAGCAATCCAGAGAAAGGAGTAGCGCCCTCCCCTACATCTCTGTTTAGTAGCTATTGAAAAGGGAACCTTCTGGTCGCCCTCGACTATGGTCGCTGACTTTACTTTATAGATTCTTACGCGTAAGGAAAATTTACGGAGTTTCATTGAAAACTTAAGTGTTGATTTTTGAATAAAAATGAGGCTCACAGAGCTCTGAAATTTGAATCTTTATTCATTTATCTTTTTTTAGCCGAACAGAAAATAATGTTTTCTGAAGTAAAATTTTGCAAAATTCAGGCCCTAAAATAACTGAAGAATCGGTTCCGCACTAAATTATTAAAGTAAATGAGAAAAATAGATTTCATAAATAATCAAGTTCCTGAATAAACGAATAAACTTTTGATTTATTTTTGAGCCTGCGTCTTTTTCAAATAAGCGATGAAATAAGCCGATTTTTAGGGTTAATAAAGTTTACGTCTTTATTCATTGCATACTTTTCTCTTCCAGTGGTAAATTTTGTAATTTTCAAAGATTTAAAAATCAATTTCTTTGAATTTATTTGTTATATAATTAAGGAATGATTTTTATATTAATTATTTTCCGTTAATTGTATTTTATCATTCAGTTTGTTTGGGCTTTGAACTATTCCGGTTAAAAGCCCAGGTGCATAGTCAATTGGTGCAGTTTACGCTCACGCACAAAGGATATTGCAATCACCATTGTCATAATAAACCCCCAGAGAGGAAATGGGGCTGGAGTTTGGATTACGTCATGCTCGGAAGAGATGGTCCTGAGAATTTGAGGATTTTGAAAAAGAGTCAGTTGACATTGGACCATAGAGTCAGAGAGCTGAGTTCCTGCCATGGAGGCAGATAGCTGAGTTCTCTACCGTTGAGGCATGTAGTTGGGTTTTCCGAATCCCTACCGACAGAGATCTTAAACATGCCAAGATGCGCTGCGCGTCAACATAGTATCGTCTGCATAGTATGGTTAGCATATTAAGAATTGTGTCTCTCTCCTCGTGTCGCTATGGGCCGAAGTCTAGAAATTAATAAACCGTTCGTATCTGAAACAACAGAGTGGAACCTGTGTTTGTATATGTATTGTATGTGTTTCGCATTTGTATACGTGTAGAATACAACATATTTAGACTTGGAGAAGAAGCTAGACGGCAATTACACAAGAATGCTACGTGCAATCTTAAACAAGTCCTGGCGGCAACACCCCACAAGACACCAACTGTACGGTCACCTGCCCCCTATCACGAAAACTATTCAAGTTAGACGAACCAAACATGCAGGACACTGCTGGAGAAGCAGGGACGAACTCATAAGAGATGTACTCTTATGGACCCCCTCACATGGCCGTGCAAAAGCAGGACGACCAGCACGAACATACATTCAGCAGCTATGTGAGGATACGGGATGTTGTCCTGAAGACCTACCTAGGGCGATGAATGATAGGGAGGATTGGCGAGAGAGGGTCAGGGATATCTGTGCTACCAGTGCGATATGAGGATAATGATATTTTTAGTAATATATACATTAATTTCTTTTTTTTTTTTAGTTGCTTGGCAAATAGATGCACACCGGTGTCATAAACACAAAGTTTCTTTTGCATAGGGACGTTTACACATCGAAACTTCGTTTATATCGACAAAATATATTCATAGCGTTAACTAAACACACTGCAATTTAGATGAATGCAAAAAATGTATATTATCTCATTAACAAATATTTCCTTCTATGATCAAGAAAAAAAGTTTTTATAACTTTTATTTTTCAACTAATTTTCCACTCAAGATTTAAAGAATAAAAATAAATAAATTAGACTAGTAGAACTGTATTTTTATTAATCATTATACATATTTTCTTAGAAATTATTGAGTGACCCCGATGTCAGAACTAAAAATCATCTTCAAATTAGCCTTCTGATAGATAAGTAACTGGAGATCACAAATTATTGACGACCCCGTCTTCTGAATCATACAATCTTCTTTCAAATGTTTCAGCCGATGTTTGTACAAAATCACATTTTATCAACAAATTAAATGATGCTCAAACAGCTGAAGAAATTTCTTTCATTAGACTAATACAAGAGAATTTCATTCAACTTCAAAACTAAGGAAAATCTCAAACCAACAAGTATCAAGTGTATATATTCTCCTGTTCAACTGATACGAGAAGTTTCACGCATTTTTTGTATCATCAGCCATAAGACTAAGGGAAGCGATTTATTTGATAGGTTCTGTGCATTTTATTCATATAACATCTTTTTTAGAGCATACGTATATATCAATGTTATGATAGTGTTCCCACAGTTAATTGATGACTTGCATTTTCTCGACTATTTCATCACTGAAACCAAGTGCCGTTGACTCTGTGGGTAATCTTTACTTTATATATATATATATATATATATATGTGTGTGTGTGTGTGTGTGTGTGGTAATTTCACGTAAAGACTTTGAAAGTCACAGCCGTCTATATCTTCTTTTATTAGTAATCATATCATTATTGTTCTGGGGATAGTTGAGTGTTTTCAGGTACTTTCTTTATTCGTAAGTCAAAGGAATCTTTGAGACTGTTTTTCCTCTAACCGAGAAAAAACAATTACCTCTGCTCTTTTGCCTGTAGCCGCGATAAGAATTTGGTTCCTGTATTGCCCAAGGGCATTAGTCCAAAGTGAACGCAGAGATTCTTAGCTACAAGTTGAACTACGCTTACTGGAAGCATGTTTTGTGCCGATAACCATTATAACATATGCACTCTCAAAGAAGGAAAAAGATAAATGGCTCAAAAGAAAATGTAAGAAAGATAAAGAATATATCTTAAGTAGATGTGGCTTTGTAAAATAGTGCTGCTTTGGTGTGGTTCGCAAGGGTTTGGGGCAATCGAAGTGTGAGACATAAAAATCCTTTCTACTTTGGAAATATTTTCCGTGATGTAGAAAGGAAGTCAGTAATCAATAACATTGACCGACTTACAGGAAGCGGAAGAGACAGCAGTGAAGAAATTATAAACAGAAAGTTTAAAGCTAAATAAAAAGAAATATGCAGGAAGAATATGAATAGTCTACGGATTGAGATGTCTAAAGGTGAGAATGGCCATTGACAGATTTTAGAGTAGACAAGGGGACAGACCAGCTGTACTCTGCCAAACGACAAACTATCACTGATTCTGATTGGTTTAAGGTTACTTCTATATCATAAACCTAAACAAGATGACCTTTGTTAAAGTATTGTATATATTGTAATACCACTTGTAACATTTTTAAATCATACAAATAATGTTTCTTCTAATGGTACCAATGAAAACGGTGCTGTTAGGAATTATTATGTCCATATTTACCAACCCCTCCACTCGGGTAGGAAATGACACAAGGTTAATTTTAAGCGGAATCTAATAGGTTTGAATTCAGAGTTTTCCTTCTCCTAGACTGGTTGCCTCACCAAGGCTGAAGAACTCAGCCTGTCCTACTATTTATCCATAGCAGGAGGGAGAATAATTTGATTCATACCTTTCCCAAGGGTATTGGTGCTATGTGAAACGTAATCAGTCTCGTCCAGGATTTGAACTTGTGTCGTCATTACCATTTCCTACGACGATAACCATTACACCACGGGCACCTCTCACATTAGGAATTACTATATCTAGAGATAACACAGGACTATAAAATATTGCCATATGAAGAAGCCTGAATGAGCAAAAAACTTTGCAATATTTGGCTTCATTTATGTTTGTTGAGCGCATATTACATAATCGAAGCATTTCATGCCGTGGAATGTTGGCGATGGGGATGGTAGATTATATTCACTAACCTCATAGGACGGGCAGGATTTTATCAAGGTCAATTTTTAAACAGTTTGTATTTAGAGGTTTTCTTAGTCGAGACCGATTAACTTAGATTCATACCTTTTCCAAAAGTAAACAGCGCTATGTGAAATGCATACAACGATGCCTATTACACTACGGACTGGTTGGTAATATGTTAACATTTGGTGCACAGACGACTTGTGCACAATGAGTGTGCAGTTCATGAACGAATTGTGCCTCACGTTACCTAAATATTGCAAATGTTTTTACTCATCCTTGTGTTTAAAATGAAACAGAATATGCTGATACCGAAACTGTACGGTATGCAATTGAGATATAGGGAATCAAAACTGAATACTAAACTCTTTGAAACATTAAACTTAAAATCTTTCATTGAAATGAAGTTATGTGCTTAGCTGGAAAACTCAAAAATGGAAATATGATTTTTAATCGTCTAGATAAAATCATGTCAAGTTACTGAAATTCTCAATACATTATGGTCTACAGTTTCGATAGACACAACACAAAATTACACGAGTACCTAAGGAGTAGAGTGTTCGCCATTGGTCCTGAAGACCGGGGTCCAATCCCTGGTCGAGTCATACAAAAGACTCAAAAAATGGTACTTGATGCTGCCTTGCTTAACACTCAGCATTATAAGGTAAAGATCTTAGGTAAAGTAGAGCAATCCTGGGAAAGAAGTAGCGCCTTCCCCTACAACTCGGTGTAGTAGCTATTGAAAAGGGAGCCTTCTGGTCACCCTCGACAACGGTCGCCAACTTTACTTACTTTATAAATCTCAGTGTAATTATTAAACCTACCTTTGTGAAAACTTCTTATTGTTACCCAAATTGAAAATAAATAACAATGGTAAGAATACAGGACGTGAGATAATTAAAACAATGATGCGTATGAATCTTAACACCCAATCAAATGAAAAGATACAAAGGTGCTGCGACCAATTGAAAAATTGGAGGAATAAATGTGTTGAAATGAAATGAGAAATCAATAACTTATATTTTGGAGAGGATTATCGTTGCTTTCTTAACTATTAAAAGTCAGATTGATCTTTCTTCGAGACGATTTTCCCTCTAATCTAGGGAAAAAGCAATTAGCACAGCTATTTTCTCCATAGCTGTGCTGAGATTTTGATTCATGTCTTGCCCAAGGGCATTAAAGAACGCATAATAACAGCTGAGTAAGTAGCTATGAGGTGAAAAATTATCTTATTCATATATATATATATATATATATATGAGACTTCTTTGAAGAAAATGATGTTTTTTTATCTTGTTTTATACATCATACGTCTAGATATATATATTTTTTACAATCTGGTATGGCACAGGTTAACCCATAAAATGCATATCTTCCACCCTCATTATTTCTTATAATCAGTAGCGCAGTATTTACTGTTTAGAGTTCAGCTGCGCAATTAAGACAAAAACACTTTATTTTAGATAACTCATTTTCAACCCTTTTGAAAACAAGACACAAATTGATTTTCGGATATATTTCATGTTAAAAATTCGCCTGAGATGTCAAAATGCTGTATAGTTGTAGTTCTTCGGCATAGACATTTGGAAACTTGTGTTTTTCTCAAGTTTTGCATTGATATAATACTCCGGAGAAATGTTCACTTTCATTAGTATTTCTACCGTTGTTATTTTTTGTTACTTCTATTGTTACTTTGTCTTATATTATTTGTGCATTCTTTAAATCAGTAGTCTTAGTTTTAACGTTATTGCGTCGATTCTCCTGATGCAATTACTCTTACCGCTACAGTTGACAAAGATGACAACTGAAATGGTGTACGGAAAGCGTCTGAGTTATACATCGCTTTTTTGCTTCTCTTCAATCAAAGCACTTTTCTTATTTTGTCACCGTTCTTTTCATTGCATCGAGGTTTGTTTTGCTGACTCGGATATATAAAGTGACGTCATTGTCGTTCTCTACAGACTATTTCCGCACCAAAAGTGTGCGGTATTTTTAACTTTCTTAGGCGCACAAACATCTTTGCATAATATATTTCTATTCATAAACATTATGAAGTAAGGTTTTAGACAATGAAATTAAAACAGAAACACACTTCAGGATAACGTAAATGTCAAAAAGCAAGACTAATTCATTGCAGTATATATTATTTTAATCAAAAGATTTTATTATGATGATAAAATGATTAATAACAATCGCAAAAATTACATCAACGAAAGATATTTTTGCTACTGTTTTTAAGCTAATCTGGAAATAATAATAATAATAATAATAATAATAATAATAATAATAATAATAATAATAATATTCACAACCCAGTACCTGTTCTAGAAAATAACACACATAAACTCCTATGGAACTTTGACATACACATAGATCACCTAATCTCGGCCAGAAGACTAGACCTTATAATAATCACAAAAAAAGAGAATGTGCAAAATTGGTGACTTTGTTTTCCCGGCTAACCACAGAATAAAATTGAAAGAATGTGAAAAGAAAGATAAGTACCTCGACCTTGCTAGAGAATTGAAAAAACTGCGGAACATGAAGGTGCTTTTGGTACTGTAACTAAAGTATTATTAAAGGGACTGGAGGACTTGGAAGTTGGAGGACGAGAGGAAACCATCCAAACTACAGCATTATAGAGGATGGCCAAAATACTAAGAAGAGTCCTGGGGACTTGAAGAGACTTGCTGTCACTCAAACTCCAGTGAAAGACCATCAGCAAATATTCATGAGAAAAAACTCTAATAATAATAATAATAATAATAATCTGCGAAAACATCAGTACTAAGTAGATGCTGAAAAGAAACAAATATATCAGAATGGAAAACTATCGTGATACACAAAGATCCCCCAAAAGAAACGATCCCTAGTAACTATGGACCAATAATGTGTCTACCTATGATGTAGAAAATCCTAATAACACAGATTAGGAAGGGGATATATTTCTTGGGTGTATGCTGTGGATTGTTTCTGGGTGAAGCGAAAGGAAAGGAACAAGGAAACAAGAGAAACAAGAGACTTACTGTACACTGATAAGCACACCATAAAGTTAAGAAAAGTGAGGGCGAAAAATGAAGGAATGGCATGGATTAATAATTAAAATGCCTCTGATATGGTCCTGAGATCCTGGAAAATTGACTGTCTAAAAATTCATAAAGTGTCCAAAAAAGTCATAAAATTTATCACGGACATTATGAAAAACTAAAAAAAGGGGAATTACCAGCAGAAAGAAACACTTTAGCAGAGGTGAATATTCAGCGAGGCATCGTCCAAGCAGATTCGCTTTTGCCATTACTATATGCAATAGCAATGAAGAAACGTATATATATACATATATACTTCGGAAATACACTGGGGGCTTCAAATTTTCAAAATCACAAGCTAAGATTAATCATACGAACATGGGCAATATCGAACATTTTACAAAAATGAAACAGTATTGATTCTCTAATACCAACAATAAGAATATTCAGCCAAGATATAGGAATGGAATGTACCATAAAAATTGTGTCATGCTGATAAAAATAAGTCGAAAGACAAAAATTATGGAAGAAATAGAAAAGCCAAATACTGAAAGAATCTGACTGCTTGGAGAAATGGAAAATTACAAGTTCTTTGGAATATTGGAAGCGGACACCATCAAACAAACAAAAATGAAAGAAAAAGAAAACAAAACCGTAGACGAATGATAAAACTTCTCGATACAAAGTTCTGCAGCAAAAACTCTATGAAATTAATAACGACCTGTGCTGTTGCCCTTCTAAGATATTTGAAACCATTTCTAGAACTGAGAAAGGAGGAACTCTTACAAATATATAAGACGACAAGAAAGTTCATGACTGAGAACAAGGTTTTATAACCGAGAAATTACATAGATTATATTCGAGAAGTAAAGAAGGAAGAAGAGTTCACGCTAACGTTAAAGATTGTGCGAATGCACCAAAACGAGGAACACATTTGAAAAAGCTAAGAAATACGAATTACAGGAATCAGTAACATCACTGACAACATAGGTACAAATGGAACAACAAAAACTTTAAAACAGACATGGGAAGAAAAACAAGAGTATAGATATTTCAAACAAACAACTGTCGAAATCTCACAGGAGAAGACTTGGAGATGGCAACACAAAGGAAACGTTAAGAGAGAAATTAAATCTCTTCCAATAGCAGCACAAAACAACGTCATAAGGACCAATTATCATCACCATCATCATGTCATTTTGCTTGCACAGATCTTCCTGACCTTCAATCGCCACCCGTCTCTATTGTCCATCGCTTACGGCAGGTCTTCCAGGTTATATCCTGTATCGGCTCAGAGCTGTTGTATATAGGTTTTAGCTGGATGTCCAACCTTTGCTCGTCCATGTGAAGGAGTCCACAGGAATATCCCACCTTTGAGTTCGTCCTTACTTCTTCAACAGTGTCTCGCATATCTGTTTCGTCTTATTTGGATATTTTTTTGTGGGTGGTGGATGGCCACACAACTGCTGTTTTGTTGGGTGTTGCCTCCAGGACATGTTCAATACAGCTCGCAGCATTCTTGTGTAATAGCTTTTTCTCCATACGTTTATTTAGCGTTGATGGCGTGCCTCCATAAAACAGTATCGACACGTACATCGGTTCTGATTTTAAAAACCTATAATACTCAACAGAATAGTAAGTGGAGGTTATGAGGTGTCTAAGACGGAATGATTAATCAGATAATAATAAATATCGCTAGTTAGTACAAAAGCGAAGTAAGTCAATTCAACTCTATTCCTTTGGCTAATGATGTGGTGTCTAAGATGGAATGATTAATCAGATAATAAATAAATATTGCTAGTTAGTGCAAAAGCGATATAAGTCAAGATACAACACGGTGGGAAAAGTGATCACGGCCAATTGAACTAGAAATTTAAATTCAACTATACTACCAAAATGTACCTACACAAACCAGAATCTGTCTAAGAGAATGATACGCATAACATTTTTCGGGATTTTTAGATGCAAACAAATCATCTAATACCGACCAGAAAACCTGATCTCGTGATAATTAACAAATAAGAAACAAAAAGAGAACTTTCCGTCGAGTGGGTTTGCCATTCAAGTAGACTACAGAGTGAAAATCAAAATTAATGCAATTCCAGTTGTAATTGGTATGTTTGGAACAGTATTCCCAAATTTGGAAATGAGACTGCTTGAGGACGAAATGATTTGATCGGCCATAATACTAAGAATCCTAGAGACTTTAGAAAACTTGCTGTTACTCAGACTCCTTGAAAAACACCATCAATTAACGCTGGCTTGAAAAATTACTGGGAGAAAGATAATTATTGATATGTCTATGCGTTACGATTTGAATTGATGTCTGTCTTCAAATTTTGGTCACTGAGAGGTGTAAACCTTGAAAAATTGACAGAATAATGTATGATATGTCTGTAGAATCATGTACAGAAATATATTTACAAATGCGCTGCACATTGGTTTAACAATACGAGCCTGAGTAAAAAGGCCGACATCTGAGTAGAATCAGACTCTCCAAGAAAGAAAAAGTTATGGGCCCAGCAATCAGTAAAGAAGGACATGCTGTCAGTCTTCTGGAATAGGGAATGATCTGTCTCTACTGATTTCCGTAAAAAAACGGTGCATTTCTAAAAGTTCTATAGCAAATATAAAAATTCACTTGTATATATATCTTGTCTTTTGGATTGGGCATTGGGCTTTTAATATTATTAAGCGTTCCTCTAATTTCCATTTCCCAGGGTCCCTTTTTCAGTGAATCAAAAGAACTATGATTAGTATAGCGATGTAATGATCTACATAATTAAGAAAAAAAAAACAATTGATAATCGGTGATATGGAGATTCGTAGAAGGAATAATGCCGTTGAAACCACAGCCCTGTTTAGATCGGATATAAAACTGTGAAAAGTCCTAGAGAACTAAAGAGACTTGCTGTCACTTGACCTCCACTGTTGGCCATTAGCTCGTACACAGAGTCAGATAATGGTGAAATAGTAATTATTACAATTATCAATATTTTTTCTAGTTGTCGTCGTAGTTGTAGTAGCTTTCACTAATTTTCATCACAGTCTGAATGACAGCGAATATCCTCAGATACGCACATCTTTTCAAATTATCTTACCCTTTTACAGAGTGCTGTGGTCAGAATCATAAATATTCTACATCTGATCTCATATTACCTCGCCTCATTTCTTGGCAGACTGTTACAAGTGCTGTAATATATTAACGTGACCTGCGGGTGTGAATACGGCGGATGTTGTTCACAGATAGATTGATAAGACTGGTGTGATCACCGAAATGTCATCATGTCCACAGGTGCTGTGTATCAGAGGATGTTGACAGGATCATATCCGCTCAAGGATAATATCAACAAGGTGATTGCCGAAATGTCACCATGCCCACAGTTATTATGTTGAAAACAGGTGCATCCGGTCGAAGATATCGGAAAATCACCGGACAGTGGGTGTCGTTGAATTTGGTGATAGTGGCAGATGCGCACGCCCACAGAACCGGTCTTGGGCAAGTAACCAATGGGAAGCAGACAACATAACCAATGAAAAGCAGAGAAGTGAGATGTGGGCATAACCATAGTTAACGAAAAAAGAGGAATTGCTGCAGGTCACGTGAGAGTTGTAAACTATATAAGTTCTCAAATTTCGGCTAAAGTCAGTTGATCACTGGCTCGTCCGACTCCCGACAGCTCCTCCGTGTGCACGAACTCTCTGATATTGCTCTCTGCTCCACACAAGTATCATCGCCGAAAATAAAAATATAATCTAATATTTTTATATACATACGTGTTCCTCGTTATGAATAACGTCACAGTGTACTATACAACAGTGCCCCAATTACAATTAATATCACCATCACTTTCATGTTACACATTTTTTTCAGCTCAGGCTAGATCCAGGTGTTTGTTTATCTTTTCTCTTTCTTTTATTTTTACTGTGTAGTGTCTTTTCTTGATAATTAACACTTTGCCTCTTCATCGAGACATGAATCAGTGACCTGTTTCTACCTCAAAGTCCCACATAATTTTATGCAACTAAGGCTCTATGACAAATTTAGGTTTGTCCATATATGATTAGTCAACATGTTAAAATTCCAATGTCTTGTACAATTCCTAGTGGATGATATTTCTAACCCAGTGAGTTCTAGCCTTGTATTCTTCTTGAGCCAGTTTGCAGCATCTACTTATTCATTTTTTTTTATAAACGATTCATAATTTTTTTTTTCATATTTTTAAAATTCTGTATGCCATTTAAAAAAAATGGCGGCCTTATGTAAAACCGGAATTTATATTCTGATTATCATTTCAACATACTTAAGAGATCCTACCTCCAAGATGAAACGACTAGTTATCTTTTTTTTTAAGTAAACATAATGGAAGGTATTTCTTTTTTATACTAATCTGTTGGCAGTAAAAACTGATAAGTACACACATTTTAGTATGTGAAAGTCGTAATCTGATTTCAATCGCAGACAAAACTTTTCCCACCACGTAAAACAGCTTTGGATTTATCGGTGACATCGGATTTGATTTGAATGAACAATCATATAAAGGAAGCTTGATTGGGATGTTGATTCTGATAAAATGGCTTATCGTAGCTTATTGACAAGAAGAGGATTTATCGACAAAGATACTATTGTAAAGATCGCGTCTAGCTATAAAACAATGCCTTCTAACATCCGTACCGTCCCTTGAACTTAGTTCAAGATGATATTTAGATTAATTATGTGGGGCTAATCAGTCAAACGCTAGGGGATATACTTTTCTTTTCGGTCTTGATGCAGTGTCTTATTCTTTGGCAGGTGGCCATTGTATTTACTAACAGAAGATTATATTGTCAGAATACATTCAAGAAACGTTTCATTCTACCTGGAAAGACGCTTGTTTATATATATATATATATATATATATATATATATATATATATATATATATATATATATATAAATTTTAAAAATGCTCGATGCTTTTGTAACAGAGCAAATTTAAAAATATAAAATGATAACACCAAGCTACTCCTTACATTATTTCGAATTGTATTTATATCCAGAACCATCAGATATAACTTGTTCAAATCCTTATGAATAGAAAGTTTTTCTATCACTTGCAATATTTTAAAAGTATAAAAATATACTAATTAAAGTAAAATTCTTTCTTTGAAATTTCTAGTTTAAGTCCACAAAGAATAAAGTCAGTTTAATAATTGTTTTTATTTATGTTTAATATCACACTATTCTATGATATATAGTTGGCGACCATAGTCGAGAGTGACCCGAAGGCTCACTTATCGTTAGCTTACTACACCAAGGTGTAGGGGAGGGCGCTATTCCTTTCCCTGGATTGCTTCACTTTACCCTTGATCTATACCTTATAATGCTGAGTGTTAAGCAAGGAGGCATCAAGTACCATTTTTTGAGTCTTTGGTATGACTCGACCTGGGAACGAACCCAGGTCTTCCGGGCGATTGGCGAACACTCTAACCGCTAGGCCAATGTCCGGTACTATGATATATAATATAATTATAATAATAATTTCCTCTGACGTATATATATATATATATATATATATATATATATATATATATATATATATATAATTCATGGAATATAGACTGTGACCCTGGGTTTCAAGGAGTTTTTTGCAAAATCACAATCTTCAGGCAATTAAGAAAACGGAATGAATCGAAAATCGAAAAAAATACGAAAAAAATACACATACAAAACCTTTGGGATTTCTAATGAAAGTGTACGTGTTGTTGTAAGTGCGTGAGTGTACGTGGGTGTGTGCGTATGCGTGTATGTGTTATAGTTACGTATGGGTGCGTGTTGTTGTTTTTTAGGTTAAGCCAGGCTACAAACACAGCGCGTTGAGTAAGCGGATATGAATTCCTGAGTGTATCTTAATATTCTGTTACATAATTTTATTTCTGTGTGTGCAGGTGACTATAGCTATGGAACAAAACATCATCACTGCATGTCGAGGAGAATGAATAAATAAATAAATAAAGATTCGATTTGTAAGCATATTTTAACGGTTGTATTATGATAGACTAGAATCACAACGGGTATAAGTAATATATATATATATATATATATATATATATATGTGTGTATTGTGATTGTGGGAGAAATGTTGGACACAAAAAAGAAACAAACATCTCTCCCACAATCACCTGGGGGATACTAAAACAAGCACCTCCCTACTACAAACTATCCAAAAAATGCCTTCTTTGTCTCCACGAAAAATTAGCCATCATCACATATCCATCAAAAAACACCATCCTACATAAAAGATCTGAAGTCCTCTCAAAATGTTGGCACGAAAACAAACACCTTCTTTCAGACTTCAAACCACTCACACAAACCACCTAACACCTCGTACACGTATTTAATATATAAAAAAAACCCAACCCTAAAGCCCCATAAGTGCCATTTTCCTCCTCCTACCATCACACAATATACCCATGCGCCTCAACCATTTTAACTTTTACCTTTTTACCAGCATTAAAATAGACCTCAACGCTCTGCATTCACCTTACCTTCCAAATTCACTCTTAACTTTCTACAATAGTATATGTACCACCCATCAAAAAATAATATATAACAATTAAAAAAAACAACCCCAACCTTCAAACCCGCTATCTAATCAATTTCTTTAATTTTCAATGACGACACCCTACCCCTAAATTATAATCATGTTCAAACGCAAATACAGTATCTATTATTTAAACTCTTTTATTTTATTTTATTTTATTTTATTACGCACACACCACCGATGAGACCCACAATATATAATATTTACGCAATATTTCATTCATTTATTATTTGCTTTACAACGATTTATTACGCATATAATTATTATCTAACACACTTACTATCATTTACCCCTTTATTATTTTTTTTATTTTATTTTATTGCATACATACCACCTATTAGATCCATAGTATACAATACTTACGATATATCCCAATTAGTTATTATTATTATTATTATTATACAATCCCACCCCCTGCATATATTATACCAACATATTCACAACACAATATAACCTTACTTATACCCACTGTAATTCTTGCTAACCATACACGTTTACGAATAAGATTCTCACTCATTCCCCCCAACTTGCAGCGATGATAATTTGTCCTTTATCTACTGTCAACGGAAGTATATATTGCAACAAATGTATACACATTCGTAACTCATTTCCGCTATAACCAACGCTTTACATTCATATTCCTGGCCGGATTTAACTTATTAACACGCATCCACGCGTACACACATACACCAACACCCATATACTACCACATAATTACAACCACACACAAACGAAATCTTAACAGCTTTTTGTCTGCATTTTGTCGCATATCCGATTTTGTCTGTATTTTGTCGCATTTTCGATTTTCAATTTCATTCCATCTTCTTAACTGCCAGACGAATGTTGTTATAAACTTCATGAAACCTTAGGTTGCAGAATGAAACTTTTCCACGGATTAAATATATATATATAATATATATTTATTTATTATCATTATATATATATATATATTCATATATAACGCGCGCGCGCGTGTGTGTGTGTGTGTGTGTGTGTGGTAACTTTATAGGTTAGTTTTCATTTGATCCCCCCAAAAATTGTAGGGATGCTGTGCAAGAAGTTCATCACACTTAATTTTAGATGTATTTTTCTTTTGACTGTTCCCAAAAAGAATAAGTTTGATTAGCCTTGCTAAGTTTGATAGAGGTAAAAAGATACCATTTAACTTGTAAACCGTTGCCTTCATTCTCCAATCAATGGATGGGAGCTCGTTTCCCGTATTGCTCGACTTTACTTTTCGAATGTGGGTACTGACTCGAATTCGGAAAACTCAGACTCTACCATGGCAATGATCAAATATTCACGCGATTTTTACTTTCCTAGACAGTGAGTTGAAACCTTTGTAAATGCTACCTCTAAAGTATGCCGCTACAGATATTCAACACATCCGTTATCCAGTGTTTCGAAGGTGATGTTGGCCATATATATATATATATATATGTGTGTGTGTGTGTGTGTGTGTGTGTGTGTGTGTGTGTGTGTGTGTGTGTTGAAGAATCCTATTGTTACTAATATGATACATGACTCAAGCAAATAAAATATGAAAAACAGAGGAACAGTAAAAAATATAGAAACACAGTGAAGAACAAAAAAATAAGGAAAGCTCTAAGAAGATGCTGAGAAAAAAAAAGGGGGTGCAGAAGGAAGAAAATTCAATCACAGAAATTTAAAACGGTCGATGAAAAAAAAAAGGAGAGAGACTGTGAAAGGATAAAAGATTTAGATTCAATTAGGATTCAAACGTTAAATAATAATAATTCACTGATTTCTGTCGGAAACTGCGATAGTAAATATATAGTTTCTACAGAACAAACAAAAAAAGTTCTATGTAGTTGCACTGTCTCCATCCATAAATGTCGACGGTATATTTCGTGAAGTAGTTCTTTGATGTGCAAAAAGGCCTTTGTATTGATTTGCCAGCAGTGGACTTGGCATCACTGACCCACTGTGAGTGATATAGCTTTTCTTTATTTGATCGTCTACCTGGCTTATATCGAAGCTTAGACTGAACTAAAAGTCAAGCAATGCTATTTCTTCTTTTTTTTTTTACAAAATAAAAATTACTAATCGAACAATTCCCAAAGACTCACAAATTCATACGTACAAATGTCTCCATTTTTGTGTAAAAGCAAGAGAAATAAGATTAAATAACTATTAAACAAGTAAAAAACATATGTGACTATATTCCCTCTGAGAAATTCACAAAACTTAAGTCTATTACTTGGTGTAAAAGTAAGAGAAATTGGATGAAATAAATATAAGTTAAAATGAATAGTAATTGACTATGTTCCACTTAAAAAAATCACACAACTTAAGACTATTATTAGTATTTGTAAAAGCAAGAGAAATAAGATGAAAGAAATGCTTGAGTCAGATTGATTATAATTTTAAAAAAATATATTAAGGTGTGATAGTAAAATTTTGAACAAAGAATCAGATAACTTTACAAATAAATTTTACGATGTCCCAAAAAGAGAAAAAAACAAAAACACAGGGATTATTACTCACTGTCTAGATTGTATTGAAAGATAATCTTCTTAGAAGATTTTGAATCGAAAGTTTTTTCTCGCGACCAAATGCAGATTCGTCCCATTTTACTGGCAGTGAAAAAACAAATTAAGAAAAAATTCACTTACTAGAGTGGACATTTTAAAAAAAATCTAAACAAAATTTAATATGCATTTAAAAGTTTTGTTTGTTAGTTTCCTTGTTTGTTGTTAGTAAATTGAATAAAAAGAATTAAATTAGAAACATTATGGCATTTTTAGTCAGAGTGGACATAGGAGTATTCTTAATGGAGGGGTACTACACGCTTCCTAGATATCGAGAACTTGAGCCATGACATTAAATGAAATCAACTGATCTGACAAAGACACGTTGAATTTGGGTTAATCACCTTGGGGTAGGCATGGATCCATCTCTTCTCATCCCACGTCCAGCTAAGAGTAAATAAGCATGTTCGTGTTTCCGATTTCGTTGAACCCAAATTCCAGACGAAGGTTTTTCCGTTCAATTTGGGTTAATGTCCGAAGAAAAGACCAGAGTCCATCTCTTTTAATCTCACCACCAGCTATCATTTGATAGCCTGCTCTTTTTAGTTTTGGTTCAACAACCAGTGTAAAAGAAGTAAAAGTCTCAATATAAACATGTAGCACTCCACTTGGAAGTTGACTTGAAGTGAAGTAGTGCAACGGCCAGAGAAAACACACGAAGAACTGACAGGTCTGCTTCAGTGACCAGCAGATCTCTCCACTTCGCATGAGCAACCACTGGAACTCTAAGTTCAGTCCAAAATTACAAACCTTATGTTTTCTTTTCAAGTGCCATGCGGAAGTATGAACATCCTCTTCGCCTCACATATATTCTGCTTATTGCTGGTTATCGGAACTTACATACTTCTGTTTTTGTTTTCCAGTAATTTGTTGATCTTATCTGCGAACGGAAATTTCTATCACTCAATCCATTGGCAATAGATTATATTCTTCGTCATCCTTCTTTATCTACTCTTCACTGTGACCCACTTTGTTGATGTCATCTTGTGACCGCATTGAATCTGCTAAGTTCATCGTCGCCAACTAAGCTAGTATATTACATATATATCACACCTTGCCAACAAAATCAATTAGTGTCAGTTTCGTTTCAGGTAAAATTTTTAAAAAAATCGCCGCATAAGGATCTGACTCTCTGTCTGTCTGTCTCTCTCTCTCTCTCTCTCTCTCTCTTTGCATTTTAGAGGGTCGCAACCGTTCTAAATTTAGAATATTTTCACTTTTTTGTTGCCTTAAAGATAGTTTTACAGAACCGATTCTGTGAAAATTGTTTCATAAGCAGTTGTTAGGCGAGATAGTTAAATGCTAGTACGAATAGTTGATAACGTTGATTTTTAATAATGATGGCTTTTCCGAGCTGTTTTCACGTTTGCCACTCCAAGTATCACTTAATTTACCACCCAAACTCACTACTGACGATTTTGTATGAAGATCAAACTGAATAAATTATTTTAAATTACTCTCTCAAACGCCTTTAACATTTATCGAAGAAACAGTTTTGTTCTTGGGAAATAAGACACTGCACACAGTACAACACCCCCAGCTACGGCTGTAGAATATGCCGACGGAACTGTTGCAAAAGGGCAAGACTCTGCGAATTGGTGATCTGGATATGATACTGAACCATTTAATGGTGATGCTCCTGTCCTGGAGCTTTGAGGAGTGTAGAGTAATACCTCATTTTTATTATTGAATATTGACTAGAATGATCCTTTTGACATGCAGCATACGTTGAGTTGTGACATAACAGGATGTCCATCATTTTCCTAAAGCAAAAAGGATAGAGGTAATCCTCATCGGATGTGCCACGTAATTTGCGTGTGTGGCATTCTAGACTGGAGGCGTGTCCACGAGTAATGCGAGGCAGAATGTGGGACCACGAACTGAAAGAAAGCGGAAAGAAAGTTAAGTAGGAAGACTTACTAGAGTACTGAAAAAACTATTCAGCAGGAAAGTGACTGTGATACCAATGGTAATTGGTGCACTCGGTAGAGTCATTAAAGATTGATACAGCAACTGGAGGATTTGGAAATAAAAAGGAAGATTGGTGAACATCGAAGCTCCTGCATTTTTTAGATCGGCTTGAATACGTAGAATAGTCCTGGAGACGTCAGGAGACTTGCTCTCACTCAAGACTCCAGTGGAAAAACATCAACTAACGCTGGTTTTATAAACTCTCAAAAGAGAAAGACAATAATTCATTTGCATTCATTTATAGGGTTCGATAGCTGGGCCATTGGCCTAATGAGAAGAGTGTTAGCGAATAGTCCGGAAGACCGGGGTTAAGTCCTAGGTCGAGTCATATCAAAGACTCAAAAATGGTACTTGATGTTACCTTGCTCAACACTCAGTATGGATCGAGAGTAAGTGGAACAATCTAGGGAAAGGAGTAGCACCCTCCCCTACACCTCAATGTAGTAGCTATTGAATAGGTAATCTGCGGGTCGGCCTCAACTAAGGTTATATTGTTCCAAATATTCCTATAAAACACCAATGATTCATAGACAATTATATCGTCACAAGTAATATATGATAATAATTATGTGACGTTGATTCAAGATGTAAATGGTACGCTTGGAATGATCCCTAAAGAATTGCTATCGGGCTGGAAAATTTCGAAATCGGAAGACTCTGGTTAATACCAAGAATATGTTTTTAATTATGCAATAAAGTATTTTCATCTAGTAAGATTAATTTTTGAATAAATTTATTTGTCCCATAAATGAAAACCACTTGGGGTCCGAGTGAACCTGGATGTAATGGACTACTCACTACTCACCGACATATCCAGTTTTGTGTTCTAACAAGATTAGATCTTTTTGTGGGGAGGAGGTCTGATCCATCTACAAAGAATGCACTAGTCTAACTGTAAGCCTCACCAACGTTGCGATATTATCTTTTGTGCATGGCAAGCAAACCAGTTATTAATGGAAAAAAGCAAATTTTCTTAAAATTTAATAGGTCTTGCAAAATTAATTCTTGTATTCTGTTCATTTATAATACCTTTCTGTAATTTAGTTAATAAATAACGATGACAAAAATTTTATATCAGTTTTTTAGGGAGAAAACGGTAATACATTTTCGAAGATCGTGTTGAAACAGATGAAAACAACGCACAATTGAAAGTATAGTAAATGATTGAATACATTTTCTTCTTTTTTCTTGTCAATCGTAATCAAGGAATACCATCTGATCAACCTTATGATTGAAGTATACATTCGTGAGTGCGCAGATAGCTAATGAGACCAATATGTGCGCGGAAGTGAGAACAAGGAATGGTGGCGGCAGTGGCTGATGTGGCAGTGCCCTTTTCTAAGTTTCCTGCGCAGCTCAGTTGTTGTGTTTCTTCTGGTTTCACAGATTTTTGATCCACGTTTGACAACTTCACGCCACTTGTCTCTGTCCTAAGCACGATATTCCAGGCAATTTGGGGCGATACCTAAATATTTCATAGATACCTTCAATGTGTCTTTGAAGCGCTTTTTCTGGCCTCCTTGGAAGCGCTTTTCCTGAGATAGCTCGCCGTAGAGCTGTTTATTCGGGAGGCGGTGATCTTTCATGCAGACAACATGACCGGCCCAAAGAAGCTGTGATTGCATCAAGATACTGGGAAGAGAAGAGGGGAAGTGTTTTTGCCATATGATGCCGAGAATCTTCCTCGGACAGGTCGTGTGAAAGTGGTTTAGCTCATTTATGTGCCGTTCATACGTTGTCCACGTTTCACGGCGATAAAGGAGGATGGTAAGAACGACAGTTTGGTATACCTTAATTTTTGTTATTTCCAAGATGCCACTCCGATTCCACACTTTCCTATTGTTCGCCAAAGGCAGCACTCGCTTTTGCGAGAGGGTATTCAATTTGGCATTCATGACGATAGACTTAGAGAGTGTGTCGCCTTTAATCGTTGGCCCTTGACGGTGATGTTGGGCTCGATATATGGCTTTTCAGGCGCTTGCTGGTGCAACACTTCTGTCTCTTTAGAGCTGATGGTAAGGCCAAAATTGTCACAGGCCATTAAGAACTTGTCAACACTGTTTTGCATGTTGGCTTTGGTTGTAGCATTCAGTTCATAGTCGGCGAACAGGAACTCGTTGACGATATCAGTCTTCTCCTTGGTCTTTGCTTGAAGTTCTCTGATTTTGAAGACAGAGGTCAGTGCAGTATCGAATGTCGATTCGATTATCTGAACCACTAAATGCATGAAACAGCATAGCAGAAAGTATAGTACTGAAAAAAAGTGGGAATTAGGACACATCTCCGTTTAACGCCATTTGTGACAAGAAAAACTGAGGACCTTTTCTGTTGTCTTGCAAGCTTGCAAGCATGTCGTTGATAGAAGATGGTCTGTTTAGTATACCATCAAAATGCTCAGCCCACCTCTCCATGATCTTGTTCTTCTCTGATATGTGCTTGGTTCCATCTGCACTCAGAAGCGGATATGATCCGGCACTGGTGGAACAGTAGGCCTCCTTCAGACTGCTGTAAAAGTTTTTCATGTCATTCTTGTCGGCATAATCTTGGATTTCATCAGTTCTTGCACCCAGCCAGAAATCTGGCATTTCCCACAGCTTGAGCTGAACAGTGCTGCGGATGCTCCTTAGAGCGCCTTTCTTGGTAGTACACTGAGGATCATGGAGGTGCACCAGGTGAGCGGCGTGATTTTCCCTATGAGGTCCATGATCTCGGCATGGTTCATATCAAATAAGTCTCTGTGTTTTCTGGTAGATGGTCCTAAACTTTCCATAGCTGTGCTGTATACGGTGTCCCGGAGAGTTATCCACGCTGCTTCCACGTATTAGATGGTATCAAGCCACCCATCTAAGGCCTCCATTAATGATTGCTTGGTTGGAACGTCTTCTAGCTTCGTGATGTTCAGTCGTTTTGGTGTTTTTTGCCTGTGGTGTTGTTTTAAGTCGGACACTGATGCTTAGTTTAGAAATGATTAGGTAATGATCCGTCCAGCATTCTGCACAACACATTACCCTCGTGACTCTCACATCCCGCCTATATTTCCGTCTCACAATGACATTGTCAATCAGGTGCCAATGCTTAGAAAAGGGGTGTATGCAGAACGTCTTGTTACGTATATGAAGCCGGAATATGGTGTTGTTGATTAGAAGATTATGCTTAGCGCAGGTCTCAAGGTAAGCTGTTGCTGTTGCATTTTCCGGTCCGGTGATTACTCAGTACTCCTTCCCAGGAAGCGCTGTCTAGTTTAACTCTTGAATTAAAGTCACAAAGAATGATGATTTTGTCTGCAGAAGTAATAGCAGAGATAACATATTCAAAGTCTTCATAGAACATGTCTTTTGTTTCATCTGTGGCCATTGTGGGTGTATAAGCGCTGGTGATGGTGGCAGACTTTTACCGGTGATGAAGTGGAAGTCATGAGGCGGTCATTCACCTCTTTCGGCTAACTTGCCTACGAATGAAGTCTAGACGGCAAGGCCCACCCCAGCTTCACGTTTATCATCGGGTGCACGTCCGCTCCAGAAAAAAAAAGATAGCCTGAGCTTTTCTCGGTCAGCTCTCCCTTACCTGCAAGCCTGGTCTGACTGATGGCAGCAATGTCGATTTTGTACCTGGCAAATTCATAAGCGATAACAGCAGTACGTCTACGTGGTCTATCTGTGTTGTCCTGATCAATAAGCGTGTGGACGTTCCACGCACTGATGTTCAGAGACATTTTTTCGCTTTCTTGTTTCGACTGCATTGAGAGAGGTCCCCGTCGACTGCGGTAAGCTGGCCAGGGTGAAGTAGAAAAATAAATGTTTGGGGCACCTTTTCTTGTCCGTTCTTCATACTTTAGGGGTGAGCAGTGCTGTCCAAGAGAGGGCTACTCAGACACTGAGACGGCTGCCGAACATTACTTCTGCTCCCGTCAGTAAGGAGCCACCATATAGCCTGAATACCCCGAGTGCATGTCTGAGTCTACGACATCCAGTGTACCCACAGCTGTCGCTCCGATGTTCGGCCGTCACCACAGGATGGGATAAAGGTTGATTGATGAGTTGTGCTTGACGTTGTTTAAAGTCGGTTTTCATGAATCCAGCCTCACTCTCCTATCCCGGCAGGCCCGTTCCAGTGGCAAGACGAGATCAAGACGGCTGAAGACCAGAGGGGATACACGAGCTGCAGGAAGTTGAGGAATACTCCAGCCAACCACCTGCAAGGCTTCACTCCTTATTTTCTGTCGGGGTTTACTCCCTTACACCACCCGGATTTGATGACATGACTTATCTACATATACATACACATACATATTACTGAACACTAGTCGTGGGAGTAAACGGATCAAAGTTTATTATTCGAACTGGAAGTAGACAAATGGAAGTCCATTTATTATTATATTATTAGTTAAACAATACCTTTTTGTCTGTTTAACTATCCCACCCTCACTACTAATACTATTAATATGTTAATGCGAAAAAATGATTGTTAGAATTCCAGACGCCAACTTACGAATCAAGAAACCTAACTTAAAAAGTTGGATAATAGTTAAATAAACTTAAACTACAGTTAACATATATTTGAATACTGTAGAAAAAATATAATAAAATTAATTTGATAAGGTTATTGCTTGTCTATTTCAAAAATAAAATAAAAGGAGTAGATGAATAAAAGTAATAATTCATTATTTCTGGATTTTTCTTTGTCTATTTTCTTCATAGATGTATAAATAATTAGATAAATAAATTAACAAAAAAGTAAATTTCAGTCAATTGCACAGATTTTGCAATTAAGTTAAATATGATATTGTTAATTTTCACTTGCACGGGTTATACTGGGAAATATTGTCGGTTAGAAAGTTACATTT